>VZRN01005527.1:620437-672169 GCA_013397935.1 Dasyornis broadbenti
GGGAGCGCGCTGGGCCCCGTGGGCTTTCCGCGGGGCAGGTCTCGGCGCTTCGGGGCAGCGAGGTCAGCTGCGAACGGGCCGGGGGGAGGCGACGAGGAGGGCCCGGCCAGGCCCTGCCGCTGCAGCCGTACGGGCCTCGGCGCCACACGGGCCCCAGGGCCCGGCCGCCTCCGCCCCGGCCCGCAGTGGCTGTCGTAGTTGGGCAGCGCTGGGCGCGCGTTTGGGCTGCGGGCAGCACCAGCGCTCTGTGCCCAGTCAGAGGCATCTCACGCTGCTGCTCCCGGAGTGCAGCGTTGCCGCGATCCTCGACAGGGCAGCTGAAGTTAGAGGCGGACGGGGGCAAGTGAAGGAAAAACGCTGGCTGGGATACCTGAAGGGGAAGGAAGCAGAATTAAGTGGAAAAGGAGCAATAATCAAAAATTAACTGCGCTATTTCTGATAGGCAGCTAACTTAACTATTGTTTTTGTAACAAACTTGTGTCATACAGTTGGATACTTGTAAACAGTTGACATATCTGGTTGTGTGCTGGCGTCATGTCTTAAAGTTGCGGTTGTTTTCTGTATACTGTGGAAAAACAGAAAACCAACAAAGATTGAGATTTGCTTTTTAAAATGAAGTTTTATGTAAATGTATCTCAATGCTGTATATAACTGAAATGGCACTAGGCAAGCTGAAAAGTCCAACAGATTTGTGTTCACCTTAAAGCTGTCAGCCCTGAGAGTCCAAGGTGTACTGTATGCCTCAGGTAGGGAGTAAACTTGGAAGAAGATTCTGTGGAGCAGAGCATTCACTGTTTGTGACTTTATTGAAACAGTGAAAAATATCTGTTTGTGTAGAAATCCAGAAATTGGCTTGCGTATGAATTGCTTCTGAATCAATTAGTGTGACTTTGAGCAACAGAGTTTATCCCGTAGCTTAATGCAAAGTGTTTTGTTCCATCATCTGTTGTAACATGCCGTTTCGGTGATATTCATTTGAAAACTATGGTTTAGAACATTATAATTCAGGGAGTATTTTAAAATCAGTATGAAATAATACTGTTATATAAATTAGTTTGTAAACTTTCTTGGAAGTGATTCACTCCTGACAAAAATTATGGAGTATAAACTAATAGTATCTACAACTACCTTGTAACATCTTGGATGATGGGAAAGGGCAGGTGTTAAGGACACCTTGAATAACGGATGAGTACTTGCTGAACTACAGGATAGTTTCACAGTAGTTGTGTGTTTACTTGCCTTTCTGCAGACTTCAGAGAAGGCCATTACTTAATATAGTGCATAAAATTAAAATTAATTTTGTCAGTTTCTGTGGTGGCGCAGCTTGTTAATGAATCTTTGCTTATCTGTAAGTTTTATGTGAATGTATTTAAGGAGCTTTAAAGGAGTCTGTTTGAATCTCTGTTACTGAAGTAACTCCAGCTTAGCAATGAATGTAGTAGAATTAGTTTTACTGTACTTCTGGAAGTCAGAAAGCAGAGTCTGGGAAGCTGATCTGCAGACCTCCTAGTCCAGCTCGGATCTATTGAGATTCGGGTCTTTATGATCCGGAAACAGCGTCTGGGTTTACAGAATTGAGCGTGTTACGGAAGCAAAGGAGTCATGTAACTCTGGACTTGCACTACTGAGACTGCATTCATGCATGACATGATTAATCTCTGGCGTTAATGAACAGATTACTTAGAATTGGTAGTAACATCTGTATTTTTTTTTTTTCTTTTCATACAAAATGTATAGGAAGGTAGACTACCCCCACACCCCCTCAGCCTTTTCACATGTGAAGTTTCTGTTCAGGTTTGGTGACTTTAACTGCAGTAAGTTTTTGGTTTTTTCTTGGTGAAATGTTTTTCTGCAAGGTGCAATTTCTCAGCTTATTTACCTCTGTAGGTTTTGTCATCCGTAGTGAAGCTGAAATGGTTACAGTAGCACCAAAAACCTTGAGCCACTTTTTTAGTTGCTGTTAATAAAATTGTTGATCATCTGCCACGTGTAACTCCTCAACAGGAGATCTGGAAGTGCTTGTGCAAAGCTTGTTATGTAGTCTCAGGTAGAAAAACTGAGTTACCCAAGATGAAATTATTTGCATCAAGTCACTCAGTGTACAAATTGCAAAGTAAATTGCTGTCACCTGCATGTGGCCCGATACTCTCTCCACTAATAGGGCAGTTTAGTAGCCATTGTTTTCTGTGTATGTCAAAGCTGATTTTGATATTTATTTCTTTACTAACTCAAAAGTTGCCAAACTAGGAGAACCCTCTTTCATTGAGGGATCACATCATGGAGTGTTACTGCTAGATAAAAATAGTGCACTCTAGTGTGAAACTCATGTGTCTCATGCAAAGAGATACAGTAATTTATGACTGTTTCAAGTTGATTTCACAATACATGCTGAAACATGCCAAGTATAAACACAGTAGCTATTGGTTTATACCTATATGTGTATACACATTTGTGCATAATCCTTTTGTATAACTTCATTCCTGTGTTACCTAAGAAAAAATGTTTTCATTATTAAAAGTCAGCATTTAAGTGACTTGAAAATACCAATGAATAACTGAATGGTGAACCAGAGCTCTCCAAATGGGCAATTCTTTCCAGTTATTACTGTTACCTAACAGTAGTATTAGGAGCAAATATTAGACATGAGTTTTAAAATTCCTGTTTTCAGATCAGTTTTGAAATACTCTGTGTATACTTTCACTGCATTATTAATATCCACTGATCTTTCCCTTTTGAGGCAAGGACAGTTGAAAGAAAATTGCAGCATTGGAAGTTTGGATTTTTAGATACTATCCCATGACCAAGATCATTTAGCTATGGTGTTTCCTGTCATGGGCATACATAAGCAGAGGAGCCACTTAATTCTTTTTGTTTAAGCCATTAGTGACCATGTTGATTTCAATGACGAGTGCATGTCATCCAAATGAGGCAGTGCACCAAAATGCAAATTTATTATGATAACTGTCCTTCTGCAATTTTCTGATATGGATTGATTTTATACATTTACTTCCTTAAAGTTTCACTTTAAGCAGAGACTGTTAACTCTTCTTTGCAGACAGAAAGAAAAAGTATCAAACACCTTTTGCTGACTTTGGAAGGAAAAGAGGTGAGATTTACTGTAACCTGTTTGTTTACTTTTCTGGCTTTTATTTATATATATATATATAATGTAAGTATATGTGTGTGTGCACAAATATAGGGAAAAAAACCAACAGATAAGTTGCTAATGAAACCCACCTTTTTGCACTTTGTAGCAGAGAGAGGTAAGATTCTCAACCATAGGTTACCATGTGTGCTTCCCTGGGAAACAGACCAAGCTCACAGATATTTGTTTCTTTCATATCCTTGCAGTAAGTGGGGAAGGAAATGCAAGACCTGTGGGTGGTTGGGTGGCTAAAGGTGAATTGGGTTGGACCTCAAGCCCAGTTGAAGAAGTGGTTACAGTTCTGTTGTAGCCTGTGCTACTGGCTGTTGTGGTCCCTCCTGGATCATTTCCTTCTGCAAAGCTGGCGGAAGGATAGTAACTTTTCATTTGACTTGTTAGTGAATTCGACCCCAGCCTGTCAGCACTGAGAAACTCTGACTTGTTATTTCTCTTCCAGCTTTCTGCAGAGGTGAACACATCTTCCTTTGCTCTTGTACTACTTTGAGGTAAGGTTCAGAAAGATATCTGTTAAATTACCTAAGTTACTAAAGAACAAAACAACAAACCCCCACCCAAACAAAAACCCGAAACCAACCCCCAAAACCCACAGACATTCTTTGGGCAGCTTTAGCTTAAAGAATGATTTGACAGAAATGTCTTCTGGAGCCTGTATTAGTGTTAGAAGCAATCAGCTCTTCCAAGACCTCTTTTTCTGTTACGCCAAGACAACTATTTCTGGGATGCAGTGTGAAGCCTCTCAGAAGTGAACAGGGTTAAACCCAGCGTTTTTGTTAGCCTCTCAGTTTGCTGTAGGGCTGCACAAATGGCTGTCCTGGCAGTACTGAGAAAGCAGCATCAAGTTGGTGAGCAGCAGCAGCTTCCTCATTGCTCCTTATGTTAACACTGGCATTGAAAAAAACGTCTATCAAATCACGGCCACAGATCATTTCACAGATCTGTTTTAAAACACTGCTCTACAAATGATTGAGTGGATTCAATTAATGGGCAGTGTTTTCAGGGAGGAGGATAACATGAATTTTAACTCCTAAACTGAGTGTGAAGCAGCCTTTCTCAACCTGAATTCAGGTAAACCTAAAGGTCTTTGTGGCTTTTCCAGTCACACCTGCCACTCTTGCAGAAATAAACAGGAGAACTGTCTGTACCTGCAGACTACTGTTACTCTTGGTGCTTCGGGCATCTTAGCTACAGCAAGAGCTTCTATAGTAGTAAAAAAAGTTCAGTTTCTAACAGCATTTAGAATGATTGATTAGTTTTAAATTGCTGAAATGAATTATTAAAATATTTTTCTATGTAATTTTGAGAAAATTGGAAGCTTCTTGCAGTATTATGGGTACATGAGCAAGACATGGCATGTACTGCTTTAACAGATTGTATGGTAAAAGGAAGAAACCCCAGTAAACATTCCTGTGTTATTCAATGGTTCCTTGTCCTTTTGCAGTTTATCAATGTAACATTTCTTTTTACATGTGCTGCTGTTTCTAAATTTTACTGGGTTTCTTCCCTTTTCCTTTCTATTTCCTTCTACAGGAAAGAGGCCTACTGGTGTCGTCTTTAGTGGGAGCTGCTGCCAAGTTTGTTCTGTGAGGACCTCTTGCTGAGCATCAGGTTAGAAATGTATAGTTGCTTTATTTGTAAAGGCTAAAGTTATATTCATTAATGTCTAAAATTTTTGCCCTAGCTCTTTCAAGGTTTACAAAAGCATTATTTCAGAAATGGAGTTTATGGCGGACTAACAAAATTAAAATTTATTTTGATTTGGTTCACTAACCTAAGTTCTTCAGATGTTTATATGAAGTAAACAAATATGTTTTGGTCCATGTAGACTATAGCCTTCTAAAACATATTCATTTGCAAATAGGCAAGTAAACCATGAATTGCCGAAACTCTAACCAGAGTAAAGTCATGGAGCTAGTGAAATAATTTGCAATGTGACTAGAACTGGGTTTTGGAGATTTTCTGACTGTGTTGCTGTCTTGAAAATCTGAATATTTCAGTTTGGTGACTAGTCTGTGATAGTTAGGTGGGAAATGTTACATCCCTCCAGTTCTGTAAGACAATGAGATTTTGTTGTAAAGTTATGCTGATAAATAATCAGTTTGTTTACTACATTAGTCTAAGCCAAATTTAATATGGCAAAATATGTTTCTATAAATGATGTACTACTCTGTTGGGTTAGAAACTGGAATAAACTGTGTGAATAAAATAGTAATTAGTACTATCTATTGCTTTTCACTTGTGTTATCGGATTTGTTATTCAATATTATTTGTTAAATGCACATAGGTAATGTACCTCATCAGCTTAGTTGCTATAGTTGCCAGAACTACCAGTTTTATGGTTACCAGTTGTAGAGACTAAGAGTTTCTTAAAATAAATTAACAATCATGATGATTAAAATAATAGTTTTAGTAGCTTAAATTTACTTCTCAGTTACTCTTCAGCCCTCTTTAGCGTCATGGAAGATGAATCATTGTGGGTTTCAATGAAGGAGTATCTACCACAGAGGGGTAAAATAAAATGTAGTTGGCATTAATTTGTGGTAACACTGTGACTGTTTTATTGAAGCCATTTAACATATTCTTACATAATAGCTTTAAACAGCAACTTAACCTTTCCAAGGAAATTCTACAACTTGATGTGGAATTTACTGTAGTTCAGGATAGAAAAGTATATACACTGTGTGCCGCTTTTGCCTCTAATAAAGAAGTTTGGTTTCAATGACTAACTGAAAAAGTGAAACATAACCATTGACCCTTTAATAATCTCCTTTTTAATTCATACAGTGCCAATGGAGCTTTAAGAAAGTACTTACTGCTACGTGGAGTTGCAGTTGATTGGTTTGCAGGTTCTACAAAATCAAGGGAGTGAATCATATTAAACTCATAGCTTGATAGTGCATTGAACTGGGAAAGTGAAATTAGCAAGTAGAGCAAGTATTACTGATCAATGTATCTTTGATATCGTCATGAAAGCAGGAAGTAAAATGCTGCTTCTTTTTGTGTTTAGAAGCTTAAACTATTTGTTTTAAACTTAAAATACTGAAATAAGCTTGTACTGAAATAAAGCTTATTAGTCTTTAACCAGTAAAAATTCTAGCAAATTTCAGAAGAAATTATGAAAATTATGGTGATGTTCACCTTCAACATGAAGATTTTTCCAAAGCAAATACATTTTTCAGGTTCTTTTGTATAATTACTTTTAAAAGAAGACTGTTGAATTAGTATTGTTAATGTAATTTGAAATAATGTGTATTATTCTCTTACATGTAATGTGATATCTGCTTGGACGATTAATGTATTTTGGAAATCATACTTTGTGTTTCCATTTGCATTTATATCACCTAAACGGGCTTTGTTCTGTTGTATTAAAACTTGTCCAGTTAAGACTGTAATTTTCAATGCTGTACTTTGTGTCTTCTATTTCACAAATAAAATAAGCCAGTAAGATTTTCTGATTTCTGTAAGCCTTGGAAATTACTTGATTTGCTGAACACAGCTGTTTAAAAATTAATATTCAATAGGCTTTTTTTCCATTTTATCCACGAGTTCTGTTGTATAAAGCTAAGAAGCTGAAAAAGCCAAGTAAGTGTGGTGAAGTTCTGTTAAAGCTGGGGAAGAACTTGTATTTAGGTATCCACCCTGAATTCAAGATGCCTTTTCAACAATAGAAAATAAAGAAACAGTAGGGAAAGAAACATCAGTGTAATTTTTTTTGGTTGGGCACCTTAACAGCCTTTATTCCTGGGGATCACTCCTTTGGCACTTACAAGAAACAAAAACTGCCTTTTTTTTTTTTTTTTTTTTTAATCTTTTTAGTAGGAAGTTGCATTGATTGGAATAAGCTTGCACTAAAGCAATGGCACATGCAACACTGGAGGTGTATTAAATGACTGAACTGTCACCGGTCTTCTAACTATATACACATTAAATGTTTACTTTACAGTATTTCTTTTAGTATAATGAGTTCTTAAAAAAAAAGCTTTTGATGCTAATTCAGAGATCCATAATCTGCTTAGTGTCTTTCACATGCAGTTTTGATGATAACTGACAAGCTGTAAGTTAATTAGCGCAGAACTTACTAATGAGGATGCTAAAATCCTTACTTCAACGTTTTTATTGATGATTTCTGAGCAAACGGAAGTAAATTTGATTGTATATCTAGTAAGTTTTAGGAACTTTCTGGCTGTAGGTACTGATCATAAGCAACAAAAATCCCCCAATTAATCGAAAGATGGGAAAGTTTTGAAAAGTTTGACAAGAGTGTTCGTCTTCAGAAATGGGGATAACCCAAAACCAAAGCAATAAAACAAAGTCTGTTAATTAGCATGGAAGACAGCTTCTTGAATTAATATGTGGTGTTAATTAACAGGAAGTCTGATGTTGTGTTGTAATTACCACCAATATTTTTGACATACTGAGTGACTGAAGGTGAATTATATAGATAGCAATTTAGTAAACATTTCAGAGCTTGGGAACATTTTTCCTTTGTTTCTGTTTTTCTAGAAATATGGATAGACTTCTGCGACTGGGAGGAGGTATGCCTGGGCTGGGACAGGTTAGTATATAGCTTGTCAATCTTTTCTTTAAAATTAATCATTTCTGGAATATTCCTTCTATTCCAAAACAGCATCAAAAAAACAGAGTTCATAGTAATAATCTTTGACACTAGAGATTCAATATGTATATACAAGTCATTGTAACAACCTGACTTTTTTTGTAAGTATGAATACCTGTGTTGGCACTAAGTTTACAGAATGTTTATAAACCTTTCTTTTGGTGTCTGAACATTTTAAAGTTTGAATTGAAAAGCATTGGAAGCACATAATACATTTTTTAAAAAAACAATTTTCAATAATGTGGAATTTCAGAACATGAAGGGTGTTCTGAATGGCTGAGCACATCCACTGCTCTTTCATAAACATATATTTCAGTTCTTGGATCACACTGTGATGGGGTATTATAAGACGCTGAAATATATGTAAATTTCAAGAGGTACTGTGAGTTGAATTTATCATTTAGGTGTAGTTGTAGCTACCTTTATGTGTGTTTTATTGTGTCTCCTCTTGTTGACTGTCCTCACTTCTGCACCTACTCACAGCAAAAAGGCCTCCCTGGCAGCTGTCCTGTTTCAGTGAGAGACCTATTCACATTGTATGGCTTCTCCTGCCTCTACAGCAAGTCCGGGTGCTTTTTTCCTTGATCCAACTAGCATGGCCAACAGTCTTCAAAAATAAAATCAAGCTGATCTTATTACATTGTGCTGATTACTCTGGATACAGGGGAAAAATAATTAGGAACTTCTTTGTTTGAGGTTTGTAGGAAGAATTATTTCCTTAAGGAACGGTCTCCAGTGTAATTGCGTTTGTAGTCTTGGTTGGCTACAGTAGCTGGCCTTTCTCTGCTTCCTCATCTGCCTCCTGGGCTCTGTTCTAAATCGAGAATCCAGACTCTTGTTCTTCTGGAGTAATCAGTTCTGTATGTCTTGGGCTTTGTGATGTGTGTGCAGAGTTGCTTCTGGGATGGTTGAAATTGCTAAACCCAAAACTTGTTTTGGTTGTGTGTTTGTGTCCAGTATAACTACAGGAGCAGTTTAATACTGAAGCATTTGGTGAAATATTCTAGGCTGATCTACAGACTCTAGATATTTTGCCAAATAAGCTGTAACTTTTGGTGCATAATTTTTTTCCCTTTTTATAGCTAAAATTCTATTCACGTTCTCTTAGTGAATCTTCAAGCCGCCCTCAGTTATTTTTAGTTTCACTTTCTTAAACAGTTATTTCTCTTGTTCCTCTGAGCTGCCAGCCTGCTTCATGACTCTTCATTTTTTTAACATCTGTGCAGTCTAATCTCTCAAGCTTTCACTTCTTAGTCCTCTCTGAACTTGACGCATATGAAAGCTGTTTTTCAAATTTATGGTTAACTCTCTGCTGTTTTCTGAATTTTTCATCTTAAGTTAAAGCTTGCTAGAAAATTGTGGCACAATAGAACGTAACATTCAGACAAAGCTCACTGAACTCCTCTGGTAGCTTTGGCCTGCAAAGCTGCTTTGTGTTTGTTTAAATATGGAATTGTCTCTTAAGTGGATTGATGAGTATGTGTTGGATAAAGAAAAAAAGACATAAGGCTGAATTGCTCTTTACTCAAGTTGCTGCTTGCACTTGAATACATTTGTAGTCTTTTGGTTTATTGGATCAGCAGGAATGCTTTTCAAATAGAATATTTTATGTCCTTGAAATACTGTGTTTCAATGGACCTTCAAAGGTCACGTATATTCTAAGTATCAATTGATGATAATTGAGAGATAATCCAAAGTGACTCAGATATCATTGAGATAGAATAGAGGAGGAAGGTACTTCTTGGATATATTTTGTGCTGCTAGAAAGCCAACAAAGTTATTACCATTTGTTTGCACTAGCATGTTTTAAAAGATTATACAAAGCTTTTTGTTCTTATTACTGTGTCACAGTTGTTCTAAAGGTGGAATATAGTAAAAACATCTGACTGAGTCATTCTTGCCAGCATAAGAATCATCTGTGTACATAGTCTGGTAGAAAAAGAGGCATAGAAAAAAGTAATTTTATCACATAGTTTTTGGATTTGGAGGTTTCTTTTTCTTGTAGCTTCAGGTCTACTTAGTTAGAGGACTGCATAACAGAAGGTTTGCTAAGAGTCTGTTTGATTTGCTTTGTACCTGATGTTAAAGTACTGGCAGATGCTTGGTCGGTCAAGTTCCCATTTGATCTCTGCCAAGGTATTCTTTCTCAGTGACTTGCCTTAGCTTCTTCAGCAGCAGTTACTTGGCTCTTTCCTCTTGGCAAAACTACCTCTTCTGATTATTGTCTCATTTAGGATTTTTTGGTCTTAATTTCCAAACTCAAGTATGTTGTCCCAATGCATTTTAAATTCATGTTTTTGCAATATGCTTTTCAAGTCTTTTGGTGTACTGTATTACACTTGAGAACTGCTGTCACTGAATTTGTGGTTCTCTTTTCTTCTTGCTCCTTCAGGGTGCTGTTGAGTGGCTGATTGGCCTCTAGTTGTCCAGAGGTGGTCAGTACTAAAACCCGTGTACCCTAAGCCTGTCTTCATATGGCTAATAAGTAAATCTTAAAGGAAGTAAACTTAAACAGATACTTCAACTATAAACTTTCCTTCTGGTGACTTGTGGCTTAGAAACCTTGAGGCATTTTTTCCCTTTTAATCATAGGTGGACAAGGGGCTGTCTTAGCGGGGCAGGAGGTGCACAAGAGAGGAGAAGGGAAGAGAATCTTACAGCTTTTGGCATCACATAAGCCATTCACAGTATTTTTTGACAGTGCACTTGGTCATTAACTGTGTGTTCTTTTTATGGGAAGGTACCTGTGTTTGGAACTTGATGCCAAAAGTATGACGTGCTTTGGAACACCACCCGTTTGGAAATTGTTTCTGTCTTATATGACTGGTGGTGTAGACCTGGTACATAAGTTCATATTGTCTTGAATTTATGCTTATCAAGCATGAGATAAGCGATAAATGCATAAGATGAATGAATGATTGAAGCCTTTTAGAAAAGATGTAGGGGAACTGTAAAATATTGAAAGTGTTGTGATGTCTCAGAGAAAATCTTAGTACTTCAATTTCCCTCCTGTAGTTCATGGGAATTAAAATTTGGCAATGCCCTTGTTTTTCCTCTCTTATATTGTTCTCCTTCTCCTTCTGCCCCTTGTCACGTTGGGGTTTTTTAGTTATCTTCTCTTTTCTGATTCATTCTTTTCTGTCTCTCCTTGTTTGTCCCCCTGGAATACTGCCTACCACAGAATTTCACTAGTGGTTTAGTACTTCAGTTTGCATTGTACATTTGCTGCAGACAAATGAACAGGTTTGTGGGGTACGTAAAAGCATTCTGCTTATGTAGCAGGCAGGAATTTGGAGCAACACTCCTCTTCATTTTGTATGCTGAACTATTGTCTGCTGGTGAAATGAGTTCCACATATGCCTCTATTAGGCAATCCCACTGCAAAGGGTGTGAGCAAATTAAGTGCATTTGTAGCCAAGCTTTCTCTCCCCAACACTTTCAGAACAGTAATTCAAGCTATGCAAGTTCTTGCCCATACTAGCACATGCTGTCTATTTTTCTGAAACCAGATGTGGTATGAAGCAGTGAAATAATGACACTTTTAAAAAATACTGTTGAAGTAATTTTTCATTACTTGATAGATTTTTGAAAATATTCATTTATACTGCTCTGTTAGTGCAGACAACTGTTCTAGTACAATAAATGAAAAATAAAACTGATTCTGTATTTTTGAATTAACATATTTGATGACAGAGGGGAAGGAGAAAAATTCCAGTGGGAAGGGAGGGGGAGACAGAGAGCTGACCTGTGTCTTAAAAGGAGTGTTTACACCTTGACTTGGAATATAGAAAATAGAAGTGCAGATAGCTGTTTTATTTGAATCATGGACTTGCCAATTAGCCATCAAGTGCTTCCATCTGTGAAATAGTTGATCAGATGGGTTAGCTGGGATGTTTCCAGATTAGGGCATTGTAAATGGCACTTGAAAACTGTCACTTTGATTAGGAGGTTTCAAATATTGCACTGCTTGGTGCTGTGGAACCTTTTTCCCCTCATAGGATCTTGGGTTTTTTAGAATATGCTTATCCTGTTTAGTAAATCTGTGGCACCATGGGAACTTGGGAGACCTGCTGCTGATCTAAAGTTCTGCTGATCTAGTCAGGGTGGTTGTTGGAGGACAGCACAGTGCACTCTTTTGCCAGGCTTCGAAATAGGAGTTGGTGGTCTGGCAGAGAGAGGAGGGTCAGGCTCAGTGTAGATCATTCCTAATTAACAATTAGATGCAAATTTCCTTGAGTTGCTTCATTAAGCTGATGTGTCATTTGAAGTACATGACTTTTTCTTGCATCTTTCATCTTCCATATGTAAACAAAAACATCCCACCACCAACGAAAAGACCTCAAACCCAAAACAAACCCAGACACCCCCATGCCTCCTCTCCAAAAAAAAAAAACCCACAAACCAAAAACACAGCAACAACCCAACCAGGAAAAACTGCAACACCTTAACATCTTACTGAAAATTATTTTGGTTCATTGATTCTTGAAACAGGTTGTGTTTTAATTTGACGGGTGCAAATGTGTTGTCTTTAATGAAGTGCCTTTTTCTTTGTAAAGCTGTAAAGTGTTCTGGTATCTCAGTATCTGTTTACCTGTATGACTTTCTCCTTTCTGTGTCTGCTGGGTATGTACGCTTTATGTAGTTTGAATTGTGGTGATGCGCTGTTACCTACTTCTCATATGTATTTGAAGTTTCAAATATGCCTTTTGAGAATATTTTGCCAGGGAAATAAATCTGAATTACAGCTCTTAAAATTGTGCACCGTTTCTGTGCCATTGCTTCTGAGACATTTTCCAGCAAAGTTCTCAAGTACAAAGAATGTTACTATTTCTAGAACTCAAATGTAACTCCAGTAGATGAGATGGTGTACAGTTTGGGTGGGTTATTCCAGTTCTAGATTTTTCCCCTGGAAGCTGTCAACCCATTTAAGGAATAAAAAAATTTTCTCAGTGACAAACTTTTTTTCATCCATTAGAAACATCCAACATGAAATCAAAAGAATTAATTGCCTGCATTATCTTCTGTAGAAAGACTCAGCATCAGTTTATATATACAAAATATATGATTTTGTTTTAAGGAGAGAAGAAACACTGTAGAGACAGTAAACTGTGCTGTTTTACTTTCTTTGTCTGGGGTGAATGTTTTACTGCATTGGTTAGTGTGTTACTACAGGGCTGTTCTACAAAAGCATTATATCAAATTTAGGGTACATTGGGTCTGGTTTTGCTGGAGGTGGTAACTCCATGGATTATGTTAGGCTTGTTTGAAAGTTGCTGGGGATTGCAAAGGCAGAGTATAGCTCTCATTCGTTTGAAGCACAGTTGAGTCACTGTAATGGGATTTGTCTCATAAGGGGCTAATGGGAGAGCGACAGGGAAACCTGCTAGAATTGATTTAGGAGCAGTCATATCATTGTACTTAAAGCCTGATGTAATTTGTGTTATAAAGGCTGACTTAAAGTAGGATGACTGCACTACAGACGCGTCTTATGTATTAATCACAAACAACCATAAAACTAAAACTGAAAAAGCTGGTGCATTGTGTCCAAGCATTACAGTTTCCTCTGATCTGCTGTTTTACCTGGAGACCGTTTTTAGCCTCTTCTTGGCCTCAGATCTTAAACTTCCATATTTCTAATAATTAGGCAATTAGATTCTCTCTACTCAATTTAATTGCCAGTGTAGTCCAGCTGACTTTCGGCTTTCGTCAGAAGAGACAAAGGATCTTGGACAAGGAAATGAGTGTAGCCATAATGAGAAAGAGCATGGGGAAAAATGACTAAAGAAGAGACATTTTTATGCCTTTTGCATTACACCTATTCACTTGTAATGTTCCTTTCTGCAAGCAGGAAACAGCTGCCCTGTAGTGATTGATTTAATTTATTTCTCTTGGAAATTGTAACTTCTTTCTGAAGTCCCATGCTATTGAATATTAAGTTGCAATGCTACTATGCAGCACCTTTGAACAAGGGTTTCTGTTTTCTTCCTAATGTGTAGAAGAGTCCTCTTTAACTTTTTCTGGAAAGCTTGAAGTGGTTTTGTGTTACTGTGGTGTGGTTTGTGTCTGGGGTGGGGGGTCTTGGTTGTTTGGTTGTTTTTACAGGTATTGCAAACAACTAACCTTCCTGCATATTGCCAGTGAGTCTCCCAGTTCACCTGCTTCTATTGAGAGGACCAGCTCTTCACAACAGAGAACCTATAGCATATAGAACCCGGTGCTTTCTTCTGCGTATTGTGGAGCTATCTTTTAACTGCTTCACTTCACAAAGCGTACTTTAGGCTGAGCTTAGGCAGAACCTGCTGAGGGCTACCCTGCCTTCTTGGCAGAACTGTGTCTAGAATAAGGTAATTAAAAATCTACATTAGAGCACGACTTCTGGAGGCAGACAAAATTAGAGATGCTGACTCGTCATCTGCCTTGAGGGCTCTCAGTTATAAATTACCTTCTGTAATGCTGATGGGAGTAGATAACAGGTTAGTCTTGGTTTTATTCTGGAATGAAACTCACCTTTGTATTTTCTGGATTTTCTTTTTATTTCCAGTAGATTGAGGCTGTGGAAAATAATAGTTCTTTTCAAAAAGGTGTACAGTGGTACTGAGGATTTGTTTTGTGTCCCTGATCTTATGGCATTTTGCTAACTATAGCATTGTCATAGAATCATAGAATGATTTGTGTTGGAAGGGACATTTAAAGATTATCTAGTCCAAATTGTCCTTATGCTTGGTAAGGAATATTAACTGCAGTGATGCAGCATACCTACCCCTTTGTGTTACGTGTCCCAGTGAATTTGTAGATTAAATGGGGTAAAGACAGAGGAAACACTGGCACAGGAAAGATTACATTTAAGCAGCCATTTCATGCAACTGTTGTGTTGGGAACATTGCAGGAAGTCTGATTATTGCAAATTGCATCCAGGTGATATATGTAAATAATTTTATACTATGAATACATGTTAATATTGAGTAGTAAACATTTATTTCTAATAACAAAGTTCTCTCAGTGTCCCAATAAACTAGAGACTATTTTTGTTTGAAGTTCTGCTTAATTAAAAACAATCAAATAACAAAACAAACTGACCAACAAAAACACCCCAAAAAAACAAAACCAAAAAAACCCAACCAACCAAAAAAACCCCAAAACCAGCCTCCCCCGCCAAACTCTAGCAAAAAAAAACAAACCAAAACCCACCCTACACACACAAAAAAAGAAAACCACACAACCACCCCACAGAAACTAAAATCCTAAACAAGCAGAAAAGCTAAGCAGTAAAGTTCTGGCTCTGCACCAAAGAGGTGTTGGCAAATTTATGATCCCAACCCGTTTAACCAACTGCTCATAGCTATACAAAGTTCTGTGTTTTGTAATTTTGGTTTTGAAGAGGAAGGGAGATGGGAAATGTTATATATTTCAAGTCCATCTATATTGCTGTTCGGGAGTTCTGTTGTAAATGTGAACCTGGGTAAGCTTTTTTTAGGAGACAGAATTTTGTAAAACATACTGAGACAGCTTTTATCTACCCTGTTAAGCTGGGGTTTTTTTCAGATATTTTTCAATTTACAGTAGCAGTTGATGCCGCAATACTTCCTTAGTATCCCTTCTTCATTTTGGAGTCTATGAGACTAAACATATTACCACAATTTTTATTTCATCTGACATATGGTGTAACAAGACAATGTGATCCTTTGAGAAATCTAGGCTGTTTGTTGAGACTTATGGTATTTTGTGGTCTGTTATGCATGCTTGATTATAATTGGTATAAAAATGGACCTAAACATACAAACTGTTTAGACATAATGCTACTTTTGAAATTTAATCCTGTTGATGTGGAACTAACTGCAAAATTGTGTGTGTAATAGCTTGAAAATAGCAATAAAATTTCAAATTGCTATTAATTAGTGTGTGATTCACAGTGCAAAGTAATTTTTTTTCCTTTTTTTATTGAGCTCTCTGATTTTTTAGTATTTTTGTATGACCTCAATCATTTTCTCTGTCATGACTGATCACGTTAACTTCCTGTACTGCAGAAAATGCAATACGTGGCTTCTGGTGCTTGTCATGACAAAGTTGATAGAACCATTGAGATCCCAGAATATGCCTTGCTTGCTTTGCCACTTCCACTGATGGAACATGAGTTGGTAATTTCTATAAGTGTATTGTCTCAGTACAGGAAAAAATTTGGTCCCAACTCTGCTTAGATTTTTAAGCTTAACGATGTGTAAAAAGTACTATGCTGATTTAAGAAATTTTTTATTCTTTATATCAATATATCAGCAGGTTGTACGACTTACTTGCAAAGGGTAAGCAGAGAAGAGCAGCGGTGCTTTGGTGAACTTTTAAGGCCTTACTATCATTAATACCTCTATCTCCTCTGCACATTTGCTCATGTTTGTGTCCTCTTTGCAGTTAGTATTCTGTAATGGTTTTTTTTCACTTGTATACCAAGCTATACACATGAAGTTGAGTTTACTTCCACAAAATGGTAGCTTTCAGCTCACTTTAAGTGCCTCATCCTTCCATGCATCTTTTAATATGATAAATTATTATTTTATAATGATTGTCATTGGATTTATACCTAACGTGCCTTTCTCCCTCTTCTTTATGTAATAAAATGTCATCTTCACCTGAAACATTTCCAGAGGAGGTAGAGAAGGGTAGTGAAGAAAAAGTGTGGGGTGAATCAATTCAAAAGTAATATAAGGGGTTTTTTTGTCTTGTTGGGTTTTTTTTAGCTAATCTTTCTCAATTGTCTTTGGATATAACAGCTGAAAATTTGTAGTGAAAGGGTTAAGTCGGCATGAAAGAATTCATTTCCACTTTAATGACCTAGCCTTGCTGGGTTAGGACGATGGGGAACATGCTTCTGACTTGTACTCCTATTGCCAATTAACACCTCCTATAACAGGTTGCCTCAGCTAGTCATTGAAGCAGAGGCAGTAGAAATAGTTTACATGCAGCTTGTTTTTCACACTAGTTGTTTAATACTCACAAAATTAAACTATTAAAAGGTTCTTTCTTAGCTTACTGGGAAAGAAATAAAACACGATAGCAGTCATTGTTTGCTTGTGTGTCCTATGTTCATCTTTAAATTGTTCCAGTTGCAAAAATAAGTAAATAAAGGTAGTAATGATTCTTTTAGTTTACACAGTAATATGTTGTTTGGTGCATTAAAGCTGAGATGTGCTTTATAGCACTTTAGTTCACTGCCTTTGGGTTTTTATTACAGTTGCCCCTGCAAAAATGAGTTTCTTTGAAACAGCTATGATGTATTTCAAAATCATCTTTTGTGCTATTAGCATGAAACCAGAGCAGTGTTTAAGATCCATTTAAACAATGGAAAGTGTATCCATTTGTGGAATATTTCTCAGTTCCTTGTGTAATTAATCAAGTCAACTTTCTATACCTATTTGAATAAATGTAAAGTAGTACGAATAAATGTAAAGTAGTACAAATAAAGAGCAGTGCTCTAAAATGACACTTTAGTTCACATTTAATAATAAAATTGGCTAAATAATTGATATCAGTTCACACTAAGAGAAAGGTGAAATAATATACCTAAAAGTGTTAACAAATTTGTTAAAAGGCCCAAGTAGGTAACACTTTAAGGCGTTAGTTTTTATCCTGTAAGAATGGCAAATGCCTTTAACACTTCGTCAACAAGGGCTGCCCAAGTAAAGGACTGCTTTTTATACTGGATCATCTCCTTAACGATTTGAAACAAATAGTAACATGCATGATTTAATACTACAATGTAATTTTCTCTCATAGTTTGCATATGATTCTTTTTCCCTTACAAATCTTACTAAAACTAAAGTAAAAATGTATTTTAATAGTGGTAACTTAATTTAATCACTTATTATTGAACTTGGAATTCTGCCACTAAAACAAATCTGTAGTTTGGTTGGATTTTATGAGGTGGCCATCAGACAGCTCCTTTCACTGACTGAAAGCATGTAGAGTTGATTTAGAAGAAACATCAAATTTTCAGTAACACGTAACAGTATTTTTTTATAGCAGTTCTTTAATTTTAATAGTTGCTGTATCCAACTTATACATACATAGTTGGGAAAAAGAATGTTCAGTATTCCTTGCAGTTTCCAAATCTAATTTTTCTCCAATTCCCAACAAATAATCCAGTAAACCTCTAGGCATGCAATATTCGCTGTTTTGCACTGAGATGAACAGTCTTCCAAAACTATGCAATGAGATAGCTGTCCTTTGAATACAATAATGTGACCAAAAGTACCAGCAGATCTTCTGCATTGCAGACACAAATGCTTTCTTGTCTGGGTTCCTGATACCAGTTAATTTAATTTGGTGCTCTGCTTCGTAAGGATGGTGCTGCTTTGTTAAAGTTGGCAGGCAGTGAAGTTTATAAACAGTGGTAGTAGCACATGCTGTGGAGGGTCAGTGTAAAATATTTGCCTCCATGTAGAGATTAGCTAATAAAATCTTTTTTCTTCTTTGCTTGATGAAAGAAATGCATAAACTTTTGTGAAAGACTACCAGAAATAGGCCAAAGAGATCTCAAAACCCGTAACTCGTAGCTGGCTCCCACATACTGTGTAACTAACACACAGAAGCTGGGGCTGTCGCTCCAGGGCTGTGTTGGATTAGCAGCCATTTGTGGAAAAGGATGTGATGGAAGAAATAGGTTCCAGTTTCCAAATATCTCTTTTTTCAAATCGTTTCAAGTCAAGTAAACTACTTGGAAGACCCAAGTTCCATTGTCTTTGCTTTATCTGTTAAATATTTAAAAGTTTTATATTAAGAATTAGACGAACTTTGGTTTAGAATTTTCTGTAGAAATACAAATGTGTGCTTGTAATATTTTATGTGGCAGTTTATCTTTGGTAGAAAAATAATGTGAAACCTGACCTATGGATCATTTCCTTCTCAAAATTCATGAATTTCAGTACTCTTTTGAGCAGTTCAGTGTAATCAATATTCAAAATGAAGGAATATTAACATGAAAATTAATACACGTAATTGGTACGGTGCAATGAGGACTTACATTTTCTCATAATTTAGCTAGTAATTAAAATCTATAAGAAGAACAGAGCAGACGGAAAGCAGATAGTGAGGTCACACAAAGAAGCATCAGTGACCAAGGAGATACTTGGTATGTGCTGTGTATTTATAAGATGACTGAGAATTAACAAACCTGCCTTGTGTACTACCATTAGCTAATTTTTGCAAGTTCAGGTAAATTGGTTGAACTGCATGGTAAGAATGGAAACTCATGTTTAATATTTTTACTATCTCTTGCATGTGCTTAAAATGAAGCAGTGAAGTATGCAGTTGATACCTCCTAATCCTTAATGTAGTAATTTTTGTATATATTTAAACACATTTAGTATGTAAAATCCTTCACAGTGAATACTATGGCGTTAAAAAAATAGCAAAATCTAAGCAAGTTGGTTTATACCAATTAAGTATTCCTTTATGAATTAGCAATGTTTCCTGTGCTGAAAATAAATTGTTGACTGTGGGTGCTGGCAACAGGAATTTAATGTAAGTTGTGAAAACAAACCATTTTATCTCATAGAATGCCTAAAGATTTGATGAAGTATAGTATTGAGTATCCCCTCTTCTGGACCATCATCAAGGTAAATGAGCATTTGGATGCTCCAAGGAGTATAGAAATTGTAAGGAAGTATTAGGAACACCCTGCTTTAGTTCCTGCCTTCACTTAGACTAAAGGTGATTAATTTGCCTTTTTACAGAAACAAAATGTGTTAATGTTTGTCTTTGTTTCCTCCCTATAAGTGGTGAATCTACAGACCTTAAAATGGGAAAAATTATAAAGAATAAGCACGTACAAGTTGAGGACACAAGCATCTATGTAGGGGACAGAGCTGTGATTAATGCCTCTGCTGCAGGACAGGTGTCAGTGTGATTTTAACAGACACTAGAAATTCCGCAGAGGAGAGCTCATTCAAGAGCCATAGTCTGTGGAGTAAACTTCAGTTCAGGCTCCTGATTTTTCAGGCTCCTGATTTTTGAGAAGTGAGTCTCAGTTAAACATCGAGATTAGCCTTCCAGAAATCATGGAACTATTTGTGCTATTCTGCAGGAGATTTTTATTATGCTGTTCTTTATTTTAAAAATCACTGAATGCTGTAATGGGATGGTTGCTTACAGTGAAATGTTAAAATCTGAAACAAATGTAGAAGGCATTTGATGCTCACAGCATAGGTATTATGGTTCTTCCTAAAGCAGGTTACTTGTTTGTATTTTTATCTTCCCTTCAGAGCATCTCTGGTCTAGAACTGGTAGAAAATTCAGAGAGCTTTATGTATGGAAAAAAGATTTTGCTAACAAACTACTAAGTTACTTTTAAAATTAAAACTCAATTTGTCTGAGCTTTATTCTTAGCAGTGATTAAGTGGAAACATGAGTCTTTTTGCTTTCCAAATTCTAAATGAACACTTCTAAGTGAATAGACTTAAAGCAGGAGAGACAGTTTAAAAAGTAAACTGACATGTTTATGGAGGAAAAAACATAAGAACAGCATTACAAAATGATTGGGCATTTGAAGTTTTGCCAGTCAACCAGTTTAATTGTAGAAAATTCGATGTAAGTGATGCAGGTGCTTTGCCCATCTGGTTCTGGGAAATGTTCTGAAGAACTGCTCATAGAGCTTTTCAGTGTGAGTGCTAGAGGGACACTTCTCCACTGGAGCATCTCACTGTTGGGCTAGGGCAAGGCCAGGGAAATACTTGATGAAGGGGAGGGGTTCATGAAAAATGGACGTTTAGTGGGAATACTTTGAAAGGTGGAAAGTTAAACCTGCTGGAAGATTGGTGATGAAAAGGCCAAAGAGACAGAAGAACTAGCAATGAGTAGTAAGAAATGAGGAAGAGCAAATATCAAAAGATGGTGGTCAGCATTATCAAAGTTGGAAATAGAGGTTTGAAGCTGTTAGGAAGTGGGTATGGTTGACAAATCCATGTGTATATGTGAATTCCAAAATAGAAAGATTGGATTCATAATATAAAGATTGGATCTAGAACTAATAGAGAAGGTATTGATTAACTTGGGGGGGAAGCTACAACTGAATTTGCTTACTGTCTTTATAAAGCTTTATTCTGAAGACTGATGTTTTTCTGTGCGTGCAAGAATCAAAGTATGCAGAAAGGATAATTCCTATATAAATGTAATGTGTTGATTACTTAAGTATCCAGTTTTATCTTCAGGATGTGATGGCTTGTGTTGATTGCTATGTCTTGTTTGATGTCATGTGGTTGTATGTTGTGTTGAATTTTTTCACTTGAAAAATGAAGAATTTATTCAAAACTCTCCCCCTCCCCCCAGTTTTGCTTATAATTGTGGAATCAAAGTTCTAAATCTACAAAGTGTTTGTGTAAAGGCACCATTTTTCCTCTTTTAATTTAATGTGGAGTATCCTTTTTTTTTACCATGCTCCGTAGTTGCTTTGCTGCCCTTCTAAGTTTACATCACCTCATGCGGAAGTAAGCTGTGTCTTTTCAGTGGAAATTTGTTGTACACAATTTGGTAATAAAGTAATGAATGTGCTGTTAATTGGCTGTAATGAGGTACACTGATAGGCAATTCTGTATATAAGAGCAATATTATTCTTGCTTCTCAAGAAAGGGGTATTTAAACTGCTGCCTCCTGTGTTTTTCAATTTCAACAGTACAGAGAACCTGTTTCAACCAATCATTCACACCTGGGACAGTTGTGCTAATTTTTGAATAACTACTCATAAGGCAAAGAGCAAAGTATTTTGTTCACAGCTTTTCCACCTAGGGATCAGAGGTCCGTTTTTTCTCTCACTGTACCAGTGTATCTGCAAAGTACTCCCATAGCCTTTATCTGCAAGTCCTCTTTAGCTGAAAGCTGATGAAGCAAAGGGAAATTGCTGTTTGTGTTGGTGCCAGTTAATCATGCTAGCCCAGCAGCATTTACATTCACACCACTGTAAGAAACACATAGTTAATTGGAGAACTGGCCATATTTTACAGCTGACGAAGGTTAGCGTTGCAGCAAGGCAGACTAATGGAAACTTATCTGACTCTTAGCCTGAAAGGCTTTGTAACAGGTTTGTATCCAGTGCACTACTTGCCTGCTTTATGTTTGACTGATTCTGATAAGATTGCTGTTTAGACTGTGTTGTTTTGGGTGGGGGAGATGGGATGATGGTCACCTGTTACGAAGTAATGATAGTGAAAGAAGGTGCTTTAAAGAAGAGTTTGGGGATTGGGTGTGTGTTTTTTTTATTTTGTAACAACTGCATCTAACCCACAAGGTCACAACTATGTATGCATTTTTCTGTAAGTTTTGTAATATGCGTAGCAAAAGAAAATGTTTAGAAACTGCAGAATAACAATGATGGTGAAAATAATTATTTATTCTTTTTATAGGGGCCACCAACAGATGCTCCTGCGGTCGATACAGCGGAACAGGTTTATATCTCTTCCCTTGCACTGCTGAAAGTAAGTGTTCTGTGTGCATACTATGTCTGAATATAATGCTGGAGATAGAGCACCTGGCAGCTAGCCAAAGTTAATGGACTTGTGTTGCCTAAGTGCTGGCCAGGCTAGTTTTAAAAATAAATTAATACTGATTGGAACCCTCACAAACTTATTAATTAGTTCTTTTTTGTTGGCTTTGTTTTTACTATTTTATAGTTTGTTACGGTTTCCAAAAGTGCTGCAAATTGCAAATTAGCTATAGATCAATAAAGGCTGAAAGAACTACCTCAAATCGAACCTTGTGTTAAACATATGTTGTCATTTGGTCTTAATTCCAGATGTTGAAGCATGGTCGTGCTGGTGTCCCTATGGAAGTTATGGGTCTGATGCTTGGGGAATTTGTTGATGATTATACTGTGAGAGTGATTGATGTTTTTGCAATGCCACAGTCTGGAACGGTGAGTTCTTTGCATCTAGACTTTGATAATTTTATTTGCTTGTTTGTTTTTTTCCTTATGGTAAATTTATTTTTTAAAAGCTTTTTGTGCTTTACCTCACTGAAACAATCTGAAGGTAAAATCTGTGAGTTATAATTCAAACAAGTCTAATGGTTAAAGAGTTTCAGTAAAAAAGAAAAATGTGGCCGAAACTTCTTTTTTAGCAAAGGCTAGTACTTAAGTGTGTAATCAATATATGCAGATGTTGTGTCCTTATGTATGTATAAATATATTGGTATAACATGACTTATAAATTGATAACTTTCTGAACTCATATACTATGAGCCAGCAGAAAGATTCAGAAGGTTTATTAGAAGTGTATCATGCCCTTAAATTGTAATGGTGCTATAGATAAGCTTCAAACTAGATATACTTCAAACTTGCTCTCTTTGACAGATCTTTGTTGCATGTTTCTTAAATGAAACTTCTGTGATTTGAAAAAATTATGTATTTAAATTTTGAGTAAGAATATCCATTTTATGAAGAGATTCAAGAGACTTAGAGTCAAGTGGAATAATTGGAATTTATGATACTTTATTTTGTGTAACTAGAATGAAAAGTTCTTAAAACAAGCATGGGATGATTCCTTTGTAACTCAGAGCTGCACTCCATAAAATTTTCGAATTCTTTTGTCCTGAGTTTGTTCTATACATATACATACTATAAAAATCTGCAAAAACCCAATGTGTGATACTTATCTTGAATAAAACCTGTAGAGCTGAACTTGGGAGAAACAATAGGCCGATGTTTGCATACCAAACAGAGGAGAAAAAGGTGAGTTCCTATGCCTATTTAATCACGGTTACTCATAGTAAAGATTACTTGAATAACATTACAAAATAATCTTTCAGCATTTTAAAAATCACATTGAAATATATTTCTAAAAATTATATTTTGCATTTAAGAGAGTTCTGTCTTGTAGAACTAAAGTATTCAGGTTACCTTTTTAAACAGATGCTTATGAATATTTTTGTTTGTGGAAAGTTACAAGTTAAAAGATAATATTGCTTCATGTACAGCTACTATGGGTTTCGTCTGTCTTTTAAATCAGGGTGTCAGTGTGGAGGCAGTTGATCCTGTATTTCAAGCAAAAATGTTGGACATGCTGAAACAGACAGGAAGGTAAGTCACTGTGAAGAGGGTTGACAGTAACAAATACTCCCTCCACAGGTTTGAGAACAGCTGGCTTTCTGCAAAACTAGTGATCTAAGGGCTATTAATAGTGTTCAAAAATAAATAATTGCCCCTGAAATTAGGTGAGTAGCATAGCACGTAATTCAGTCCCCCTCATGCATTTCAATTGTCAGGAGATTGCGACTTCTGTTAAACTTACAGCTTTGTTATCGCCCAGAAGGATTAGAATGCAGCTCAATTTAGCATAGGTGATTACTACACAGTACCTGCTTAAAAGATTGATTTTATTTATTTTTTTTTTTTATTTAACCCTTTAAATAAGATTTTACAAAATTTTGGAGTTACAGGTTATTCAGGAGCGATTTTAATGAAAAGAAAGGGAAAATAATTTTGTAAAAGATCCTACTATTTAAACAATTTTTATTTCGCTCCTACCTCTCAACAGTTGTCGTCTGCTTGCTCGAATTCTTTTACTGTGGGAAAAACTTCAAAATTAATGTTAGCAAAAGGCTCAGCAGCTGAACAGAATAGTGCAAATTGCTTTTTGACTGAGTTCCTAGTTCTACTGCTGGTTTAATTGATATTTAATCCTTGCCCACCGTTGGTTCCCGTTGTCCGTGTCTGAAATGGACTTTCTGCCGTGAAAATTCAACCTTCAATGTCGAGTTAAAGAGTAGATATTTACTCAAGTGCTGAAAGGGTAAAAACTAGTTGAGAGAAGGTGTGGTAACAGGGTGAAAAACTGAAAGCATGATCTACCACTGCTAATGTGTATCCTTTAATGATAGCCCTCTTTTGTCGCATATATTCACATCCATGCTTTCAGCATACTATAGTGAGTAATTTAAATATTACTAATGATGTTTTTTTTCACAGCTCATCCTAATTTATGCCCTGATATGTTCCTATTTCTTCTTGTGATATGTGTTTATATTTTTAAGAATCTCAATATCCTCTTTGTTTCAGACCTGAGATGGTAGTTGGTTGGTATCATAGTCATCCTGGCTTTGGCTGTTGGTTGTCTGGTGTAGATATCAATACTCAGCAGAGCTTCGAAGCCTTATCAGAAAGAGCTGTTGCTGTGGTGGTGGATCCCATTCAGAGTGTAAAAGGAAAGGTATAGTAGGC
Organism: Dasyornis broadbenti; assembly: GCA_013397935.1. Classification (NCBI taxonomy): domain Eukaryota; kingdom Metazoa; phylum Chordata; class Aves; order Passeriformes; family Dasyornithidae; genus Dasyornis; species Dasyornis broadbenti. The sequence continues at coordinate 645,410 of VZRN01005527.1, forward strand.
TTGATTTTATTTTTAAGATACTTCAATAAGATTTAATGTAGAAGCACTGTAAATATGTGTACATACTTGATTTTTGGAGGCCCATACTGTATTTAAAAAAAAAATGCAAAACTCCATTGTAAATGAAAAGATCATTTCCACTTTATTCTGCATCTTACATCAGTAATCCTTAAACAGGTTGGAAGTCTTTGATATTGTCAGTACACGTAACCAATCATAATCCTCTCTTAATATTTTGCTATTCAATTGTCACTCAACAGGTTTACAACTAATAATCCAAGTATACATTGTTTTATATATTTTATTTTAGCTACACAATCTGACATCAATTACTAACAGGTTGGAATAGGTTCAGCCCCTTAACATGGGTACTAAGAATGCATTGATTTGCAGGCGTTGCATATGATGATTTTTATTACAATTTCTATTCCAAATGTTTTGGTCAATAAAACTTTACAGAGGACTTGATATCAAGCATTTGAATTTTTGAGAAGTGTGCAGATAAATGATTAAGTATGTTAAATTATTATGAAAAGAGATTAACTTGCAAAGCATATTGGGTTATAGTCATCCTTTGTTGAAATCTCTTTTGTTCTTGTTTAGTTCTCTTTTTATTTCTTTCTAGCCCCATATGCCATTTTCCTATTTCCTGCCTCATGACAGCAGGGAGCAGCTCTATTATCACCTTCACAGAGCTGTCTGCAAATGTGAGAGGCAATTCGATTTTGCTCAACCACAGGGAGAGTGGATTAGAAAAACTACAGAACGTACAGAAATTGGCTAGGTGGTTTACTGCTTTAAAATACTGCTGAGGTGTTTTGTTTGAGCATGCACTCCCATTGTATTGTAGAATAATTATTGAAATGTGTCATGGTATATATGGATGACATTCATGTAAATTTATAAATATTTTAAAAGTGTTCATCTTCTATAAAACTGTAGTATCATATTTCCTGGAAGGCAAATCTTACTAAAGCTACTAAACACTATAGGTTCGCTTAATTTCATAGCACAATGTTCTGAATGTACAGTTGCATTCAGGTTTTTTTTTTTTTATTCTGAATTTTATAACAAATATGTTTATGTAACAGGCACGTGAAAAATTAATAGCTTCTGGTTGTTTGGAAGCTATTAAACATCTCTATAAATTTTGTTCCTTTTTAAATTGCATAAAGAGTAGAAGAAAATACAGGTAGTCTGGGGAAAAAAACCCATGCAGTAGAGCACTTAATTATTCCTAACTTGGTTTTTTTTCTAGAACTTTTATTTTCCCACTCCAGTAGAAATGTTGAAATAGAATTCTTTTTATGTTGTCAAAATATAATTGTCAGGACTTTTACTAGTAATTAATTTAGACCTCACTAGCTATTAAATCCATTAAGACGAAAAGCCTCCCAGTAAGTCACACTACTGTTATAACATGCTTGCTCACTAAGTACTTCCTTTTAAAATAATTTTGTTGCCACTGTTGTTTGACATAGATGTCTATCTTTGAGATCTTTGATATCTTCAATAAAGTAATCTTTGGCATATTTATTTTGAATGTGAATAAATTTTTGTCCATCTAAGCATTTCTCAGTTACAGCTGCTCTTATGGCATTGCTGCCAGTACTTGAGATTACTGGAAGTCTTGTAATGTTTGTTTTTCATACACGTTTTTAGCTGCTACAGTCAGATTAAATTACCTTCTCAGGTTTCACATTTAAAAAAATTTACATCTGTCATGTTTCTGGCAAGTACATCCTTTAAAGCTTAGAAATAAAAAGAATCTCCCAAATTATGAATCCTGCTTGTAATTAACTTCTTGATTTGGAAGATGTGGAATGTGTTCAACTTTTATAATCCTTGTTGGCAAGATCACTTATACTAGAATGTATTTGGATTTTAGATGAACTAAGAGAAGAACAGATGTATCAGAGTTCAAGGGGGTTTCTAAGGTCAGATTTCAGTGCTTCATGTACCTGGCCAACTTATTATGGTGCCCAGAGCATTTTCATGTTCTAGAGGGCTCGAGCCCAGCCTATTTCAGGGAAGTATCTGCATTTGTCAGCACCAGCAAATGAAGAACCACTGGCAGAGGTAATTTTGCTGGTGTAGTAACCACTGTACTGGGCTTTAGCTACATGAGTCCAAGGTCTTTACTCATTATGCCTTATACTAGCTTGACTGTCTGGCAAAAAAATGTAGTGAACATGTGGCATAGAAGATTTTAATATGGTGTGTTTTGACTGAGATTAGATGTATTTAAAAGCAAAGTCCAAAATAACACGTTGGCTGATTTTAAACCTGCCTCAGGGCAGGTCCATGCCCGTATGAATTGCTATAGTTTATGGTCAATGAAGCAGTCATAGTTGTGCTAGTGAAGAATAAGCGGGGCAGAGGTTATTTTCATGTGTCAGGAAGTTGCAGTGAATTCTGATGAGGAACCTCAGGTTCACCTTGACTAGCTAAAACATTAAAAAGCAGTTTGCTCTGTTACTGTAGAAAATAAAAACTTGTTAAGTTCTTTGTTAACAGCCTCATCTCCATAGGTGTTTTCTAAACACTTCATAGGACAGGGAAGTGTGATTGCAGTTTAAAGATAAATATACCTGTAATTCTCATCAGTTAAAAAACAAAAAAACAAAAAACAAACAAACAAACAAAAACCACACAAAAAACCCCCAAAAACCAACCAAGTAATTTTGTGTCTTAAAACCAATAAGCAAAAATAAAAAGTCACATAAAATCCTTATATAAAAATAAACCCCTCATTTAGATCAGTGGATTAAATACCAACTGCTTTAATGACCATTTTAGGACTGGGATATTTTTGCATAAATAGAGTAGGACACATGAAAGACAAGTAATTCTAAATACTGGTCTTACTACTCTACATACCTATTCTTGCACACAAAGTATGTTTTTTCATGACTGTGTGCCATATATTGTAATATTTAGGCTAATAGTGTTCCAGTTGTCTGTAAAATAAACTCAAAACAGATCAGTGAGTTGTAACTGAAGGTCAGTGTTCTCAGAACCCAGCAAGGAAAAGCTTTGATTTGTCTTTTTTTTTTTTTTTTTTTAGCTTGATTTCTTTGAATGAAGTTAAAGTAAACATGCTGAAATATTGCCAGTGGGGCAACCTGACTAGCTGTTGTTTCACTTTATACTTACTAATAAACCTTTCTTTTATCCCCTCCAGTTTTCCAGTCTGTTCAATGGAAGCTGTAATACGTATTTAGAATATTCCACAGAAGCAGTAATTTCATTAAAGATCTGGAATAAAACTAAATATTGACATTTCATATTTATTTCCAACATACACTTTGAAATGTCTGTACAGAGAACCATAAACCTTTGCCAAATGTTAAAAATAAGTGTGTTATTTTGGACCTTAACTTAGCAGCTGTTCTTCACCTCTTAAGGAAAATATAACTACGCTAAACCTACTGTAACATAGTGTCTTTAACTCCAAAAGCATTAACTTACTGTGTTGCACTCACTATATTGTTAAATTTAAAAAAAAGGTGGCAGTTGCTTTTTTTGAACTGTTTTAAACTTCAGATATTTATTATAACAAAGTCATCATTTAAAATTATTTATTCTTCTGAGACAGTTAACTGGTTTCCCTTGATTAATAATTGCTTGCATAACGACTGGTAAAATATCCAAAATTGTCAAAGTCCATTTTGTACATCTAAGAAGTTTGTTGGCGCTTGTGGTGTTTAGCAGGATTGGTAACAAAATCTCTTACTCATATAGCAAACTTTCATTTCTGTTAAGCCATAAGTTTTCCTAGCAAGGCGCTGTCAGAAGTATTTGTAGGAAGATCTGATGGTTTGTTGCAAAATTCTTTTTTTTAATTGTTTATTGAGGAAAATAGTAGTCTTTGCAATAACTTTTTATAAATTCTGTTTCAATTACCTCCAACAGATAAAAAACAATACGCTATGCATCTTAATCTTGTGCTTAAACCAGATCCTGCCACTTTCATAAGAGGATTTTGCTGTGGTACTTTATCCTTATCTTAAACTCATTCAGAGGGTAAAACAAGAAAAAATACGTACATTTGGGTAGCCTGGTAAATCAAAGTAATTCTACTTGGGAGTAATCTCTGTAGGTCATCTAGTCCAACTTCATGTTGAGCACAGTGTCAACACTGAGTTCAGATCAGCTCGCTTTGCCCACGTGAGTCTTGAGATTCAATAGCCTCATGGCAATATCTGTTCCAGTACTATATTTTTCTTGCAGCTGTTTTTTTTCTCTTGGATGCATATGATCAGCAGCTCCTCTTTTCGCTTTATTACTACTGTCTCCTGCCACATATATCATTGAAGAACCTTGTTCTATGGTCCAAGTAACCTCTTCGGAAATTGGAAGGTCTTTTCCTTCAAAGAGTCAGAATGTGGGCTGTAGTCTGAAACCATTTTGTGCATGCTGTTTCTTTTCATTGGAAGTCAAAAATTGCTTTCTTTTGTTCAACTTATGAGATCATTAGAATTTTATTCTAGAAGGAGTAAAAAATGTGCTAATCTTTATCATTTGTTCTTTTACTCGTTCTTGAAGTATGAAAAAATTACTCTTACCAAGCTGGAGAGAGAGAAATATACATGCTGGTTTTGTCCTCCTTATGCAAATGAAGACCCTGAGGAGAGCTGGATGACTTATTTTAGCAACCTCTTTCCCCTTTTTGTCTATTGGTACTTGTAAATCTAGGTGACAACCTGTGTGTATTTAGTCATGTATATGAGTGTTACGGGTTTGTTAATACCTGATTCCAGTTTTTTACTCTCCAGAGTAATAAATGGTCATTTTGTTGAGTGCTGACCATAAAAATAGTGATTTGCAAGTAGTTTTGATCTATTTTGCTACTTTTATGTTCCAGTTTAGATTAAATTGTCCATATATTACACTGTTTCAGAGTGGTGATTTCTGGTTTTGTGCTGCAAATCCTCCCAGTTTATCAAGTCAAAATGTATGTGAATGGTTTCATAATTTGGTAGTTACTTGTTGGTCTAAAACTGTGAAACCAATAGCAGACAGCGATTTAACAAGTAATTTCCTGAATATTGGAATTACCATCTAGCTTCAAAATTTTCTTCAGCTGAAAATGTCCTACAGTACTTTTTTGAAAGTTTGCATGGTTTTAAAGCTCCACTCTTTTATCAAAGTGCTATTATTTTTCTTTTGAACTTGTCTTTTTCCCTTCTTTTTTAAATTAACCACGGGATTTATTTAAAGAGACTTTGTTTTTTAAGAAGGCAGAAAAAGAGCAATCCTTAAAATGAGATGTGTGGAGACGCTAATGTAGTGCCTGAAATTTAAAATAGCACATTAAGAATTAAGTTTGTGAGAACTGTAAGCAGATTAGAGCCACCTAACAAGACTTTTTTTAATATACCGAAGTCCTCCTCCCCACTTCATGCATTTGTCTTTAACTTAGTAAGTCTTCCCTAGGCACAAGTGAATTCAACAGTCTTTAGGGTACAGCTTGAAATTAGTAATTAAAAACAACTAAATAAAGCAGTAAATTGACTGTATTATCACTACTCCTTTGGACACGTCTGTTTGTTGTGAATTATTATGCAGATAGCATTTAGAAGAAAATGTGTTTTACAGTATTTTATATCAGAATCTTTTATACCTGGAACAACTTCCACTGTTAGAATTGGATTTGCTAATACTTTTCTATTGTAAAGGGAAAAATTCTAAAATGGATAATATAACTTTGCAGTATGTAATTTTGATTGAAGTATCAAGAGTACATTTCTGAACATTTTGCACAGTGTATAATACATTTAGATACTCTCACAGTACTGTGCTATTTCTTACCATTGTCTAGAGAGAAACATCCTAGTTTGATCTGGGCAAGAACCGAGTTTCAATAGGAGACTGGTTTGGAGAGTAAGGAAGTTGTATGTTTGTGCTGGATTTGATCACTGTTGATTCAGTAAAGACTGATGTTCTTTTTCCTGGAGAATCATATTTGATTGCATCTGCATCACACTGTGGGCCACTTGGTGTCTTCAGTTCAGGCTATGTAAACCTAAGCATAAACTACACAATTTTACTACTGCCAGTGCACCACTGTTTTGTTACATTTTCTAGGGTAGTTATATGTATCCAGATTAACATATTTTGCATATTTTGCTTCCTAATTTTTTAATGGAGTGCTGAAATTGTTAATGCTAATGTTCTAAAATTTGTTATATAATGTCCTTTGGGCTTGTGATTTAATTAAGTAATGTATGTTTACCTACTAAACCATTTACATAGGTTACTTCAGTTCATACCCTTCCCTAAAACAGAAAGTTCCGAGACTTCGTTGAAAAGTATTAAATGTTTAATTTCCTTTTGCTGTGGTGGATGTAGAATAGTCCATTTATCCTCATTAAGGCATATAGCTTTAAAACTTGTGGCTCAGCTACTTGGGAGTTATGGATGCATGCCCTCACTTGTCAAGATAAATGTATTATGCTGTAGTTCTCTTCCCCTTCCAGTATGGATATTGAAGTTGTACTGCAGCTTTGACCACAAGTAAATAATTCTCCAAGGATAGAGAAGGAAAATGCACTTACTCCTAGGAATATGTTTTCCAGAGCTAAAATTGACATTTTATAAATAATTTCCATGTTGCAAACTTCAAACTCACAATCACAGCAATTCAGTGATATGCATTTGGCATGAGTCAGTTTCAGTTCTTAGTGCTTTTCATTGGAAATGGCATAAAATGTACGATTTCTTTGAATTTTTTATGTTGTGGGCTTGCAGGGGACAGAAGATGTTCTTCACTTGTAGCTGTCTAACAGTGCATGGCAGCATAAATAACGAAATGGTCATAAACCTGAGCTGCACTTCTCTGGTCACATGTTCCATTTCATTTTTAAAGAATCTAGAAACAAACTAAGCAGTTGATAACAGGCCAGTTGCAGGTGATAAAAGAGATTTTAGATGGGACATTACTTCTTTTTCCACACCTGGCATAACCACACTCTATCCTTTGCAGTTGTCTTTAAGCACTGGTATGTTTGTTCATAAACATATGGCATAAACAATACATCGCTATTTGAATTCCAAGGACACAATGCATTTTTAAAGATAGCCACCATATGCCATAGATTCTTCAATGGAAAAACATTGATGTTAGATTTTTTTTTTTTAATTTAGACAATAAAGGCTGACTTACTCCTAACTGAAGTTTACCATTAAAATATAATGGGACTTGAAAAACAGGACTTTTTCATTCAGTATTGTTTGGGAATTTGATACTGGAGTGATTAAAGAATCAAGTGTGTAAAGTACTCTTGAATTAGGTGGGTTGTTTTTTTTTTTAAATACCCTATGAAGTTATGAAGACTTTTAAAAAAACTGATATTATATATATATACATATATATAACATTCACACTCTCAGGAGAAGCTAAAAGAAGTCTGGCTGCTAAACATCCCAAATTTTAATCAAGCCATTATTTTTAATAACCATGTGGAGGCTACAAGAGGCCACATTTTTATCTAGCTAGCAGTTGAGCTATCCAGTGCTTGTCTTAGATTGTGAGTAAATTTGAATCATATTAATTATAGCTGTCCTGAAATTTGCAGTGAACATAATTGTATATTTTCTTTCTAAAAATACATTATATGGACTCTAGTGTAGGCTGCTGACCCCAGGAAAATATTTTAAAAATGCTGTATAGTTATTGTTTTTTAGATTATTATGCATTTTGAAGCTAAGACAGATGTACAAAAAGATGCAGTTTTTATTTTGTATTGGCAGCTTCCAAATATTTAGTATCTATTTCCAAGAACTGCAATTAGTAAAGCATCCATGGTACTGAAATCCACACATCCCACAAGCTAATTATATTTGCAAGGTCAGATTGAATACATATTTTCAGAAAAATAAAGGGTTATATAAATGTGTCTTCTACTTGGCTGTTATATCACAGTTTGTTGATCTGGAGTATAATGTGTACAATTCACAAATTTGTCTGATAACAGAAAGTGGTGTGTGATTGTGTTTATTTTACTAACCAGTATATTCACAGCAATCACTTCCAAATATCTCTCCAGTAAAGATGTGTTAATTACAAAACAGACAAGGTCTTCTATTATATTAAAGCTACTAACAAGAAGACAGCAGGAATCACACATGTAAATAGCATCATCAACCCCTATTTTAGTCCTCTGTTTTGATCTGTGAGTTGCGCATAGACCAAAGGTGCTATTAAAGACTCAGTATATGAAATAGGCAGCATTATATGAACAAAATTTATTCAACAAGAAAACAGACCTTTAACATGAATTTAACAAGCCTGAGAAATTATAAACTCTCATATGCTGCAGATTCATGCAGTGATAATAAACAAAAAAGGAAAGTAAGAGGTTTCCTTAAGCTAGCCAAACTGCTAATGGTTTTGTTATAAGCTGTCTGCTGTTGAAATGACCTCTGAAAAGTCTGGAGACACTTACACAAGGAAAAATTAAATGGTCAGAGTGGTGAAAGAGTTGCACTATGGAAGTGCATTTAAAAAAATATTCTACATTCAAATTTCTAGAAAACATCCCAATAGCATAGACTTTTGGTTAACTCTTAATGCCTTTTTAGAAAAGGAATTTAGCATGAAGCTTAGAAACAAATTTTTACTAAAAGAGTACATGCTGCTTTATATTATATAGGTATTTAAGTACAATGAAAGCTTAACATTTTTGGTTGGGAAATACTGACTTCTTACAATGAGAATCTAAGCATCTGAGTGGTGGTTTGTGCTGGTTTTAATTAATCCTTAGAAGTTCTTTGTTCAAAATACTGTGTCTAAAGTTTCCATCATAGAATATGGGCTGACCATGTTTCTGTCATCCCCCTGCATCGTTCTGTACTTCGAAATACACAAACATAGAGAGGAGACTTCAACTTGTACACACCTCCAAGTGCTCACTGGGGCTTATTTTCTTGGATCATACTGAGGCATAATTAACACCTACTTCACCCATTGCTCATTAGTACACTGGACATTAATGAGTCTATTTATTTTTATGTAATCCTCTAAGGGCGGGACTGATTTATGCTCGCTGTGAAAAAAGCAACTGCGTTTCATAGAAATGAGTATGTAGGATTTATTGTTGTATTTATGTTTTTATTGTGTATTAGGTCTAAATTTAGCCTTCAGGTTGCTGAGCATGTTAGTTTCTTTAAAATGGTTGCTATAGTGATAGCAGCAAATTCCTTTAATCTTAGTGTAGTTAAAGTATTTAGTTACCATTGGTCATCAGAGTGCAACTAAGATGAAATACAGCATTTGCCCATATACTTTCTGTACCCCTTTGAGATTTTAGGAATTGCAGTTTTATCTCTTTTAAAAGCATAATATTTGTGATTTCAGTTTTTCATACCGTTTCATGTTAGATTTTTATTTCTTCTACTTAGGAAATACTTGCATGTCATTCCTTTAGGAGGACAAATAAAGAGTGCAGTGTATTTCCACACAGCTTGTACCTGAAATGTAATGGAAGTTACTTCTGGTCAAAATTAAGATTTTTGAGCAATATTCAGTATCACTCATAAATAATTTGGCAACTTGTTTTCATATTTTAATGTGAAATTTAGCTAATCTGAAAGCTCTAACTGAAATGTTAAATTTTCTTGTTGAAACAAAGTTTAATATTTTTTTTATTTTGGATTCTCTTTACATTTTTCATGGCTCAAGTCCCAAAACAAATCCATCCATGCTGGACAATGCCATTCTTTTTGGATAAGTTCAACATTGTCTAGGGAAGTTCTCAGTTAAATTCAGGTCTAGAAGCATGTCTGTTAGTAAGTTTTAAAGCAATTCCTTGTCATTGTAGTATACTGCCAAGTTCATGTTTCCTGCTCCAGAGTAAATTTTTGCTTGCTTAGTTGTTTTTGCATTATCTGGCTAGTCCCTGGAGAACCTGTGGTGTGCATTTTTTTTTTCCTTTGCTTGACTTTAATTTATACTGCCTGTTTGTTATGGTTGGGCATTTCCAGGTGTTGATAAATTAGAGCATCTGGGTAAAATGGAATACAGAGATATAAATACAAAAGCTTGTCACAAGTGTTCTGAGATAGAGAAAAATGGTAAAAAAGGAAAAAAAACAATTACTTTTTATGTTATGAGAAAGAATGTATAGATATATAGAAACTGTTTTAGATATTTTTGAAAATTAAATTGTTCTAAATGTAATTCCTTTTTTGTAGCATTGGTATCAGATAGCATACATCTGCTGCATATTAAACCTGAATATATCTGAATTGCGGTTTTTTTTATTGTTCAGAAAAAAAAACAAAACCGGTAGCTCACTTTAATTGGGTCACAACTGAACATTTTTAATAAATGAGGTCTTCTTTGGAAGGTTTTCTGCATGCAATGTGAAAACATGGCATATGCAGGTAGATCTGGCCAGCAGCTGAGAGACCAAGCAATAGCCCTTAGTGGCACTCAGTCATTCAACACCGCTGTCTCACTTGGGTCTCAAAAGTAAATACAACAGGTGATAAGTTTGTGGGCTTTTTTCAGTTTACACTGATGATTTTTTTGTTATAAATGCTTGGCATTTAATTTTATTTTCACATGAAAGACCTCAATATTTATCTTGTAATTCTAAAAACTGCACATTATTTACTTATCAATATTTGTGTAAATGGAGAGGAAAATGCTGGAACAAGGTGGGAGACTCAGTGTCACTCACTCTGCAGACTTTCGGTGACAGTGGTTGATTTCTTGTTCGTGCAACGTAAACAAGGTTCAAGTCTAATTCCTCAAAATATCAAACCAGCCATGTGAATGCATGTGTTGTTGTCCAACCCATAGTATGGAGAGGAAGAGAATTATTATAGAAAACCTGTTAAAAGGAGATTTAAGTTAATAACTTGTCAAGCATATGCAGACAAGATGCCTGGAAAATCTGCCCAGTAGTGCTTTTGTGGATGTGCAAGGCTGTACCTGCACTGGTCCAGTTAAAAGACTGGAACCTAACTGAGGATTCTTATGTTGCAATTATGAACCTGTAATGGTAAGGACACAATAACAATGGGTTTGAGTGTATTGTTGGTACGTTCTTTGGTCTGTTTCAGCTCCTATAGGTGTTGGGTAGGGGTGGGAGTTTTATGGCATGGGACCATTAATTTCTCTTTCCAGAAATTTTCATAGACAAATTCAGCACAGGACAGAGTAAGAATCAGTGATGGGTTTACATTATTTGCAATAAAATAGCACTGAATACTGCCTACCATGTACCTTTAAATCATAAATGACCTTGGTTTTCTTTTACTCTATTTTTTACTCCTGAGCATGACACTGACAAGGACTTTTTAATCCATCAGACAGTTTATAGACCCTTTCGTAGTCACAAGAAGCAAAAAGCATCTGACTAGAAGGGAATACATGGGGCAAGTTCCTTGCTGGCTATAATTTTGTTGTCATTTCAAGTATTGTGGTAGTATAATTGATGTGACAGGACTGGGCTTTAGACTTGGTCCCTTAGCTTGTGCTCACTTTCAGTTTTAGTCTCTCTCTGTCATTCATTTTGATTGGATAAGATTTAGGTGACAAATATATGCATAGTTTTGAGGCTTAGAGTAAGTGTACATAAAATTCAATGTTATATGATGATATAAAGCATATAAAACTTATAGTTCCATGGAAAAGGTAATAATTGGTGTCACCTTACAATACAAGGTAGTGTAGTGTGCTGATCACATAGCCAGCAGGAGGCTCTTTTTTATTAATATTATAATTAAATGATTCTCTGGATAAAGGCCAAAAACAGATGAGAGTTGATTGTGCCTTGTCCAACGTTGCTTGGCTCTATTAGTTGCATTTTCTAGAAAGAATTGACTTGACATCTTGTTTTTACAGGTTGTTATTGATGCCTTCAGATTGATCAATGCTAATATGATGGTCTTAGGACATGAACCAAGACAAACAACTTCAAATCTGGGTCACTTAAACAAGCCATCTATCCAGGTAAACCTAGTAGTGATAGTCCTGTAAATTGCAAGATTTACTCACCAATTTTTGGGAAAGGTACTTAAAACAGTAGGTTACAAATTATTTATTGTTTTCTCTATTGCATTTTTCCACATGCATTTATAATTGATGTGATTCATCAATGGAGATGTATATGTGAAGGGTTTAAGATTGAGCCCTAAATTAGCTACCTAAGTGTAAATGCATGTATTTAATGTGTTCAACAAAGATTCAAGCACAGATGTATTGAAATGCAAACTTTTAAAAATGATAATTGATGACATAACATGTGATGCAAGACAGGTACTGTTTTCAGTCCTGCAGTTTAAAAACTGCTGCTTATCAACATCTCAGATTTCTTCAAGATCGGTTACTCTCAAGTAAATTATGGAAAAAGTTCTCTCTTGTCTTTTTATTCTAAGTTTATAGAGGTTCTTGCTTATTATGTAATCTGGATTAAACCTTGTATTGTGTCTTAAATAATTATTTTCTGTCTTTTACATAATGCAGTAATTTGCTGAAAAATGGTGGAGGAGAATATTCAATGGATAAAATGGATGTCTGATTAGCTTCTACTGTAATATTTCTTTTGAATACAGATTTGTGAAACCTAAATATTCAAAGTTTGATTTCTGAAGTTGACTTTCACTAGAAAGACAAAAGTTTTGGTCTTCATTGAAGCCAGCCTTTATTTTGAGAAATAGCTTCTGTCCTGGAACAAGCATCCTCTGGAGTCATTAATGCTTTTATCCCTATTGTTCTTCTACCTCAATGTTTTTTTCTTTAAAAAACTTTTCCCCCTTACTATGTATTCTAAAAGGCATGTGTCCTTGAAACCATGAAGCCCAGTTCATGCTTTTTGTTCCATTACTTGAACAATAGAAATAATATTTGCTAGGTATACATCAGACCATCCACTAGTCCAAGCAAAACTGAAATAAGGGCTGAACTACTCTTAAGAGAGCCATCCTTTGAGAGGTAGTAGACCACCATACCCCTATCAGATGGTTTTTTGTTACTAATACTTTGAAACCCTTTGCTGTTGATAAAAATGCTAGCAAGAAAGAGTTAAAATTAGAATGTCTGCTTCAGGAAGGTTACGTTTTACTTTTGATTTTTGAATTGATCAAAATTACCAACAGTAATGAGTATGAAATAAGAAGCTAATTCTCTTGATTGGATGTAGGCAAGCCCATGCTTGCATGTTTCAGGGCTTTTCTAACTGGGCTTTTCTAGACCATGTGTAATGCTCTCCCTTGGAAACCCCTGCAATATTGTACAGCTTCATTATTTTAAGATCACTGTCACTACAGCGTGGCATATTTTGGCCATGGGAGTTTTAGGTTTCTGTTATTAAAATGGATAGTTTTTATTTGTGTTGATTTTTTGCAAGCTAGCAGTGAGCTGTTGCAAATGTCACTGTTAAGATAAAAATCATAGTTTTAACTGATACTCTGTTCTTAATGCTGTGAGAGCTCTCGCAGTGTTGTTTTGCTTTTATTTTAAGCCATGTATAAAATTCTGACCCAGTTAGAAGCAAACTAAATACTGATTTCAGCTGGGCTAGAAGCAGGAATTTTAAGACATTACTTAAAATCTCAACAAGAAGAATAATAGAATAATACATGCTTTGGCTTCTTTCCCTTTTGGTGTGTGTGGTTTTTCTTGTGTTCTCTTATCAACAGCTTTTTTACAGTTGTTTACCTTTTACATTTGCCCACTCTTTTGAAGGATGGTTTTTGGAAGGGAAGAGGACAGGGAGAAGATAGTGGGAGAAGGCAAAGATGTTTGTCAAATTTTAAGAGCTGGAGAAAGCTTCCTAAATATCTATACCTGAGTTTCTACACAAACATCAAAACCTCATATGCAATCATGTTGAGTGTGATATGAAAATGGCAGTGAAAACTACTTACTGCTAATAGTTTCAACTATAAATTTCTTTATTGATGATAAAACCTGTATTTTACAGTTTTAGTTAAAATCAGTTGCACAAGTAATGGTTTTCTGTAAGTGCTGGTTCTCATAAATACAACTTTCCAAGTAGTTTTGGATCTTTGTATATGTGTTTGCAAAAGAAATTGTTTAAAATGTATGTATGAAAACATTTTCAGCTTTTATGTAGATAATTTTGTAATGCTGAAATACTAAGTTGCATAAGATGCAAATACAGATTCATTTTGTATAGCTCTAAATATATATTTCAACATAAATAGGTGGAATGCTTGAAACAAGTATTTATCACTCATTCGGCATATTGTATGTATTATTTATTGTATCGTTTGTAAATGTATACTTCATATGTAAAATTTTATTAAAAAAATAGATCTTTTAGTTGTGGTGAGGATTGATCATAGAATTTTATACCCCCCAATAATATAACTAACCCTTAACTCATAAATGTAAAAAGAAATGCCTAATGCACGTGAGCAAAACAGAAAATGCATGCATACAGCCATCACTAAAACTAATCTCAGTTGATCAGAATGCAACCTACAAGTTTAACAAATTTGCAGAGGGCATAATTATAGTGAAAAAGGTGGGTTTTTTTAATTTTCATTTAAAGTTAAAAAATAAAATTAGCTTTAATATCCATGGTTAATTGGATGCACATTGTCTAACTGAGGTTTTTACTTGCTTCAGTTACTCTCTCTTCTTGTTGTACCCTGGAGAATGTACCTTGGGAATGTTGAAAGTGGTTGTAAATAAATAGGTAGCAAATAATCTTTTGTTTGTAACAGAATATTTTAACAGAATATTTTAATAGAAGTGTTAACCAAATTTATTGAGAGAGGAAGGATTTGAGAGAAATATGTGCATATGTATCGGTCAAATGTTTGCAGGCAGTTACCATATTTTCTTATTATAGTTGCTACTGTGTGAAAAAAATCTGTGGTTTAGAAATAGAAAGCATAACTGTCAGTTAATGAACACAAAAAGGGAAATAGAACCAGGTATATTTACTTAATATCTCCATATAGTCTCTGTGTGTTTTTTTCTTTGTGTCTTTTCTTTTATTTGAGTGATGTTTAAAGATGTTTGTATTGAAATTAACTTTCTCCTGCTAATATTTCTTCATTTCAGTGATGAGTGATTTAATTCAGTTTCTCTCCTAAATTATGCAGGCACTAATCCATGGACTAAACAGACATTACTATTCCATCACCATCAACTACAGGAAGAATGAACTGGAACAGAAGGTAATTATTTCTGCTGTAATTCAGAGTACAAGGAACATTATACAAACTATTAGGATTTGTGGCAATAGTCTGATTTCAATGCCTGTTACTTTCAGCAGTTGTTTTAACTGTCCTGGAGTAGGTGACTTCTCTTCCAGAAAGCACTTGGATGTATAGTCATGGTGATGAAACTTTCCAAAACTACATTTCAATGACAGTATGAATAGTTTGACATTTTTGTCCACCTTACAGAAAGTCATCATGCTTTTCTCTTAAGTATGTCCAAAGTTTCAAGTTTTCAGTGCTGAAAGTGGAAGACATACTAGCTGCCTTCAGTTTTCACAGGCTGGAATTCTTGAAGCTAGGAGAACATGTTTTCCAAAATGGAATGTATAACCAAGGGATGGTGGGTTTTTATTTGCTATAATCACTTTGACAGAAGGTACTTCCAGTTGGTATGATTGGAACTCCCCAAGACGTCACTGAGTATCAGGAAGTAGTGGTGTCCTGCATTTACAGAAGAAATACTATGGAGTTACTGACAACAAATGTTGTCTGTTACTTTTGCATCAAACTTTTTCAAGTTACAAGCAAAATCTAGCTTGAGTCTCAGCCAGGAAAACAAATAGGAAAAACAAAAGCTTAGGCTATAATCTACACAGAAGTTAATTCTTGAAAAGTCAGATTGTGTCCTCTGTGTAAGTTCTCTGATATGTCTGTGCATTTTCATGGCCTTGCTAGGGTTATAAATTGATCTCAAAGTTTATGATCTAATGGTCAGAACAGTTTTTTCACAGAATTTGGACTTTTAGAGAGTTACAAATAGTTAAAAAAAAAACAAACCAGTTTCACTTAATGGAGGAATATGTGTGCAAATCAGGGAGCTGAAAGAATGTGTGAAATGTACAACCCTTTTTAGGGTAGTATCAGACTTCTTAGACCTCACTGTTACTGAAAAGAATAACTGATTCAACAAAACCAGCTCTCTCAGGAAATGTCCAGGAAGCTCCCAGGAGTTATGTTTCCATTCAAATGCAACAATATGGCAAATCCAGTCTGGTCTGAAGTTCCACGCGTGTATTTTCTTCAGTCGCTTTACATAAGTACATTATTACCTTTGCAAGTAGGAGAATAATCTTGACCAAGTTAGGAAAACTTTAATCTGTGAGGCAACAACTATCTCTCACATCTTTCATAAGGCAGCTTCATACATATCTCAAACCCCCCTCATGGTGGTGGTGATCTGTTATCTCCATCTGTAGTAAGAAGAGTACATGCTTCATGTATTAGATTAGGAGCTCATCACACCAAACCATAATTTTAAAATCAAGATAGCCTAGCTAAACTGTCCATATGCAGTTTGCCTACGACTCCTTCTGTCAGTAGCTAAGATCTTGCTAACACAAATTGTGACACAAACTTTCAACTCAGTTCATGTGTTCCAAAGCCAGGTTTCTTTGGAAGCTGTACATAGGATGAAACAGGTACTTTTATTGAGGTGATAACAATTACAGGGCTTACCAGTTCTCAAAAATGTCACGTAAATGTTCACAAATTGAAGGCAAGCTGAAACTGCTTGCTGAAAGTGTCCTCCTGACAGTCATCAAGTGTGCAGGAGATCCACAAAATACACTTTCTTTATTCATGAAAATCAATTGCCATTGTAGCTATTCCTTTACTCTTTCAGGAATGATATCAAAGTATCAAGTAAAACCTTTCAAATATTTGTAATAGTACCTACATTTATCACCATCAAATCTCTGCACATTTTATCTTACTGTCTTTATGTCTGTTTGTTTTGTATGAGTCAAAGGCACATAAGTCATGCTGTGGTCACTTCCAAAATTTATTTTATCATAACTGTGTCAGTTGCTTGCATACAGTTCAGATAATCAGGGAAGCCTAAATAACTACTTTATGAATTTAATCCAAGCATTAAAATATTTTTCAACTTCGTCAGAGGCCAAAAGCTTCAACAATTCCTCATATGGTGGCTAAAATACTCAATTTTCTCTTAGTCCTGCTCCAAAGCAATTGTGCATTCTCAACCTGCTGCAAAAATAACAAATCACAGTAAACAAATCTACATGTTCTAGTCAAAGTAAATGTGACCCACATTTCCATGCCTCATTTTCATATTTAAAGTTCAATAAGTTCAATCTTCAAAAAGTATGCAAAGGCTGTCATCTATTCTAGCAGAATAGTTGGTGATTGTATTTCCTCTATTTAAACATTGACATTGTAAGATCAATTTTTTTATTATATTCTTCTTACTGTAAATTGGTTTTCTGTCAAAGAGATCTTCATAGTATTCTGAAAGTATTTTATGATGAGTGCTCTAAAGAGGTTTTGTTTTGTAGATGCTGCTAAATTTGCATAAGAAGAGTTGGATGGAAGGTTTGACACTTCAGGACTACAGTGAACACTGCAAACTCAATGAAACAGTAGTGAAGGAGATGTTAGAATTAGCTAAGAATTATAACAAGGTATTCATATCCCATAATGATAGTATAACTGTAGCTGTGTTTATGAAGTGAGGAAACAAGTTGCTTAATTTCAGAAGGAATTGATTATCACAAGCTTTGCTCAGAATGACTATAGTTCATACTAATCAACTACGTATGGTTTCTGGGTGAAGTTGCCACATTAGCTCCTCAGGCAGGAGGACCAGACTTTTTTCCCTAAAGTGTCAAAGTGTTCAGTTTTGCTTTGCTTTGAAATGTGAGTAATCTCATCAATTTTGTATTTTTACTTAGTGAAGAGAATGTAAGATTTCTGTAGATCAAAATGAGCAGTTAGTCATATTTTTCAGTCCTTCAGTCAAGGACTATTTGATCAGTGTGGCAGAGTAAAGGTTATTTATCTATATCAGTCTAGTAGATAGGTTATAAGTATTTAGAACACATTCCAAAGCCGAATTCAATGTTCTGTTTAGAAATTTGTGACTGGTGTTGTAAGTAAGAGGAATCACACCTACTTGTACTGCTTTAATACTGACATACTTAAAAATACTTCTTACAAATACTAGATCTCAACAAGCATTCTATGAGTAGTAATCACGTTAGTATTTCTTAACAAGTGGGGGTTTTTTAGCTCCTTAGATGTCCTTAAAACTAAAATTCAGTATTACGTTCACTAGTTAAGTTAGTGGATGAACTTTATAAAGACACTGTATTTGAAGACAATAGAACAGTATCAAAATGTATTAAAATAAATTACTTTAAACTGTATAAGAATGTATTGAGATCAAATCTCCAGTAGTTGAAACAGTATAGATAATGTTGCGTTTGGTTCTGCTTTCCTATTTTAACTGTTTTCAACTATCCTTAACTATTGATACTGCTCATTTAAGTTTTTTGCTTAATAACGTTTCGGTGAATATCTGACAATAGAACCATTCATAAGCATTTGCCTTGATCTTTTGCACTAACACTCAGTAATTAAAACCACGTCTGCTGAAAAGCTGAAGTACCTTTCCTTTTGACTTTCTGAAATGTGTTGCTGTTTGATTTTATTTTTTTTTATTATTTTTTTTTTTTAGGAACAGAATTGTATTTTGAGAATCTGTGGCTTGGGGAAAAAGTAAACGAAATCTGAAACACTGACCTTTTCTGTGTTTCTTTCACAGGCTGTTGAAGAAGAAGATAAGATGACACCTGAACAGCTGGCAATAAAAAATGTTGGCAAGCAGGTGAGGTGTGATGAATTAGAGTGAGGTGGAATGATATGCTTCGTTCATTCTAAATACTAATTTTTTACATGTGCGTAGGTGATTTTAGTTCTATGTGCATGATAATCTCAATGCTTCAAATAATAAATTTATTTTTGCTGGAGGTTGTGCAAGGAACAGGGCCTTTGTAGGTAATTGGCAGAATATCTGCAAGCCGTGTTCTATGTGTGTTTTTATTCCATATTCCATGAGAAGCAGTGTTGAGATTTAGTAGTTTTTCCTTTTCCTTCTTCATTTGTTTTAACTTCTTCTAAGAGGCATAAAGATATCCAAGTCTGTGTCAGAGAGACCCAAGCTATGGAGACACTTAAAAAATGGTAATCATGGAAACAGAGGGGGAGGTGTTTATACATTATCATGGCTAAAGAGGCAGCTCACCCCTGTCCTCAGCTCCTGAACACACTGTCAGTGCTTAGTTCTCATACACACATAGGCAGGTAGGCTGAGTTCCTTTGTATTGGTGTTTGAGCAAAACTGTTTAGGACCACAGCCGAAACCAGAAACACCCACTCAATTCATTCCATCCCTTTGCAATGGCAGGGTATAATGTCCTTACAAAGACTCAACCGAAAACTATTTCTACATTTGATTTCAGCATAAAAGTTGAGGAAATGTGCTTTTGTAAGCAAGAGGAGAGCAAAGCAAATTTGTAAGAGCTTGTGTTCAAGAAGAGCAATGAAAACAAAAAATACCTTTAAAAATATCTAGTGTGTCCTTAAAGAACCAGTACTTATTGTATTGCTAGTAACAGTAAAAGAATTTAAAAGATTCTGGATTGCTCTTATGTGTCAGCTTCTAGCAGCAATGTCATAACACATCTGCACTATTGTTCAGTCACTCGTGTATTTCTGTAGCATTCAGAACAATGGAGTTTATGCACACCTACACATACATAAATATATACATATAAAATATGTAAGAAGGGTTGTATTTTAAGGGTTATGATGTCATCTCAAACAGAACTTGAGCTTCACTAGTTGTTACGCATACGTGAAAAAAACTCTATTTTGATACAGTTCTTCAAAAAGAAAAGAATATTTTTCCTGATAAAATTTTTAAGTTTTCTTTAAATAAAAAAAATTGTTCAGTGAAGTAATTTTCAAGACGGCTTTTTTTATGCAACATAGAAAAAAACTTTGTAAAGAAGCAGCCACTCACAATAGGGATATTATGTTATTAAGTGTATAATTTGTTAGGAACAGAAAGAATATTGGAGAACTATCTGATCTTTGAAAATGAGTTATTTAAGAAGGACAGCTTGCACAGATTCAGTAGCACTCTTCTATATAAGTTTAGATGGGTTTATTACATTTTGACAATAATTCCATTTTTTGAAGAAGTTAC
This sequence comes from Dasyornis broadbenti, assembly GCA_013397935.1. Taxonomy (NCBI): domain Eukaryota; kingdom Metazoa; phylum Chordata; class Aves; order Passeriformes; family Dasyornithidae; genus Dasyornis; species Dasyornis broadbenti. The sequence goes on from VZRN01005527.1 coordinate 665,628, forward strand.
AATTCCCATGAGTGATTATCTTCCATATTTTAATTGCTTTACACACAAGAATTATTACAATAATACTATAATAAAGTTTAGACATGTTTTTGAGGTACACCTGATATTTTTGCAGTATTTGGAGATTAATTATTTAATATCAATGGTGAAACTGAAGAAGTGCATGGGGATGATTTTCAACCAGAAATAATCTTATTGTTGCATGCAGATGCCAACAAATGCCTACATCAATTGAGTAATAGTGTGTGGGGATGTGTATTTTCAGAAAACTGCTCAGCCTTAACATTCAATTTCTCAGAGCATTTGAACAGGGCATTGTGCATGTTTCATGTTTTATGGGTATAGATATGCTAATTTTTTTGCAGCCAACACAAGTATTAAAAAACTGAGTTAGATGATGCTTGAAACTTTACAGGATTAGAACATCTATTTGTGCAAAGATCTGAAAACAAATTGTAATGTACCAGAACTAAGATTAAAATATTCACCTTAGTGAGATGTATAGTAAAATTCACATGTTGTGTGTTGTCCTTAAAACTAACTCACAGCTGCCACAGTTACTCTTGATATGCTGGATAGAAATTTACTTCTAAACCCTTCCTCAACTTAACTGTTGGTATGACTTAATAAAATGTTCTTCATGGAAATTCAGTCATGTGCTAGGTCTTCCTAGAATGGAAGATTTAGGAGCATTACTGGCCTGTGTTCATTAACTCACAGATATCTTAAATAGACTTGAAGTAAATTAAATCTTTCAGAGATGTGTTTCAGTCATTCCTCTCATGAAATCCTTTGTATTTCAGGACCCTAAACGTCATTTAGAAGAGCATGTGGATGTGCTGATGACCTCAAACATTGTCCAGTGTTTAGCTGCTATGTTGGATACAGTTGTATTTAAATAACTGAATTACCGTTTGTGATGCTTTCTGTGTATATTTGTTTATTGTTTCTCATTCTCACAAAACAGAGACTGTTGAGGCTCTATTTGATTAAACGGAGACATCTGACTTCATTTGCAATGTAAGTGCAGCACTGTAACACCTTTCAGTCTCTAATTGTGCATTTGCTTCAGTTTCTTTATGTCAGGGTCCTCACAGATTCCAAAGCATTCAAGAACACAGTGTGGGAAAAAATGTGTTACGTTTTCATTTAATATTTGGGGAAAAAAAATCAGTAGTACATATATATTTTGATTGTTGCAACATAATAAAATTACATTTACAAATCTGTCTTAACCTCTGGACAGTCTTTTTTGAGAAAGGACAGCAGGAATTAACACACTAGAAAAAGTGCTAGCAAACATTTGTTTCTCCCTACTGTAAAACTACTGAGATACTAATTGCTAGGAAAGCAAAAATTCTCTACTGGAATTTGGCTCCCATTGAATACCAGTTACCCTCATGGATATTTAAACAAAAAAATTGTAGTGCTGAATTCCGAGGATGCACAAAACTAAAAATGCTGAAAATTCCTCTGTCAGCTCCCTTTGTATATTATTCAAACCCTAATATCTACAGAAGACAACTGACCTTAAGAGAATTCAGTTGCTGATAACTGAATCACAGAACTCTCACAAGCGGTGTCATAAATAGCAGTATTCTGAGAATAAACATTAAAGTGACAGAGGCTGTTCTAGGTTACATGAACTCACCCTCCTGTGAAAGAGAACATACATGAGATGTCCATATATATAAATATATGGAAAGAGTCCCAGCTAGAATATGACATTTAAAACCATTTCCACTGACTGGAGAGGGAAATACTTGCAGGAGGGCAGGTGGTTTGGCTGCTTGGTTTGAAGTGGGCAAAGCCAAAACAGTGTGGGGAGTGACTCTGGGTTTTGGGCAGGGGCTGATTGGAATTTTTTGTTGAGGTTTATTTTTTTCAGTTATTGGGTGTTGCCTAGGCTGATTTGATTCTTTTGTCTGGGCAGAAGTTTTCTTTTTCTGTTTACTGTTGGTTTGGGGTTTTTTTTAATAAACAGCAACAGTAGTGGCAGGCAAAGATTTTAAAACTATCTACATCTCTTGTTGAAGATAATTTTTTTAAAATTTACTTCTTATCTGCATACTAAAGAAATAACCCATAAAATTGTCTTATTTTCCAGGTTATGCCCATATTTACTTACTCTTTACCATTCAAAGATTCTTCTTTTGTTTGAAATTTCTTATTTAGGCCTTTTAATTTACTATTTTAGACTAACTCTCTCTCAAAGTATATTTAGCGTGCACTTACTTCAGAGGGAAACATGCAGATTTTTGCAGCTGCCCTCCTTATGGCCTTCCCTCTGCCCCCACAGTAGGCAGTGGAATATCAGACTGGGAAAATGGAGACATACCAAACCACATTTGCCTGCGTGTAGTTAAATGGAAGTTCTTTCTGGCGATTCCCACAGCAAACCTGCGGGTGGTTGAGGAGGACTGTATTTGGGCCTCGCCATTGCCGGATGTACATGCCCGGAGTGAGATGGGGCAGGAGCTGATCCAGCGACCTGCCCTGGGGCTCGTCTGCCAGGGGGGCTCTGCATCCCTGCCGCTCTCTACTCCCACACACACGTGTAACACCACGAGGGAGACAGAGTTTGGCAGGTCGTGGGTAACATGGCACTGCAGAACAGGAGAGGAGCTAGCGCAGTGCTGCAGTGTATACATGCGTGAGAGGCTGGTGTAAGCAAGGAGACAAACCAGTGAGTCTTACATATTCTAAATTAATTTTGACAAATGTACATCTTGCAGAGGGTAGCTGAAGGGAGTCTGTTGGAGACGCAGATCTCCTGTAGTATAAGCTTGTGCTGTGGCACCCTGCTTTCTATTCACTTCTCAGTTTAACTTGGAGGCACAATTTTCCATTTACCAAGATGTTACATGAATAATAAAAAGGCAGGTTTTTGGGGCATCCTTCCTTATTTGTGTCCAGTGCTTTAGGAGCTACACAGAGGATTTGGAAGAATGTGCGTATGCTGTAACCTGAAAAGCAGCAGCCCATATACCATGTTGGAGGAAGAAAGAGATTTTCAAGCAGCCGCCTTCTGAGCCTCCAGCCGCAACGGAGCAGACCTTCATTAGCAGCGTGACCCCCTGTCACCTGTCAGCGTGAAGGACGGGCATATTGTATTAGCAAACCTCACTCCATTCTATGACGATTCTGTAACACCACCTGCCATTGCATATCCCCCCTATTATACCAGTTTAGGAGTTGTGCACTGAAGATTTTTGGCATATATTAGCACTTCCATGTGATTGGCAGTACACCACTGAATTCATTGCAGCTCCGCATCTATATGGGTGTAGCTCTGTAATTCAGGGCAGCGTTTCCGAGGGTTTATCTGCATTTTGATCCGTCTCCTGCCTATATAAGTCCATTACAGTTCTGTTGTTTCAAACGGGAAGGGAAGGGTGAGCACTGGTGAAACAAGTGTCAGAAACATTAGTTAGAACTGATAATAATGAAACTGTTTTCTTAGCACTGAAAGAAGGTGTATGGAAAGTTGCATGTACCACTCGAGTAGAACAGTGAACTGCTTGCTTTTTGCTTCATAAATTATCTTATTAGAATGACTTCCTTGCAGAGAGTGTGTGTATGTCGACATCTATGAAATACCAAATAACCGAAGTAGCTCACAGTTAAGCAACAGCAAAATAAATGGCCACGAGATTTGAGAGCATTGAAATACACATTCTGACAAGTCATCATGGTTCTAGTCTTCTCAGAATTTGAGTTTGCAAAGTTTCAGTCTGGCTTCGGGCAGTTATACAGTGGTTCAGTTTTATTAGGCAGTGGTTCAGGCTGCATTATCTGTCAGTGAAATTTGAAGCCGGCTGCTGATGTCACCTGGGAAGAGATGTGGTCTGTAAAATACCTCAAGTCCAAACCACTGAGGGGACATTAAGAAAAATGGAACAGGAGAGCTCCTCTCCGGGCAAAAACCCACAAACCCACCAAACCCCAAATTCACAAAAAACCGAGAAACAAACCCCGTGCTTTTAAATTCTCAGGCTTCTCTAGAAAGAGAAATCGAGAGTGGTGCTTGGCCAAGGTGGGGTGGCGAGCGGGCCCCCTGAACTTTTCAGGCGCATCTTTGTGCCTTGGAGGGTCCCGCTTTCAATAGCCCGGGGCACAGCGCGGGCCCTGCCGGCTGATCCCTCCGCTACCTGGGAATCCCCGCAGCTCCCCCCTGGAGGCTCGTGGGCTTCGCCCCCGCCCGCCGGGAAGCGCAGCCCGGGCCACGGCTCCTGCGGAGACCTCCCCGGGCACAGGGTACCGGCGGCTCCTGCCGCAGCACCTTCGTGCTTTGTGTTTCTCAGCTCCGATCGATCCCTCGGCCGGGGCGGGCCGCGGCCCCTGCCAAAGGTGCTACCAAAAATCTGCCCCTCCCGAGAGCTGCCCGCGGGACTGAGTAACTGAGGGAGAGCAGGCACTGAGAGAGAAGAAATCTGGAGCCGGATGGGGAGATGGACGCCTTCCACGCTGTTTTGCTGATAATCTCCCGCATTACGGCTCCCAGATAAAATATTTATTTACTAAAGAACCCGTAAACATCGCGGCAAATACATTAGGGCACTTCGGCTGCGGGGCTTATGATTATTTCAGAAGTTAAAAGAGATGATACGCGGACGCTGTCAGCGGGGACGAAGGGTGTATTTTCCCCCGCGAAACAGGCACGGGTGGGAAGGGTGGGGGTAATGCGCCGCGGATCGCTCAGAAGAGCCGGGGGAGAGGGGCTGCGCCCCGCTGGGAACAAACCGCGGGGGTGAGCTGAGGGCAGCGGCCACCCAGCCCCGCTTTCCCCGCGCAATCGCTCCCCTAAGAGCCCAGGACCCGCTCTCTCCTCCCTGACGCCCAAAGGTGGGGTACACGCGAGCGATATTTGGGGAATCGCAGGGTTTCGATTTATTTTCCAGCCGTAGTCAAATAAATAAATAAATAAATAAATAAATAAAAGCTAGAAAGGTCACATAATAATGAGCTCTCATAGCAAACACACTCTTCCCTTCCCCCTTTCTCTTCTATCTCACAATAAAATCATCTCCTTCAATTTGCCATGATCGTCGCGACCAGGAGCCAGGTGATTATCCTAATTAATGTCTATCTAATTAAATTACTGTCAGCGGTTAACCAATGGCAGAAGCCGTTTCATCCTCTCCACAAGCAGCAAGATCAAAAGTGAGTCTTTCCTGATTGCTGCATAGTGTCAATTGGCCAATCTCTTCTCCCTGGGAAGGGAGGAAAAAAAAAAAAAANGAGAAGAAGAAAAAAAAAAAAAAAAAAAAAAAAAAAAAAAAAAAAAAAAAAAAAGTAAATCAAACGTTTGGGAAGCATTTGGTAGATGAAGTGCTTTCTGCCTAGTGTGGGTCCCAGGATGTCTAGCTTCTGATACTAAGAAGCCCTTTCAGATCCAGGGACTGAAGGGTTATTACTGTGGTGCTAGAGCTATGCAGCTGGAGCATTGTCTTTCTCCCTCTATCATGCTCTCCAAGAAATTTCTCAATGTGAGCAGCAGTTACCCACATGCAGGCGGATCTGAGCTTGCCTTGCATGATCATCCCATTATCTCGACCACTGACAACCTGGAGAGAAGTTCACCTTTGAAAAAAATTACCAGGGGGATGACGAATCAGTCAGATACAGACAATTTTCCTGACTCCAAGGACACACCAGGGGACGTCCAGAGAAATAAACTCTCTCCCGTCTTGGACGGGGTCTCTGAGCTTCGTCACAGTTTCGATGGATCTGCTGCAGATCGCTATCTGCTCTCTCAGTCCAGCCAGCCCCAGTCTGCTGCCTCTGCTCCCAGTACCATGTTCCCTTATCCCAGCCAGCATGGACCTGCTCACCCAGCCTTCTCCATCGCCAGCCCCAGCCGCTACATGGCTCATCATCCTGTGATCACCAACGGAGCTTATAACAGCCTCCTGTCCAACTCTTCTCCGCAAGGCTACCCCACGGCGGGCTACCCGTACCCCCAGCAGTATGGCCATTCCTACCAAGGGGCACCTTTCTACCAGTTCTCCTCCACCCAGCCGGGGCTGGTTCCCGGCAAGGCTCAGGTCTACCTGTGCAACAGGCCACTCTGGCTGAAATTTCACCGGCACCAGACGGAGATGATCATCACGAAGCAGGGAAGGTAAGCCACCGCGCGGACCTTTCTGGGTGTCTGGGCTGAGCCGCGGACTTCGCCAGGGGAACCGCCCGGAGCCTACGCCGCCCCGGCGGGGCCATCCGCCCGTCATCGGAGCCCCTGCCCTTGTCGCCGGGAGCTCCGGCGCCGCTCCCCGCCCGAGTCGGTCTCCGCCGGAGCCGGTTCCTGCCGGGGCAGCCCTCTCTTCCTCCCCGCCAGTTCCCGCGCCCGCTGCCCTCATCCCTTCACCGCGGAAACCTCGACGGTCCGGGGAGGGGGTTTCTTTTGATTTTTATTTCCCGGTCGCTATCGGGAACCATGAGGATAAAGCACAACGGCCGGTTCTTCCGCGTGTGCCTGTCGCTGCCGGTGGCTTGCTTTCCTTCTTCCCTTTCTATTTCTTCTTTTTCCCCTTTTTTTTTTT
>VZRN01005527.1:678130-690112 GCA_013397935.1 Dasyornis broadbenti
AAGAAAAAAAAAGAAAAAAGATATAGACGACTGAATTGTTGGTAACCATAGTGTAGTCCAGTGAAGATGAGTTGTGAGTTGTATATTTTACTGCATTTAGTTTTGGAATTGACTTTTTCATAAAGTAGCTAACCAAGATCTGACTTCCTGGGGAATCAAATGCACATCGAGTAAGAGTGATCATTCTTGTAAACCTCTTATTATACTACTGAAGGAGAACTAATATCCTTCCAGGACTCCCCCCCCGGCGAAGCAGAATAGTAAGTCTTCGAATTTTGAGTAGCAAATCTATACAATTAACACATTTTTATATGGAAGGAAAAAAAAAACAATTACGAACTGAAATATGCATCAGGCTAAATATTCAGTCTAGATTACACTCGACGGGGAAATTTCCTAATAGAAATTCAGGGTCATAAACGTGTGTATATTTTTGACTCTCCTGTAAATCGAATGTTGTGATTTTTATATTTGTTCTGTTACGTCTGTGGAACTGAATAATTTATACCAGTACATGCTCCATTGAGAAATGTTTCGGTTTTTGCCCGTTTGTATCGTCTGTGTATAACAAGTAAAATAAACCTGGCAAAACGTTAACGTCGTGTTGGAAAAAGCACTTCGCCGTTTTGCAAGTAAGAGATCAGGTGAAGCCAAGGGGAAGGGGCTGGCGGACTCGCCAGCTCCCGGCCCGCCGCGAGGCTCTGCAGTAGGAGTCCCGCAGCTGCTCTCCCTGGCGGACCTGGTCCACTTGTCCCGCGTTTGTCCTTTTTTTTTTTTTTGGGGGGGGGGGGTGGTGGAAGAGCGTAGGGGATAGTGCTTACACCGCGTGGCCAAGCGTGGAGGTTTGCAGTTGGTGAAAGAGGGAGATGAAACCCCGTCGGTTTTGAGAGGTTTATAATTATCCCTGTGTTTGACGCTTAAAAACCCTGACAGCACTTTGCAGGCGGGAGAGGTGCCTGGCGCGGGGCGGGGGGTGCCATTGCTGGCGCAGCAGAGGCGAGGGACGCAGCGCTGCCCGCCCGCAGCCTCCCCTCGCCTTCCCACGTTGCCCCCAAGGCGGGCGCCCTTTCGGGGGAGCAGCTCGCCCTATTGCGCGGGAGCGGAGCCCCCACTCCTGCAGCACTACCTCTCCCTCTGCGACCTCCCCGGGACTCTGCCCCCTTCAGAGACAACCACCTGTGGGCCTTAGAACAGGCGCCGGCCCGGCACCTGCGCGGACCGAGGCCGCAGGGGCTGAGGGTAACAGGCCGGGTTTACTCTTGACTCCGCGGTGGGGTGAGCGCGGTGCGGAGCTATCAGAGGGATTCTGTCCTGCCCCGGTATTGACGGGGGGCACCTGAGCAGCCCAATTGCCTCACCTCCCCTCCACCCCCGCCAGGGTGCGGGACCCGAGAGGGGCCCTGCGCACACAGCGCCTCCGCCGCCCTGTGCAGGCGGCGGGGAGCGGTGCCCGTCCCGCGGTGCCGTCGGGCTCAAGGCATTGCCCCGGGACCCCTCCCGGAGAGGAGCCGTGGGGCCAGTGGCCCCCGGGAGCGCCCCTCGGAGAAGCGCGGGCGGTGTGTGCCTTTCCCCAGCCGCCTGTTGCCGAGCGGCGGGGACCGGGGCACCGCACGCGTGCCCCCGTGCATCGCCCGCACCTCTCCGTCTCCCGCGGGCCCCGGCTTCCCCCTCAGCGGCGCCGTAAGGGGCTGTCCCGGAGCCCTCGCAGGGCTTCCCGCACCCTAAATAAACCGTGGCATGTTCCCAGCCCTCCTTCCCCTCTTTCGGCCAGCAAAAGCCGCCCCTTTTCCCCCCGCCGCTGCCAGTCCCGCTGCGCTGACCCCCGAGTGGGCAAAGGGAGCGGCCCGAGGCACCGCGGCGTTCCCCGGCCGCCTCTCCGCTGCTGCCGCCGTGCCGGGGCTGCTGCTCGTCGGGCAGTCACCCCGGGCAGACCGCTCCTCAGGGAGCTTCCGCCAGGTTTTATTTAGCGGGGGTTATCCAGCGGGTCTGGAATAAATACGTAATGTGTGACAGGTCTGAACAAAATTCTTTCCTGTGCGTGAGTGGTTGATGTTATTCCATAACTATTTCGACAGGATAATTCCATAACTATTTGCGCGAGAGACTGGAAGAGATGAGGGCTGCAGAAGTTAAAAAGGCTATTTCCTGTCGGTAGGTCACTTTACTACTATTATAATTTTTTAGAATATTATTTTTAGAAGTGCACCTGTGTATCTGCTAAACATATGTTTACCAACACATTAAAGCATTTGCGTTCACCAAAGAGCGAATGCACGGGTTTTGACCCGGTGTGTATAAATTGCAGCGTGTGCAGTTTAGTTGAAGCAAATCCCCATGTATGAATTTGTTAGAACAGCAATTAATTGCATGAATTTTGTGAGAAGTATAATTTGTATCATTATTTTAGGCATGCTGAATGGAATTTAATTTAATTATTCTGTGAAATAATATATTCAATTGCCCTTCCTTTACTTTATTTAATATAACACAAAATCAAGCTCCAATCTGTTGAAAGTAATTCAAAGTTCCTATTGGTAATACTTTTTATGATGTTTCACATTAATACTATATCAAATGTAATACAGTGATTTACGCTTTACAGATTTTGCACGAGTACGCTATGCATATTTGATGACACATTGCATATTTTAACAAGGTTTTTAATGACTGATTGAAATGTTTGCTAAGATATTTTTTAAGAGCTGGAGGAGAAATGGTTGTGGAAAATGTGTGTAATAGAATAGTGATAAGGATGGGAGGGTTTTGATTGACAGTATGAGGAAGCAGATGGATGACTAGGTAGGTCAGAGGTAAAGATGCCTTTGACAGCTTTTTAAGTTCCTTTGGCCATTTTGGTCCAATGAATCATGCAAAACATGTGTACATTACCAAACTGATGTCTCTGCATCGTTTACTGTTGGAATCCTCATCTTTTCAAACCCACCCTAACCTTCTTTCATCACCACTTGACGTGCTATGTCTAAACTAGATTGCAAGATCCTAAGAAGGCAAGAATCTGTCTTGTATTACTTGTCAGAAAAAAAAAAAATAGGGAAAAAAAATCATGTAAACCTATGGAGCTAGAAGAACAACTGCGACAGATTGGCAGAATAGGCGTAAGGTGGGACACGTTCTTCTTAATTTTCACTGTCTGGTCATCACTCCCCTCCCCTAGGTAGTGCTCAAGGGAAATGCAGTGAACAATGATTTTTCTCTTTTTTTTATTCCCCCAAATGGCATAATCTGAATTTTCATAAGTCTGATAAGAGACCTAATTGCATAATTTTCCTTTTAACATTATGCAGTGAGTGCTGTTGCTATAGTTAAAATGGTTTTCTTTGCAGTCTGTTTTTTCAGGTGCTTTGCATGTCCCTCGCAAATTAATTTGTCAACTGGAAATGCTCTGATTTTTCCCTGTAAAAAGGTTACTGGTTTTGGAAATCTTATTTAAATTGCATAGGACAATTTTAAAATCTCTATGATACAAAAAAAGAATGTGTGTGTATTGGGAAAAGCTGAAAAAAAGGATTTTGCATGAAAGTACACTTTCCAGGTACTTTCTGTGCAGAATGGACACAAGTTTTCATTCTAAGTAATAAAACTTGTAATAAATGTGGTTTTCAGTAGGGAATGTGCCACTTGCTGAGATACGGAGGCAAAGTCAAAGAAAAAAATATTGAAACAGCAGAGTGATAAGTAGAGGGAAGGCAGCAGACTGTTTGCGCTCAGTACCCAGCTCTTTCCAGATATTATATTTGTGGTAGGTCTAGAGAGCCGCACAGCTTACTGGTAACATCCATGCTTTTATCAGAATGCATATTAACCTGGAAATGCAAACAAAAGCATTGCTTATTTCAGAGCATGGTCCCTTGAAATCTGCCCATTTGTTCAAATATGTATGTCTGAAAAAACAGATACTGGTTGAAATATATATATATATATTTAACTCTTGAATTTTTGAGCATCTGTAATATTTTAATTCTTGGATGTAGAATAATTATGAATCGATTAGTATCCAAGGCTGCCATTGCTGATCAGATGTAACTTTTGACCTTATAAAATATATTACGCAATAAAACCTGTGATGTTTTATTCATGCTATCACTGTGATTTGTCATAGTTGGAGTGCTTCTAATTCTAAGGGGCAGATATGAGTATGAATGATCTTCTTGGTCTTAAGTTGACTTTTTAGGCCATTTTTTTTTTAAATCAAAGGCAAAAAGGATGTAAACTTCAGGTACTTTACATCTGTGTAAAACTGTCTATACTATTACACTGACATTAAGCTTTAAATAAGAAACAGCTGGTAATGACTTTGAATCCATTTTAAGAGACATTTTAGGTAAAATGTTGATAGCTTGTAAATGTGTATTTCTGCCTTAGTCTCTGATCGTGCATACAAGTTCATATGTGTGAAGAACGTAAAGTAAGAGGTCAGTCCTACAAAGACTATTCACTTGTCTAAAAATTCACAGACATAAATGTTTTCAGGATCAAGGCCTTTTTCAATAATTGTGATAGTCATGTACCTTGAAGTAACTGACTGATTTAGGATACACTTAATAATTTGATTTTTTTTAATACAGCAGAAACATTGCATTGATGAGTTACCAAAGCACATCATTCAAGCTCCCACTTCAGTAATTTGAAATATAATTTTTTGGCTTGTTTAGGTAATATTTTCTTTTTTTTTTTTTTTAAACTGACAGCACTGGCACATAATTTAAACTTTCTAGAAGTCACATCAGTTTCTGTGGGCCATGCTATGGAATTCAATTTTGTAAGTATGCTTCTTTCTTGAATCATATTTATTTACATACTGACTGCTTTTGTTTATCCAGAAAGCAGATAATGGTCTGGGACTGAAGGGTGAAAGAGCAGCATGGATATTTTGAGTTGAGAGAAATTTTATGCTGCTGAAAGGTGTCCTAGTTTAGATGAAGACATCCACCCACCCACTGAGAATTAAACTGAAATCATAAATGTAAGCTAAAAAATGTATTTTATGATTGATCAACACCCTGATAACAGCTTATTTCACTTTGCAGAAATTATTGTGGTCACATTTTTGACTTCCAACTCAAAATACTGGTGCTGCTCTCTCACCCTTCAGTCCCAGACCTGCTGGAGACACTGCAGAAATATGGTGGCTGCTCTCTGGCCCTGGGGAAAGCTGGGGCTCACCCCACATTGTCTCACTCGAGGCCCTGGCAGGAGCACCTCCTGTCTTGCCTCTTGCTCTGTGATCAGTGCCTGCGTGTCACTAACTGAGATCTGTGGTGCAGTGACACAGAGAAAGAACCGCTCCTCACACGGCATCCCCTCTCGGCAAACCCTTGAGGCATCTCCCCTCTCCCCACATTCCCACTGCTTTCCCACTGTAGTTCTAAAGCATGAGGGTTTTGTGCATAGGTGTTACTTCAGGCTTTGTGTAAGCTCTCTTCTGGAAGCTCACTTTACTCTTATATTAAGGGAAGGGCCATTTCCCTTGAATTAGATGCAAGGTATTGAGGAAGAGCTAAAAGGCTTTGTTTTCTATTGTCAGTTCCTGACTTTTCTATGGAACCCACAAGGCATAAGTGATGAGGGGTAGGGACATTTTTCAAAAATCTCCAAGTGGTTTAGTCACTTGTGTTTAGAAATTATGAAAGTCTCCAGTGCTTGTGGTTCTAAATGACTTTCACACTTTTTACGGTTTTATTCTTGGGCAAATCATCGAGCAGTTATTTCAGTTATGCATTGAGGACAGCATTTGTTGCAGAGTTAGGGTCAGAATAGCATGGATTAAATCCTCAGCTGGTGTATAGTTATGCCATTTCATGGGCTTCAGTGGTTCAATGCTGCTTTGTATTGAAACAATCTGATTGTCTCCTCTTGTGGTTTAGGCATTATCCAGAGCAGGTGCTGCTTGATGGAAAGAATAGGAGCAAGTGCTAATTGATATACAAATTGATATACAAATTTGTTTCTCCTGTGTTAAAATAATTATGAAAACATCAATGGATATCTTACTCTACTTACATTTTTGCTTCTCTCTGTTTAGATTATAAGAATAATTGAAGCTTCCTTTCTGCTTATTGTCAAGATTGATTCTGATGATTTAATCGTCTTAATAATTGAATCAAAAGCAATTTGTTTGGTGTGTGCAATATAAGAATTTGGCCCCTTTTGGGAACAATATTTAGCCCAGCTATATTCTTTTAGTATAAAATTATTGTCTAGATATTGAATGGAGAGAAGTTAACCCGGTATACCACTTTTCATAAGTATTTAGGATTTTTTAATGTCCAAATTCATTTCACCTTCTTTGAAGTGTTATCTAGTGTAGCTCTTCTTTTCTTTTGTGTTCAATACTAAAAAGCCCTCTGATGTTAACATTTAGTATTGTATTTTTAAACATTTCAGTGTTTAAGTTGTTGCATTTCCATATATTGTTCACTTACAACATCTTCCTGATCATTGTATAAGTGAAAATTATTTTTAAATCGTGTTTTTTAAAAAAAAATCACAAACTGATTCATTTGTATAAGCAGATGTAAACTAAAGTAATGAGAGACGTAATGGCAGAAATAAAATATGGGCCTATAAAAATTAACATAAAAATTATTTTTATGGCATATAAATGTAAGATTTCTTCAGGACTATATTGCCCCATAGGCCGTTTAGTCAGATGAACATGAAAGGCCAAAGCCCCAAGTAGTTCATTGCCAGTATATTCCAAATACACTGTAACTGGAGAAACAACACAAATTATTGTCCTGTAACAGTGTAAGGTTTAGTGTATATGTGCACATAAGTCTTTGTAGGATCAGGGCCCAAGTCTGTTCTGCTTTGGCAGTACTCTTTGTTGTGGGGTTTGGGGTGTTTTTTTTCCACCCGGTAATTAAAATGCAGTTCTGTCGCTGCGGTCACATTTCCCCGTTATAGAGGTACAAGGGCAGTGCCTGTGCTAAATACACAGTGTGCTAAACAGTAGCTATATTTAATTTTGGCTTTGTTTTAATATCTACAGTCGCCTCAGGATAAGGATCTAGGAGATTTCAAGTATAGTTCTGTGTACTCAACCCTTTTAACGAGGGTTGTTTGCTGTCAGCTCAGCTCTCTGAAGTCACTTGGATGGCGATGGTGCTATTGCATGGGAAAGGCTGCCAGGCTGGTGGGTGCAAGGGCAGGACAGCAGGAAGCTGGTGATCCCTTTCACAGGCAGGTAGGAGATTGGCTTATCTCTAATCTGAAACCTGCTCTCCGAGAGTTGTTTGGATGATACATGCGATCGCTGAATTCCCGGGTGGTGAAGCAGCAGAGCTCCAAGCTGATGCATCTACACCAGTAGTCCCCAGGTAGCCTCTGGTGTCTTCCCCTGGTAGCTCTCCAAAGCTTCCCAGCAGCTCCAGCCCCTGCCTTTCTCTCTACCATCCTTTTCCTTGCTGGGGGGGCACTTCACTGGCTCTTCCATGGCTTGCTGTGTTTAGAACTTGAGCATGTAGACGAGTGCTTTCTCCTTTAACTCCTGCGGTGGAGGATGCTTAAACAAGGAAAGCCTTGCTCAGGATTAATGAAGTCGATGAGATCCATGCAAGACTGCTTGCTTTTTACCCAAACTTCTACATTTACATCTACACACACTTTCTTGTAATTGTAAAGGGTTTAACTCATATAAAACATTTAACATGACACATTTTATAAGAATCTACAAAGTAAAACATTTTTTTGTACTTGTATAATCAGTGTCCGTTTCTGAGCTTTTTCTTCAGCAGCATGTAACAGGAGAACTCCTATTTTTATGGGTGTTGTATTATAATTTATGGGCCCTCTGCTGATCTAACTTTGATTTGTAATAGCTTTTTGAATAAAAAAAGAAAATTAGAATTTTAACACCATTTTTAAACGTGTTACTGGCAAGAGGATATCTTAAAGTAACCTACTCAAAATTTATTATTTTATAAAAATGTTTAAAGTTGTAAAATTCTAGTTCACTCTGTAATTGCAAGAAAAGTGTGTCATGTTTAGGCAATATAGCATTAATCTATAGGATTAAATATTGTCTCAAATAATATTATTTCTGAATAATAGAAGAACATTCTATAACTAATACACATAATTTTTGGGTTACACATAAGAACTGTTTTGCCTGAGAAATAGTGAGGTTTTACATTTTTAGTTTGTTTTCTTTTTCCACAGAAAGGTACACAGTGTAATGCAGCCTTATCTTCCATATTTTTCCCCATCTTGGCATCCTTCTACTTTTCATCTGAGATTTAGGAGCAACTCAGCTAGTGCTTTTATTCCATGCCATCAGGTTTTTCTTCCTTTTTATTTTCTGTAAGATTAGGTTGTTATTATTACATTTGCAATATCCTTTGCAAAGTTTCATCTTGTATTACAATGCCTGCAATGATAAACCACAGCTAGTCTGAGAATGGGAATATTTTTCTTGAGTGTCTCCACCATCAGTCTATGGTGTGTGTATGTCAGTTTTACCGAAAGCTTGGATAGGGTATCAGCTGTCACTGAATCTTGTCTAGATTTATATTCTAGCTGTAAACCTCACAACTGTGTGAAGACTAGCCTCTGCAATCTAGGCGATGAATCTTCGAAATTCTTCCTCGCGGCTGTTACTAGTGGCTTTGTTTCTGACAGCTTCTAATTTTCTGTACATAATAAAATCAATTATTTTGCATGTATATGCTAAAGCTAGAGGCTGTTTTTTGACTGTGCATGCTACAATTAGTTATGTAAATAGCAGCATATGCTACAAGTTTTCAGTGCTCACCCTGTCTTTACAGAAGTGTTGGCTCAGGCTCTGCTTCGAAGTTAGTTGGCAGAGGTGTTTGGTGCTCCATGGCTCAGGCTTTGAAGGCTTTGCTTTCTTCAGCAGCTCCCTCTCATGTTTAGTGTTTCAGTCTATAGTACCTGTGTGTACACCAAAGCCAATGCATGCCTTGAATGCATGAGGGATTGTGGTAGTCAGACTCTTAAGCTTCCCCATATATTTCTTGATTCATAATAGAGGTACATTGGTAATTGTATACTGGCTATTGAACACCTCCTGTCTGTGTACATCCATCTTCTCCCTATCCCACTTAGACTATTTCTTCAATTTTGAAATTATGGTTCTGCCTAATGATTTGTAAACCAGACCTTTCCAAAGATTTTAGGGTATTTAATTAAATCATAATTTATTCCCATATGAAACCCTTATTATTGCAGTATTTTCAATATCATCAAATATTTTTGTTTATTTTTGCAAAATACTTCAGCTGCAGAGTGTAATCCAAAAGGTAAGTTGCTCTCTACAACTGCCTGAAAGGAGGTGGTAGTGAGGTGGTAGTTGGTCTCTTCTGCCATGTCCCAAGCAAAAGGATGAGAGGAAATGGCCTTGATCTGCACCGGGGAAAGTTCAGATTAGATACTGGGAAAAAAAATTCACTGAAATAGTGGTTAGGCATTGGAATAAGTTGCTCAGGGAGGTGGTGGAGTTGTTTCTGGAAATATTCAAGGGGAGTCAGGATGTGGCACTTGGGGATATAGTTTAGGGGTGATTATGGTGGTGCTGGGTTGGTGATTGCAGCAGATGATCTTTAAGGTTTCTTCTGACCTTGATGATTCTATGATTCTGTAAAGCAGGACATTCTAAGTGGTATTTTAAAAGTGCTCACATGGCAATTGGTTTGTATTTTGGCTTTCCTTAGAAGATTCTTCTGGAGCACTGATAAAGCACCCAATGTGGAGCAGCTTTTGCCTTCTGAATCTTAAATTACAGACTTTCCTAGTCTGAGTCAGAAAACCATACAGGCTTGTTAAAGCCTATTGTCTATTATTTTTCTGCTAGTTCCTTGTATAGGGGTCGTATTATTTAAAGATACTTTTGGCTACGAGTTTATGTTGTGGTACCTACTAATAGAGGATATTTGTTAGATATGCAAGTTCCTCCAGAATTTATTAATAAAGTTAACTTATCTCTTAAATTATCTCTGTGCTAGTACTTTTGAGAATCATGTATCTTTTATATTTATGTGGTAACACCTTTACCGCTGGGGGCATGTGATAGTAAAGTCACAAAGTAACCATAAACAGGAGCTTCATGGCAGGTGTCAGACTGAATTTAGGTGCTGTGAAAAGCCTCTGAAAAAAATAATTCCCACAAGATGTGTGAGAAGCCAAGCCCGTATTGTGGAATGACCAAAGAAGTCATCAGGTATTTTGAAGACTAGTTGTTACACTCATATCTAAGGAGTAAACAATTCAGAGTCCGCTGGGGGCCTGAGTCTGAAAATATACTGAGTCAATATATATCATCATAGGTGAGGAAAGATCCTAAATCCAACACAGCAAAATAATAAAGTTATTTTTCTAAAAAAAGGAGCTGGCACAATCTGAAAGGTGAAAAAGAAAATACTATAGCACAGGGTAATTGATAAGCTGGGTTGGTAGAAATAGAATTACAAAAGGAGAGGCCAATCATAACTAGTGCAAGCAACAATCTTCCATCAGAATCCTTTGTCTATTGTCTTCTGCCAGGAACATTAGCAAGTGATTACATGCATGGGACCTCTTATTTTAGAGAAGGACAGTGGTTACTCCTTGAGCTGAAGATTTTAATTCCTGCCTATTACTAAAGAGTTGCATTACTCTCTTCTTTGAGAGAGGGTTTGTTAGCACATGCCTTCTGCTTTGTCATACATAAAGTATTCACATCTTCCTATTTCTGAACGTGTATGGTGCATCTTGAAAGAGTAAATTCCAGTGACAAAGTGACCTGTTGGTCTGATAGCAGCTACTTACAAATCACAGAATTGCAGAATATCCTCAGTTGGAGGGGACCCAAAAGGACCATTGAGTCCAAGACCCGAATCTCCACCAGACAAGCCCAAAACCCACACCATTTAACTAAGGTGTTGGTAACCATACTTCTTAAAAATCCTTTTTTAGCACTTTGTTCAACTTAAATTTATCTTTTAAAACCCATACCATTAAACATTTGTTACATCTATGCATATGTAAGTACTTAGAAACCACCTATAATTATGTTAATCATATTATTGATAAGATAAATGATAAATGTAGAAGTCAGTACATTAATTTGATCTGATTAACGGCTTAAAATGCTGCTTTTGTAAGCTTTTTTTTTTTTTTTTTCTGAAAGTAAACCTATTTTCCAAATGTATTTAAAATGTTAATAAACTATTAAATGAACAAGTAACACTATATTCAACATTTTTACACCATTTCTACAGTGGGTAAAATTGTAGTATAAAGTTGGTGTATACTCGATAACAATTTACATGTTTATTTTACCATCTGGTAAATGTGTAAACGATATTTTGAGAAGCACATTTCAAATTCACTTTAACAACTTATCTCCGACAATATGTATCCTATCTCATGTACTGACTGGAAGGATTTTGAAAACCTCTCAGAGAGAAATGCAGTAACAAAACATTTATTTTTTTTAGTGATGAGTAAGATCAAGCTTAGCATCAAGTTGGAGGTCTTTCAATATTTAGGAAGGATTTTGGTGCATTACTGGTGTCAAAGAGAGATTTCAGACTGTTTTCTACACTGTGGTATAAAGATATCATATAATTTTCTCTAAAGAAACCATAGGGTGCATAGGTAGTAATAACAAAACAAATACAGTTTGCTATGTTGTTGTATAACTGTATTGTATCCTTTCCAGGGGGTTTGAATTTGCTATCTCTTGTGTCTAAATATGGGAAGCTCATTATTAGAAGTGTTACAGTGAACCCCAAGTGAATTGCTTTTCTCATGTACTTTAACAGCACTTTGACACTGCAGCCTTCTGCCTTTTTATTTTAGTCTTCTGTTTATTGGTCTCTCTGGATTAAATTGCAAGCACTTTCTTAAATACACCAAACTAGAGAATATTCTGTTGTATCTCAGCTTTTATTCACCCTTTCCTAGCTGTTACTAATTTTAACTGAAAAACAAAATCCCAAAACCCCTCCCCCCACAGTTAAA
>VZRN01005527.1:690155-715026 GCA_013397935.1 Dasyornis broadbenti
AAAGATTTCCTTTTCTGCTTCCCCAACCCCCTCCAAAATTTAAAAAACCCTGCCCTGAAAGCAAGTCTGCCTGGAGAACACCTCCACACTAATGACCATCTGGCCAATCTGCAAATGAGGTTTGAGAGCAGATTTCAAATGTGGGCACCAGCTAGTCTGTGCCTTGCATTAGTCCATTAGTATTTAAAAGATTTGAAAGCATTTAGGCAACTAAAGAGTAGGCAGGTACCTTAATTTTGGGAAATCCAATCAGGCATCTCTTTGTTCCTTCCAGGGCCTAAATGCCCCTGTTCTGGTACCTGATCAGCAATGCTCCTTTAGAGTTTGTGGCAGCCGGCTTTGGTTGGCTTTATAATAGGCAACACTCTCAAAACACCTTTGAAAATGCATTGGTGAAAAACCTGTAGAAAATGACTTGTACACATTCCAGTTACCATTGTACACATTCTGTACCACATTCTGTACAAGTTACACTTGTACACATTCTGTACCAAAGTTAATCAATGACAACATTCATATCTTTTTATTTATGTGCTATTATGCATGTGGGGAGAAAACTCTGATTAGTACAGAGTCAAATCCAGTCCTGGTCTTGAATGATCAGAGAAACCTGTGAGCAGTTCTGATTTTATGTGCTCCTAAAATCAGGTTTTAGCCCAATAAAAATAATAAAACCAGGTTGTCATTAAACAACAACTTTAAACTTTAAAAGATATTTCTATTTTTGTGGTTAATTAAGCCCACTGAATTTAACATTACTGTTTTGTTTCATTTGGTATTAAATACATTTCACTAATGAATTTCAGTTTTATCAGTTATTTTCTCTTTTTGCTTACAGAGGTTAGACAGGACCTTTCCTGTTGTAAATGAGCACAATCAAAGATGATATATTTCCTAGCAGACTGTTAAAGAAATATTGTTACTTTTTACCTCTCTTCCCTTTGCTGGTTTTATGTTTTGTCTCAGCTCTGTGAAAAGTGCTGTCAACATTATGTAAACAATAATTTACCATTGTGTTTTCAATGATTAAAAATGGATCCAGAAACTGTTTCAGAAAAAGAGTAGTGGTTGTTAAGGACACCTGCTGTTACAAAAGAACTTCCTACAGGAGCTAATTGGTTCATAGGTGAAGCTCCAGTTGAGAGCTCCTGGAAACATACAGAACTGAATCTGAGGTTTGTAGTACCAAGAGCAGTTTTAAATATGTACTGAATTTGTCTTTCTCTTTAGATTGGCTGCTGGTGTCCATGTTGCAGAAGCACATGTCCACAAAATTACTCAGATGCTTAAAATGGTGTTTCACTCGACTCACCTGGAAAAAATGAGCAACCCTTGGAATATCTGCTTGATAGAGATCTGGAGAGGCATCCAGAAATGATGCGGGTTTGAAGGTAGGCAGTAAATAGACAAAGCTTTGAACAGTGGGTAATACTGCTTTTATTGTTCTGTATTAGAATTTTAATATCACAATTTTTTTAAATGGAAAATAATTCATTCTGTAGCTACTTACTGTCAGACATGGTGCTTGCAGTCAGGAGGGCCAACACTAGCAAGGAATCTGCCCCTTACCTTATGATCACACTTATCACGGGGCATTTAATGAATACGGTCCCCTGGCTTGCAAAATGTAAGCTGTTTCCCTTTAAGTAAAAAAAATATCCAAGCCCACTCAAGAGGGATTTAGTATAAAATGTCCTTTTAAAAAAGTTAAAATTGTGCATTTTGTTCTTTTATTGTTAATAACTGGTGTTCATTTGCCTCAAAAAATCCCCTCTCCCGTGCTTTTCTGTGTGTCTGCTTTTTAAATAAAATTGTAAATATCAAACTATGTATTCAGTGTTTTAACTTTTTTTAATTACAATTTTAAAATTAAATGTGACATTTTATAGATTTTGATATTGACTAAAATGGACCTTTTAAAGTGACATAAATACATAAATTGAGATTGATAAATTTATTTCAGACTACCATATGGGAAGGCTGATTACAAGGGCATGTGGAGCACAAAGCCAATTAAAGATATTCTTACTTCTTACTGTGGACCATTGCTGCCTTCCCCATGTTCCTTGGAAGCTAAACTGAATAGCATTTACAAAAAATATTAAGCTGAGGGTATCATCATAAATTCTCCCTTTATGTAGTCCTGTTCTCTATTGACAGTCAGATTTGCATCAAAGAACATGACACCAGTGACTTGCTGGCAGCTTAAGTAATTGGGGAAAAAAGTGGTTATTCATATGGAAACAGGAGTTGGCTCATTACAGCCAATCACCTGAATAGCAAATGGTATGGTTGCCAATAGATGGAGAAAAAGGCAAGTCTAGTGGAAAATAGGAGCATTTAAAGGCCAAGAAAAGACATATGGTCTGTCTATGCTTGCCTTATACGCCTGGAAATTATAAATTAAGCTACAATATAGCCCACCACCTTAATGTGAAAATTTTCCATTTTTCCCATCTTAATCTTGAGAAATACAGCAGATTTGGCTAGTAACATTGACTGGCTCTTGTGTCGGCATTTAAGTTCTATAGAAAAATAAGAGCTGAATTGATTATTGTCTAGTATTTAATCCTGTTATAGCCATAAAATATGTACTTTTGAAATAAACTCTCTTTCATAGCAATTGTAGATGTGGATCTGTTCAGTCCTTTACAGATGTCTGTATTTCTATGAGGGTAGGCAAGAAAAAAAGAGTGAATATTTCTTGGCAACTACTTTTTGTAAGGTAAATACTGTGAAGGTGACCGGAAATTTGTCTTCAAGCACTGTAAACACTTAAGTGGCTATCTTTTATTACGACAACCAACAGCAAATGAAATTTTTATTTATTGTTCTAATGCTCTCCTTCATTCTTTAAAGTATATTATATTATTCTTATAATGAAATAGGAGTCCAAGTTTAAGCAACGCTGGGCTTATTGAGATGGCCGCCCAACTGCTTTCCTGGTAAAGCATTAGTAAATGTTGAGAACACTAAATCTTTTAAAATGTGCTTGTAAGGACACATTTCACTTGAGACATCAAGTTCTTGAACATCTCAGGGCAGTCTGAGTTTTAACAAGATTTTATATGGCTTCAAGATTCTGAAGGCTTATAGCCTTTTATAATGTGTGGGTTTTTAATAGATTTCTTACTCTAAACCATCCCATGATATATAGTCACGTGGAGAACAGATGCTGAATTCTGCCCTTTTTTAAATGCCATGCTCTGAAACTCTGATGGTTTCTCCTTTTCACTTAGAAATAGTGATAAAACAACCAACACAGGACCATGCCATGAGCTTCCTGGCCCTTATTTCTCCATTTTATGTACCTGAAAGAGTTACTAGAACTTTTACTTCTGGTTTTCATTAATGGGCTCTGAAAACATAGCATATTTTACATATTCCGAAGTTTCTTTGATTGTGGCTGAAAAAAATACAAATGTCTGCTTAGTTGGTAAGTAATTTCTGCTTTCATTGTAGTGCTATAGGAACGACGAAGCTTCAAATTTTGTTTTGAACAAACTTCGGATTTAATGGAGGAACAGTGAATAGCAAAATGATGTATTATAACTAACATGCACTTAAGATCTGACATATGATAGATGTTGTGAAAGCCATAGAATTTGGAGCTGCATAAAAATAGATATAAGATTACCTGAAGTAATTGCATCTATGGAGTTTCTAAAGTGGGTCCATTGGTGACACAGCACACTTGCAATTCTTACCCCACCCTCACCAGTGCTGGATCCTTTCACAAGTACCTCTGTTCTCCTCTTTCTTACTATTTCATGATAGTGAGTGATCGCTGGCTTCATTTTCCTGTTTCATTTCAGCACAGGCACAATCAAACCATCCCAACTGGTGACCCTTCCAACAAGGAACTGCAGAAATGAAGCTATTTAATCCACTCTGAACCTGACACGTCCCATATGGTTATTTTGGGTTTTCTGAGGTGCAGGGCAGAGTAAATGTTTGCACAATTCTGAAAAAACATTGCTAGTGAAAGTTCTTATGAAAATATTGCATTATTCTGAGATTGCCCCACACTCAAAGCAGTAGGAATTTTTATTTCAAGAAGTTCCATTTTGGTGACATTTTTAATTCAGGTCTGTAAATCATCCCATAACTCTCCAATGAACCCTTTACCAGGTAAGACTAGACTAGGTAACAAGAGCCTTTCCCCACTTGTAAACACTGGCATCACTCATTTACTGTAGCTCCAATTAATGGTAGTAGAAGTTACACTTGTAAATTCCCCCACGCGTTAATGAGTGAACAGACCCCCTCTGTTTAGTTAACCATCTTCCAGTTACCTGGCACTTTCCCCATCCCTTGTGAGATCTCAAATATTTAATTAAGGCCTTTCCTTTTTTTCCCTTTTTCTTTTTTTTCCTCCCCCCACTCTCCTTCATTCAGTTTGTTGAGTTGTAATTCTTGTTGGCCTGATGCCTTGGCAACATTCAGCACTTCTAATTGCCTGTATAGTCTGGCCTAGTCATGGAGCCTTTTAACTTTCATTCAGGCTTCCAGCAGTATCAGCCTCACTGGTCACAAGCTTCCCACTCAGGTTCCGTTCACAGCCCTTTTGCTGATTACTTGTTATGTATTTAAAGAGCTCCATACTGTTTATTTCATTTCCTGTTTGAGATAGTCTGTTTGCTTAATTTTTTTCTATGCTAATTTAATTTTAAACATATAGGGCTGTCTTCCTGGTCAAACAAGCCAGAATTTTACATCCATATGTTACATTAAATAATAATAAAACAACAAATAATAGTCAATGCTTTCTACTTCTATAATGTCTACCATTCAATGATCTCATAGCATTCTTATTTTACAAGTGGTAAAATGGTGTCAAGAGACATGAACTACTTGTTAAACAATATGCATGACATCTGTTACCGAGCCAGACATAGGATTGAATAGTTGGGTTTTCACTAATAGCAGTAAGTCTAAAAATTGCAATATGCTATAGGAATTATTAGGTTAAAATATGCTTCAACAGAGTGGGCTGTACCCTGGTGGAGACATGAATTGTAGAGACTTTTTTTCTCAGAATATCATCTTTAATGGCATACAAGGTGTAGAATGGACAGGGGAATTCAATGGATATTCATGTGGACTCTGTAAAGGTTAGTAACGCATGTAATTATAATTCATATTGATTTTATAGGCACTATTATTAATCACAAATAGCCTGGTGCATTTTTGTCTCATTTTGTTTTCTGTGTGAAGATCTAGCATTCACACTTCCCTTTGATTTCAGCAGACCTCAGGCTTACTATGGCTACAATAACTCATTTATGTCTCTGCAGAGATAATATGCTAATATCATGACATATGATAATATTTTCTGAATATGTTCTTTTTCAATGTCAAAGAGCACACAGAAATAAATTGAAAATGGTCACTATAATTCTTGGGTTTTAAATTTGCCCATGCCCAGCTGCTGATCATGGCTCTGTGCTGTGAGGGCTACTAGGACCTCATCTATGGCCACGGCCAAATTCCTTTGATCCCTCTGCAGGAGTCAATAGCTGATTTAATGTCTGCATTTCACTTTCAGAATGTGAATGCTTATGTTCACTGTTACTGCATACTTAAAGGAAGATATTACATACGTGTGCTCTTCTTGCCAAGGTCAGAATGCAACAGCAAAGAAGAACCAACACAATTGTATTGGTAGCGAGTGTGAGTGGAGGCCAAGCATGAAGAGAAGAAAAAACATTCCCTGCTGGCTGGGGTAGGTTCCCTAACATGATGGTAAGCATGGTGAAATGATCTTGCAAAGCTTTCAGGAGTGAAACTAGATTAATCCTTCTGGTGACAAAAAGTTTACTAGAGACTCCATAGAAATAGCAAGGTGGACTGGAAAGCTAACAGCTGAGATATGTGGAAGTAAAAAATGTTATACAATATCCTTGAAAGAAAAATCTTAAAATGGAATCTCATTGTTTTCTTAAGACAGGAACAACTCAAACTGTGATCATGTCTGAAAAACAGCAATATACAAAACAGTTTGCTACAAATACAGGATTTCATTTGTAACACAAATGTATGTCCAATTATTTTTATATTTCTGCTTGTTTGACCAATGTGTATTCTGAGCTAAGTGTTAAGCATAACTTGGTGCCTGTGGCTGCATTTGGGCTTCTTTTGGATAAGGACTGTGTGGGCTTTTGAACAATAGTCTGCCAAAAAATACATCATGAATCCTAATTGTTTTAGAAAACAGTTGTTCTTTTTCTTCAGCAAATACTGTCATATCCACATTATTAACATAGATATATATAATCGTTTTGAAAATCATTCTCGGTTTGAAGAATTCTAATGCTTCATACAGTGATTATGCAAAAGTCTCATGTATAAGCAATACCGATGTTACTGGAAGCGCCTCTTACAGAGTCCAAATATAGCAGATCAAATCAAAACTGTGCTACATCTTAAGCAACTGTTGACCCATTTCCATATCAAATTGGTTTCTGTCATAGAAGACTTTGCTTTTTCTTTTAGAGATATTTACTTTCACTGTTCTAGCTCAAGTATAGTAACAGCAGATTTTATTCTAAGGTCATTTAATAATCAGTCAATTGGTTTTTTTTTTTTACTTAGTTTATTAACAACTTTCTAATTAAGAGACTGTCATAATAAAAAGCTTGTTTCTGCTCTGTGGTATATGAATGTACCATGGGCTCCTGTAAAATCAGTTGCCATGATTCAGCACACACAGGAAGCTGGTGCTAGGTGCTATGCCATGTGCAGGATGCCCACCAGTTGGCTTGATAAGCTCAGTCCTAAATATCTAACTTAAATAAACTGAGGCGAGGAAATTCTATTTTAAAATTTTCACTTTGTCCCTTGTTTATCCTGCTTTTTTTTTGGGGAGGCAAGGGGTGGGGGGATCAGCACAGTTAATAGACTATGGTATAACAGTAAAATTCAAGAGATTGCTATAAATACCTAGAGTAGGAAGAAGGTGAGTTGTTAGAGGTGTAACTTGTTTGTGTCACTTTGTTAGAACATTAGCAGTATCTCAATATAGATTTCTTTTTTGGCTTCTAATGGTCTATACATTTCACAAGGGAGGGGATGGGGAGAATGTGTTACTGCTGTTTATCTGGCGTGATCTGCCATTCCCTTTGGTGGCTCCTGGAGCCTCCCTGGGCGGCAGCGGTCCCTCCGGCGGGGATTGCTGCCAGAGCTGGCTCTCTCTGCTGCCACGTTTCCTACAGCTGTGTGTGGACATCAATGCAGGTGACATTGCCGAATAGTAAATCTCAGGCCCAAGTAATGTTTTAAAGCAGGATTTATTTCTTGCACAAAAAATGTATAGACCAGGCAGCAGGCCAGCTGGGACTGCAGCAGGCTTGCCAGTGCCTGTGCTCCAAATAATCTATTATATGCTGTATATGAACAAGCCACACCTACAGAATTAATTACATAATGTGAATAATATTTGAATGTTTTGACCTCAAAATTAGTAGTAAATTTGCTTTTTTTCTGATGGTTGATATTTTTTTATTTTTTTGTGTGCATAGAAGTCTAAGCATTTTAGACAAGGTGCTTGTTTAACATATAAGCATAATTCACACTATAAATATTACAATAAATAATTTTATTTGAAGAATAAACGTAATAGATTATTTAGGTGATTTTGATATCTTAATAGTGCCATAGATTTTTTTTGTCAGCAGTGACCACACAAACGTACATGAATATAATTTGTAAACTTAGTATATTTGTACTTTTGCAGTCTTTCCTTGGAAAAGTGGGTTCTAGTCACTTGGGAGAGCAGTGTTAACACCAGACTTTTTGGTAATAGCTAAACATCTTTTCTGGGGATATAGTTTTACATGCCACTTCTCAAAAGACATTTCTGATCTATGTTAGCAGAAGCTATTCTTTACTCCCCAAGCTCAACATCGGTATGTTAAATATAGAAATGACAAACATGTGTGGTTTTATGTCTCATGTCAAAGATGATGCCTTCAGAAAGCACAGCCGTTTCCATTACAATGCCAGGGCAGGGTACAGTATTAGCTGACAGGCATGAGAATCTTATCTTTGACAGGGTCTGTCCTCATAGCAGAACAAGCAGGTTTCAGCCTGCTCCAGCCTCCCTGGAGCTCCTGCTCCTCAGTGGTGCTGAGCTCTGTGTCCTACACCTCTGGAGTGGACCTCCAGGAGCACGGGGCTGTTGAGGGCCTGGTGACACAAGAGAAAAACTGCCTGTGCTGACAATAATCTGTAATGGAACATTTTCATATCAGAGAATGCAGATTTTGTTTGGAAATGGCTTTTTAAATGGAGATAGCTTGTCTGAAGAAGCAAGAAATGTCAAGAGACTTGGCTGATTCCTGAAGGTTCCTTTCCAGGCTGGTATTCTAGCTTCCACCTTTATGTTAACCTGTGCATCAAGCTGCTCTCATAACTGGGCTGTTTTAGACCCTCTCTGTCTTACTGATATGACTTTTAAGGCTGAAGGACACAAGTTTCTTGTTGACTTGTTCCTGTTAGAAGCCCAAGCATCCTGAGGGAAGCTCAAAAACCATGAGGCTTGAAGTTACGGTGCAAGCCAGTTACTGTGCAAACTCTCCAAGTTTCTCAGAGTAAGTGGCCTATTATAATTCCTTTCAATGCTGATTATCAGGTATATTGTAACTATGAATGGCTGTGATTAATTAAATTATTGTAACTGTAATTTTACAGTGCCAGAGAAGCAGAACCCGCCTTTGTAATCGTGTTTTAGGTTATCTCTGGCTCCAGTCTGAGAGTATGCTTGGTGTATTTTGGAATTTAATGGAAATACCAGCTAAGGGAAGCCTGAATCTCGTCTTATCTATCCAGCATTTTGTCTCTGTGCGTTAGAAATCTATCTGAAAATAGGAAAAGAAAAACAAACCCTTTTGTAAATCAAAGTGGTATTCTCCAACTGAAATCCTGTTATACATCATCAGATACAAATACTATTTTTAGTGAACTCCTCAAATTAATGGCTTTTTTTTAAATGTTCCACTGCACTTGGCAAAATGAAGGAAAAAACGCCATGTAATTGAAAAATTCTTCAGAATAAATAAAACAGCTGTTATTAGCATTTAGCTTCGTATATGATAAAACCTATTTATGTTCAGGTTTGGTGATTATGAAACTTGAGTCATTCTTAAATCAGAGACATGGGTCTGAATCACAACCAAACAACTCACTTTTGTTTTCCTTCAGGGATCTTCAGCCTGGCTTTGTTCAATGAAACTGAATATGCCACATTAGAGCACAAGCAGATGATTACCAACAATGTTTATTGATGCTACCACTAAGAGAAAATGGCAGACTGATATAAAATAAAGAGACTTAGCAGATGGGATATTGGCATTTGAATTGGTTGAAATAGATTACTGATTTTACCCCAAACCTGCCCTTTTATGAACACTACAGAATTGTTGCTTGTTGTAAAACTGTAAATCATATTCATCCTTATAAAATTATTTCCTGTTCCAACCCAGAGTATTTATTATTATATATGCAAACAAGATTTTATTATCAGGAGAATCTAAAGCAATGGTTCCTTGTTAGAGCTCCTGTCAGCACTGACTTGAGACATAAGCTGCCAGCATAGAAAGTTAGATTAAAAGAAACATTTACTGTTTCTAGGCATCCCCTTAATATAAAACCAGCAAAAAAAGATCTGCAAACATAATTAGACACATGGCTCTAATTGAAATAAATGGGAATTAGAAGCAACATCAAGGAGCCTGCCTTTCACTAAGCTCCTATAACTGAGCAGTGCCAAGAACCACATGAACCTGGAAAGGGATGCAGACAGCCCAGCTCAGGGGTAGAGCTGAGACCTGCCTCGAGTCTGCTAAAAACAAAATGCAGGTGTAGAATAGGCTAGGATAAATGCAAGAAGTTAGGGAGTTTATGCTCTCTGAATCGGGCTCTAGGTGCCTAAATAAGGCTGTAAGGTCTTGATTACTATTATGCTCATGGACTCCGAGCTAGCGTGAGGAGGCATGTGATGATTGATTGGTTCTCTGGTTTTAAGACTGAGCATTTTTTGCTACAAGTATCCAGTGAGCCCTGCAGGGGCTGTCTTCATTACCCTTTACTGTGGGTCACGACATGTTCATTACATGTAGGTCATCAAAACAGTCTGGACTCATCAATATTTGTTCTGAGGGCTTTTTGCTCTGGATATGGTTCTAGATGTATTTGAATTAACAGTGACCCTAGTATCCAGGATGATTCATCACAATTGCCAATGCATATTTATAGCAGCAAAAATTCATTCAGTGCTAGTCAAGGAAATCGTGTGTGAATTTAAGTCCAGTTGGCAAGGTAGTACAGTATCTGAAATGTTGGCTGTGCAGCAGCTGTCATTCTATGCCAATCTATTCTATCATACAGTAAGCAGGTGGCTCACACATATTGTTTTTACTACATATCATTTTAATTTTGCAATGTCTCACTGAAATAGGAAATGTGTGCTACTGATTTCAATAAGATTTTCTTTATTGAAGCCAGGAGAGCATGTTAATAGCATGCAGCAATTTACAGTGTAGTTGAAGTAATACAGCAGCTGGTGAACCTGTTTATTCCCTATGGCTGTAGTTGTATATCAGTCTTAAGTGTAGCTAATTAACTTCTATTCATTAGAGATTTTACATAAATTCAAGCAGAAAAGAGAACACAAGCCTCAAACAGTTTGTGTTCCTTCAGCACCCTTTTGTGATGCCATACTGCAGCAGCCCATCTCCTCTGGCAGACATGTGATGTCCTCAGGCCAGCCGAGGGGGACTCTTCCGTGTTTCTGAGATTGGTAATTTTTTGGAGGGCTTAATCTGCTAAAGGAACTGTCTTTATTGTGATGCTGCTTGCTAGCTGCTGTGTATAATGGTGTCTCCATGTATCATAAATACCAGTTTTCACAATGCAGCCCTTTGGTGTTTTGCCACTTGCCAGCATTAGTGCTCGTGTAGGTCAGGTGAGGCTGGCAGGACAGGGTGACAGTGTCCCACTACAGACAGTCGTAGCATCCCAGTGCAAAATGTTTCTGGTATTTGCTGGTCACTTGGCTTGCTTGATTCTCCGGACATTTTTTAGCTTTATCTTATTCTGTTTGGACAAATGTTTTTCTTTCACAATAATCAGTAACTCCTACTCCAGTTTTAGTCTCTGTTTATGATTTTAGTTTCCTGATATTTATTGGCCTGAGAGAAAATCTTGTTTTCTCTGATTGTAACTTCTACTTATGTTATGGAAACTTCTTGTAAAATATTTCTCTTTGTGGAAGCTGCTGTCAATAGAACAGATAATATATCATCTTTCTTTTTTTCTCCTTGACAAGTTGTTTGTTTGCCTTTCATTTAGATAGCATATTGATAGCAGAGCTCTTATTTTGGCAATGTATTTCAAAAGTGTATTTTCTGAGGGGTTTTTTAGGTTTAAAAAAAAATCATCCTAAAATAACAAAAATAGTTAATGAGAATCAGGAAGGAGAAAGAGGCAGAATAAAGGAATATACTGTATGAGATTGCTTCCATCCCTTAGGTTAAATTCAAGATATGTATTTTGGTGAAGATGAGTTTTTGCCCAGGTGAGCCACAAAGCAGTAATAATAGCTTATCTGACTTGTCCTAAATTTTTGTCATTGTCCTGTTCTCTTTGTGTTCACTTGGTACTTCTCTTTCTTGCATGTGTTTGTTGAATGTCTTTTCTTGCTTCCTCTGACTTAGTCTTGTCTCCTATGTCCTGAAAACTTCTTTCACTCTCCCCTCCTCTCTGCTGGTGATTTCTTTACTTTACATGGTCATGACAGTTTACCTGTTCATGTGTCATTTCATGCTGAAAGTCCATTTCCACTGAAAATCCCACTGTAGCTTTTTTGCTTTTCCAAACCAGAAGTATTGAGGCTAAAGATGAGATCAAACAAAGGATGAACATCAGCCTCTTTTCTAAAATTCACTATTTCCTACAAATTAGTAAAGTATCATTCCTCGTTGTACGATGCTGCTGGGTGCCCTGGTAGAGCAGCTCCCTGCAGTTGTGTCATTTGAACACTGAGTGGCACTAAAGCCCATGTCACGGGCAACTCGAGGTATTCCAAAATAGGTCTTTAACTCAGGAGGATGCAAACAACTAGGTAACAGCTGAGAGGGTTTTTTGTATGGCTGGGAAAGGAGGTTTTATAGATGCAAACCTGTAACAGGCATATCTTACATATCTTAGACGTGTTGCTTCTCAAGCAATTTTTGAGGAGGAATTGATCTTTAGCTTTGCTAAGGGATCATTCTGGAACCACTGAAGAATTTCCTTTTTTTTTTTTTTTTTTTAATTTGTTGACCTTAATTCTTAGCTTCAAGCAGGTGCAATATATTAAAAAAAAGCTGTTCTTTGGGAAGTCCTGTATCAATGTGAAATGCAAATAAAATTTCTCAGTTTGTTTAGCTCAGAGAAAGTGTGGAGAAAAGCCCAATGCTGTTAACTACTGTTGAACAACCATGATGTTGTTTAAAAAAATT
The DNA here is from genome assembly GCA_013397935.1 of Dasyornis broadbenti. Lineage (NCBI taxonomy): Eukaryota > Metazoa > Chordata > Aves > Passeriformes > Dasyornithidae > Dasyornis > Dasyornis broadbenti. Next base: position 702,656 of record VZRN01005527.1, read on the forward strand.
ATTTGTGATCAACAGTTCATATTTTGCAATACCACATGGTTCTGGGGAAATTTATTACAATGTAAAGTTATCTGGTACCGAACTCCTGTCTGCTCAAAAGGTACAGTTTGGTCAAAGGCTTTTAATCTTCCTTCAAAAATAAATAGCTCCTGCTTTTATTGTAGGAACCGTGCATTTGTGACTAGTCCATGACATGAATGTTACATTCAGTTTTCTTAAGAGGTCAAGATCATCTGTGCTTTACTTGAACAAAACATCTGGGACTTGACCTTAGACAGCTGCATTTTCTGTTTGACAATTTTTACTGGCACTCAAGTCAGGGCTGGATTTGGCACATGGCCCTCAATCACTGAGGGCAAGACTGTATTCCCAGCTCTGACCTGAAACTCTGGAGGTGTAGTTGTAGTATGGGCTTAAAAGTGAAACTCTGGGGAAAACCATCAGTTTTAGGCATAGTGTGATGGTCTGGTTTCAAGGTGTGACTTAGATGCAGCAAACACATGAGGCAAGTGAAGCTAACTATAGAAATTGCTTCTTTCCCTTTTCTTATTTATTTTCTATCTTTCCCTATGACACTGCAGCCATTCAAACGTATTTAGTCTTAGTGCACTAAATCGGTTTCCGAGTGTCACATAGAATTGGCTTTATCTTTTAATCCTGTCTGAAGAGTGACAGGACACATGGTAATATCCATATCTTACTGTTTTTTCTTACTTGATCAAACTTCAGTCATTGATTCGTGTATACAAGTGCCATGCCCTATTTATTTAGTTACTAATCAGACTGTGTATTACTAACTGGAGGAGTGCCTCATTTCTCTTCACGGCTGGCAGATGTTTGTTAGCTACAGAAGGATTTTAAGTGGGCAGGAAGGGATGGCTAGTGGCATGCATTACTTTTTCTCACCTTTCATCTGCACACTGCTGCACTGCCTTGCTACTTCACACCACTTTGAGGAAGGTAAGAACTTCTTCCATTTAAGTGAAGCTGAGCCAGTTGGACAAGGTCTGGCATCATCTGGAAAAGTTAACAGTTTCCATAGTGATCTACATACACTTTGAGGGGAAAAACCTTAGCTTTATATCTGAGGTGGAATTGTAATTATAAAATGCTGCTGTGTCTTGGGTTGATTTTTATCAGGAAAGGGTAAATCGACTTCCATTTACTGCACGGTCTTTCAACTCTGGTTTGCATTAACTTTTTTACTGGCTCTGTGTGTGAGATACGGGAAGGTGAGACTTCAGAATTCTGCACTTTGTTCAGCAGTGTGGAAGGAGCCTGCTGCATACTGACACCTCCTTTGCAGTGTCTGGCCCCTAGCTAGTAAATATCATAAGCGCAAACAGTGACATCATAATAATGCCATGGGAGAACAACAGTTAGTCTGATGTCTTGCATTTGTACACTGCAAAACTTGTATGTTTTTACTGCAATTTGCAGTGATGACAGGAAAAGCTGTATATATACACATGTATATCTGTAAAAATAAATAGCTATTAAAATAAAAATAATCTTGACTGTATGCAATGGCAGATGAGAGTTACTGCAAGGACCCTTTTGTCAAGTGTTTTGAACTCATCAGGCCTCCATCTGTGGTTACACAACCAACATATTCTTGTAGCTCTAAATGTCATGTTTGAGATAATTCACCAGTATATGGAGTTTCAGATGAATGTGGAATTGCCTTTTGACATAGCTCTAAAGCTTTTTGCTCTAAGGTTTGTGGCTTTGCACAGTTACCGAAAGCTGTGCAAAGTACATTTTGCAAATTTAGACAAGCTCTGCTTGTGATGTACTCACGATTGCATTAAATAACCATAGATGGTGTCTGTATCTCTGTGTCTTGGAGTTCTTCATACATTTTCTACTGATGAAATTTGGATACTGGATTCTTTCTTTTCTGACCGTAAATTCATTAGTAGTTGGAAAATCTTCCTTACCTTCCTTACATATAATATCCCCAAGCAGGTGTTTACTACAGTGTGAAAGGTTTTCATATATTTAAGCTGGCCTGGTGATATGTTCCTGGATTGCCCTGCCTGGAAAATGGGCAATTTATTACGGGCACTTCTCAAGGGAGAGAAAAATGTCTTCCATTAAATTGCTTTTTACTACCTCTAGGCATTAAATTATATTCTTTTCTGATTGATTGTAGCCTTGTGATTTGGACAAACAGCAGCAATCAGCTAAAGTGAAAATGTACCCTGCTTACCCAAGGGTTTGTGCATGAACTAAAAGAAATGGCAGAACTTGTGACAATTATTCACAAGGGTATCTTGGGCTAGATTTACCTTTGATATACAAGCTGTTTTTCTTTTCATTTATTAGAAAACCTGTTTAAATTTTGTTATCAAAATTCAGTATTGAATAAAATATTAATCACATATTGCCACACCTTTACAATTTTTCTCATCATAGGGGGATGTCAAAGCTTCCATGCTGAATTTGTTAAAGCATCTTTCAGTAATTTTTTAAGTTTTTGAAGATGACCTATAGAATCATATGGAAATGCATTGGTGTGATCTTCATTTTGTTTGCTCCTTTTGAATGATCTTAAAACATAAAGCATCATGAAAGATCTTACAGGGAGTTGCTCCTCAGTTATGCTCAGAATATCATAAATCTGTTAGGCTGTCATTGTAGTTATCAGGCAAATGGAAGTTAGACTTCCAATGCTACTAATTCCTGCAGAGAGGTATGGTTTACAGTGTGGTGGTGCTACTGCCGTTCCACTGCCAGCTTAGTAGTTTAGGCACGGCTCAGATATGATTGAGTGTGCTGCAGTGATAGAAATAGAGTTGTATTTTCTGAAATAACACCAAGAAATATGCTAAAATATAAATTATCTCCAATGCTAGGAGCATTGGCATGCAAAAACCTGCTCTTCCCCTAAACACATTAACCTACTTCAAACCCTGAATATGATTCACGTTGTGTAGTTGTAGCTTGGTCTGAGAAACATAAAGCTGTATGGACAGAAAACACGTCCCAGTGTGGTAGGCAAAAATGTCTGTACTGCTGAACATGTGGTCTTTTCACTAGGTCTAGCACAAGGCAACACACTTCAAGCAAAATGTAGGTTTTACAGAAGTGGTCTAGGTGTGATGCCAGACATTAGAGATGTGACTATCTTGCAGCTGAGAGCTGTAGGATTATCCTGATCACCATTGATTCTTGGGGTAGGGGAAAACGATTTGCTCTCCCGAGAAGGCTCTGACTTTTATGCACTTTCCAGTTTCTCTGTTGTAAGTGTTTCTTGAGGTAACTGGGATCAAGACCTGCACACTTGGTGTCCCTCTTCTCTCACTTGTGATGCACTACAGCTTCCCCACAATGGTTTCTTCTTTTTGGGAACAAGGACACTGGGGGGAAATGGTACCATGGTCTTGTTTTGATATGGACACATCAGAGTGGGAACCATGGGAGATAAGACGCAATCTTTGCTCCTTTAGCCAGTTTAGATATTAGTGTCCCACTGTGTAAGTTTGAGATGTTAAGCACAGTTTATGTCATAATTTTGGTCAAGGCTTTAATCAGTTCACCCCTGTTTCCTACACAGGCACCCTGACACCAAGGTCAGGATTATGTGGCAGTGCCTCAAGGCATGTTTGCAACAGTGCCGTTCACTCAGTGTGATATTTGTGTTTGATGCTTCAGGTGGTCCTGATAACCTCACACTTTCACTCTAATGTGATTTCATGTGTGCAGTGGGAGTAGTAGAGGACTTCTGGAAGCTTTGATGGCTTCTAGTCCTGCTGGCAGGTGGTAAAATATTTTACCTGTGTCAATTGCTTGGCCATGATTTTTAGGAACAGGCAATGATTCCTCAGATTAGAGCACTGGTACCAGCATTGCTGTGTGTAATGCAATTGCTGGGGAGTGGATTTGCAGCTGTGTCCGTTGAGTTACAAATCCACAAATAATGTGGTATTTGAAGAAATGTAAAGATATTGCATGTACTAAATGGCTTCTGTGTCTTTTTTTCCTTTTAAAAAAATCTATCCATGGGTTTAAAGATCCTATAAATAAATGAGATACAGAAACCCTACACTCACTGTCTTAGAAGTCTGCTGATATGCAGATCAGATTTCTCAGAAATCTGATAAAAGTTCTCTACTGCTTTGGTAAGAGTTCATACAAACCATTTTATCTATGTGTTTATTGTCACAAAAATAATTCCTGAATATTGCCATGTTAGTAGTCCTCAGTTTTCTCTTTACTACTGGAATTTTAACATTATATTTTTTCATCTCAAGGAGGAAAGTATTTGAGCTTAGTGCTTCTTACAGTGAGCATAAGTTTTGAGCTCAATAACAACCAGAGTTCAGACATTATGCTGCTATTTATTTTGTAAATAATCTTTCTTTTTTCATGTGTAATGTGAGACAACTTGGAGGGGGTTTCTCTGTCAGTGTTAGATGACTCAAATGTGGCTATAAGTATCTGAGAAATTTGTGTGAAATCCTTTTGAAGTCTTTGGACAGGAACAAGTACTCCTAGGTCATGAATCATCTCAAATGTTTACCTTAGGGAGATGTGAATACTATAGCTGAGAAAGGCCTTTTTCTCTGTATAAAATATAAAATGAGTCTAGGTTGCTTTTGGAAATTTGACTGTCAATGCTGTAAGCATATAATTTGAACAGACTTCATTTTGTTGATTTCCTCTGTGTACTGGGGGCCCAAAACCAAAGTATTATTATTTCAGATGTGGCTTTGTGAGTGCCAAGGGGGATAATCACATTCCTGCTGGCTGTGATCTTGTTGGTTCACCCTATAGAGCTGACCCACCCCAGGTAAAGGACTCTGCACTTCTTGCTAAACTTCATGAGGTTTCTGTCAGCCCGCTCCTCCAGTGTGTTGTGATATTCACAAACAGCTGCCTGGTGTATCAACCACTTCTCCCAGCTGGGTGTCTCTCCATGGGGTTCAAGAGGGTTCATTCTGTTCCATCGTGGAGGTCATCCATGTGTGGCACTAGATGTAGGATCACTCCCAACACTGACTGGAGATGAGTACCACTTACACATTAACTGCCTGCAGTTAGGTTTTGAATCACTGCTCACTAGTCTTAGGGAAAAAGTGTCTTCCTAATGCGGTGAAATGCTTACAAAACCAAGGAATTGCTATCACTGACTTCTCTGAGGCCAGTAATTCAATGAGGTTTTAACTCTGTGTCACAACTACCTGCCTGTTGGGGAACACGGATGAAATTTGTTCTCTTTGTGCAATTTCAAAGCTCAGCTTTGAAGTATTTATCTTTAAAGAGAATAATTACTGCTTTGTAGCTATTCTTTTCAAATAGCTCTTTTTAAAATTCCTACTTTTGATTTGAGTTGGCTACTTAAGTAGGAATGCACTTTCATCTCATATACCCTGTTTGACTGTATTGGAGCTCTGTCAGTTTATGCCAGCTGCTGGTCTTGTGAAATGACGAGCCAGTCGAGATCCTGGATTCTGGATTTCAGGTAAGACTTTTTGTCTGGAAATGTAGCATGTGGAAAAATAAAAAGGACGTGTTTTTATTTAATTAGTAGGTCAGTATTAACACAGCAATTTTTTTTCCTCTAGGTAGTGGTTAGAGCAGCAAAACTGACAAAGGTGGTATTTTGAAACAAAATAAGTATTTTTAAAGCCATCACTGTCATCTTTATTAGTTATGTACTATATGTGGATGTAGTTTTTGTGACAATCTAGTAGACAGCTGCAAATGATGAAAATAGTAAAACATGCTTACAATGAACAATTGTAATGTGATATAATTTCTAAAGTATTTGTTATAAAAATCTTGTTTATGGCAAAAAGGCTGCTTAGGATGAAAGGAACGTGCAATTATACAGTGCAGTACTTGTTGAGGTTCATTCACTTTTATTTGGTATCTCAGAGATGCTCCCAGAAGAGGAGAAAATCGTCTTACCTGCTAAGCAAACGACATGATACTAGGGTTGGATTCCTATCAAAGGGTAGAGAGAGAGCTAGAATGCCTAAATTACCTGTAGCACTGGTTTGATTTACTGAGAAACTTCAGGGTTGTATGCAGTCTTGACTGGGATTTTTACTGAAATATTTGTAATTTTTGTAGCTTTGTTTTCAAAACTGTAATTAAGAAATAATTTTCAATGAAGATTTTCTTTTCTCTCTGTTTTTTTTCTATTTAGTTTTGAAGTGAGTTGAATGACCTTTGTATTCTGAAAACCTGAGGAGGAGGTAGGTGCTCTTTCTGCCAGGAGAAATTGATTTAGCCAATGTTGCAAACAAACTCCTCAGTTGCCTGCAGTTCAAGACTAGATTGCAAATCCCAGCAGCTGGGACAACGCGTCTCACCCCAGTTGTAATGAGAAAAATGAGTACAGCATGACACAGCTTAGTGCTTCTGTTTCTGGGGCTAACACAGATAGCTTTGGTGTCTTAGGTATATGTGCCAAATATTACTGTTCATGGATTTTACATAGTTATTTTTATAATTACGTGAATACCTACTGAAATGCTCCTGTGCCTTTTTCTCAATCACAGTAAGGCCACGTGATCAGTCTGGTTTCTTACAGACTCTGATAAACTCCCTGCTGAAGGGATTATAGTCTATAGACGAAGAATATGACCAGGATTTAAAAGGTGAAAGCAAATATATGCAGTTCATAATATTTATTTTAGTATGTATTAACAAATTTCAAATATTGCGAGCACACAAAACTGCAGCCAGCCTCATCCATCTCTCCCAATAACCATCATATGACCCTGCAGATGCCCCAGTTAGGAACTCTCCTTGTGGTGCAATGCTTAAGGGAACAATCATGTTTCATGATGTGGAAAACAGGGGATGATCCAGAGGTCAAAGGCATATAGTCTGGCTTGCTAATGCTACGCTGTCAGGCCAAGTTTAGTAATACTGTGGTGTTCCTGTGCAAACTGGAAACTTCAGAAGAGCCATGACAATGGTGCAGAGAAGGATTAGAAGCAGAGTCTTAGAAGCACTGTAAAGGAAATGAACTATTAACACAGTGCCCACCTATATAAGGAAAACTTTCCTGATGCTAGAGGACTTCTTGGCCTAGAAATAAAACATCTAGCAAAATCCAACAACTTGAAGCTCAATCTAGGTAAATGTTGTCTTACATCTGGAAGATACATGTTCCATTTTAGTTTGCTGTTAGAGTAACTGAGCAAGAAACAGTATATCATCCCTCCCTTGCAGGTTTTAAATTAAGATCGCTTAATCTTTCTGAAGGATTATTTAGGTCAGTGACTAATCAGGGCCTGATTCAACACATTTTATTTACAAAGTAGGATTAAATGGATGATATGTCTGAGGAATTTCTTTCAGTTGAAAAATAAGCCTAGAAAGACTGGCTATCTTCATAGTTAATTATATCTTAATAATTAGCAAACGAATGTAATGATTAATTTCATGCATTATTTTAAGAGTATCTAATGTCTCTTAATTTTAGTTTAGATTTTAAAAGAGCATTCTCTAATATTGACCTTATAGAAATCAAAAGCCCAGCTTAGAATCAGAATACCATAAAATTCATGACCTTTGGTACGACCTCTGGTAATTTTCACTTTGGGGAAAATTAAGAAAGTAACAAATATTTGGTGTTCTTTACCAACACAGATTGTCTCTTTGTGTCATAGGAGTTGTAGGATTGAGCTGTGGACACAGACATATTTCATTGGCATTACTTTTTTTGGCTGAACAGTGTGAGAAGTTATATTAGTGACACAATTATTAGAGAACTTTTTTTCCCAGTTTGAATGCCAATAGGAAGAAAGAGATTATGTTGCAATTGAAGAATACATCCCAATCAGTACTGAACCTTTTTGGATCATATTTCAAATGAATTAACTTAGAGTAAATCATTTCAGGCAGACTATATTAGCAAAAGAAAGAGCTGCTAAAGAGCCATTACTGCTTTCCAATCGAATGAGAAACATAACTGAGTACCACCTGTCACAAAGGCAGTACAAAGATCCAGATGGTTATTTATCTTCAGTTAGGGAGGAAGACTGGAGAGAGGAAACACTGCTGCCAGAATCTGTGTTTCACCCCCCCTCCACCCCGCTTTATTTACCTTCTTGTCAGAATAGTTTCTCTAATTATAAGGGAAAAAAATGTCTTAGGAGTAGGTCATATCGATAGGCTGTTCCTTTTGACATGAAAAGGTAGTTCACATCTTTTTTTTTATTAGTATAAAATGCAGTTGGAGAGGTCTACCCATTACTATTTCATCTTTCATGGTCAATAAGACAAAAATAGAATGAAAAGGATTTTGGCTGCTTAATAGTGATTTTTTTCCCCCAGAAGCTTAGAAATTAATTTGCTGTTTTACTTGAAATAGAAATAACCTGTAACAAGCTGAAAATAATTTGCAATTTTTAAAAAGGTTTCCCTTCATTAAAGAAATATGTTTAGGATAAATATGCACAATATGAGCATTGAGAGCAACGTGTATTGTGCATGCACTTTATTTACCCACGTATTTGAGGCTTGAGCTTAGGTAGAAATAAAGAGAGGCCAAACTAATCTAACTCTAACCCCAGTCCTTTCTGATTTTGAATAGTGTGTGAAATTGTTCACTATGTTGCTAAAATCTACTGGCAACCACAGTCGGTCTGACAGAGTGCAGGTTCTTTTTGGAATTAAGAACATGGTGAGAGTATTGGACATAGATGTAAATGAATGAATTAGGCTTCAAGCATATTTCTGCTATGGGGACATTTGAAAGTAAGTAGTTCTCATGTTCAGTTTCGTAACTAATAGCTCAGTGGAGTTCACTCTTGCTTAGTAACAATTCCCACCCCCCTACATCCTGGTAGAGTGACATATTTTATGGCTAAACTGGGAGATGAGCCAATACTCCCAGGATGTCTTCCTAGAACAGGAATTGTATTCAGAGAAATGGTTTAAATAAAGCATTTCTTTTAAATTATAGCTATATATTGATCACAAAATGAAAACTGACAGAAAGGTATGACAGTGAAAATGTGAGTGGTACTGGGCCAGTAAATGATACTAGGACTCTGTGACAGCTTTTATACATATATAAAAATACACCCATATATATAACATCACTTATTATATCAGAATACTTTCTTGGGACTTAGGTGGAGAAAGTATCTGTCACTCCTGATAATTAGGAAGTGGTCTTTAGGTAAAAAAACCAGAACTTTTATTACAAAGACTGTAATTAAGAGAAGTATTGCAAGACCTCTCATGAGCTTGAACTCTGTGATTTCTAGGTCTTCATTAGGAAAAGCTGCTTCTTATCACACATCTATTTCTGTATATAGAGAGCTATGTCAGCGATGTTCAAGACAGCAGGAATTATTTACACTGCAGACCATTCTTATGTCAAGTCCAGACAGATGGGTAAATGCTTCCAAAATCTATGCTATATGTGTCCAAAGTACTTAGAGAATGGTTTGAGCCTTTGGAATGTAATTCAGCTTACATATATATAAAACACACCCCTTGTGTACAGCTTTTGAGGAATGAAATCTCTGTTCAGTGGGGTTTAACATGTTGAGCATGACTCAAGAGAACATCTGAGTTATTGGCTTGCTGCAGGCCAAAGGGATAAAAGGCAGTTTGAGGAAAGAGAAGAATATTCTTCTCTCAAAGGAGAAGAATAAAAGTGCTGTCTTTAATTTCTTTTGTTGTCTTTAATTTCTTATGAAAGATGACACCAGGCAGGGATCAGGTCAGTTTCTGACATGAACTCAGAATGTTATTGAACAAGAAAAATATTTCTCCTTTTTCTTATTGACATTTGGTTTAGGAGCTTTCTCACTGTAAAAGTAAATGTAGAAATACACACTATTTCACTTATGTAGGGCACTAGAAATATATATAAAATGAAAATTAGTCTGACATAAATATGCCACAAAATTACTTATTTTAATAGCACATCCTCCGTCTTCTTAATCTTAAAACTTAAGTGTATCTTAATGTCATGATTTCACACCTGCTTTTGTGACGATGTTTCTCCAGTTATTGATGATTTGAGAACTCCTTTTTTTCTTCTTACCCTTCATGGACAAAAGCTTGAAAATAACACATAGTTGTGTACTAAAAGTTTAAGCTGGATATTAAAGCCTGCCCTAATTCACAATTTGGAGGCTAATTCTTTTGGGATGAGAAGTGAAATTACTACTGTAATAGAGAACAAAATTGCTGGACATGGAAGTATGGTTTACAATATCTTAATTCTCTTTTTGGTGTGATAGCCTGCTAGATTGTTACCAAGCAAAAATAGCTTAGTCTGATTAAAAATAGAATGTTCAGCTAAGTCCTTTATGTTCTTCCACTTTTGTATGTGCAAAGCCCTTGGCTTTGGAGCTTTTGGATTCAACATTCTGGACCTTCGTATTGACGAATGTTTGTCACAGCTGTCAAAAGAATGACTTGCACTTTGGCTATCAATTTGTGGCTTTGTAGCAATGGAAGTGTGTGATATTTTTGTGTGTGCGGAGCAGGACAATACAAAATGATTTGGAGAGGGTTTTTTATTTAACACTGCTTTTCCATATTTCATCTATTATTCCATAATGGTGTACTCCTGACTGTAAAGCACTCTGACAAAAACACCTTTACAAAAAAAAATTACATGGCTGATCCCATCTCTCTTTTGATGGTCAATTCAGTAACTCACTTGTAACTCCTGAGCGTGGTGCTTGTGGCCTTGATTCTGTTTTTCACTGTGAAATGCTGGGGAATAGTGTCGTGTACACAGTATCTGAGTTGGGTTTGGGCTTTACTTTTATTAGATGTGTCTATGTGGATAAATGTGCTTTGAGGGAATATTTTGGGGAGTGAAAGACATGTAAATGCCATTGTGCTTGAAGAATTGCAGTACCTACTGAAAAAGTGCTCTTGGACAAGCCTGAGATACTTAGGCAGAGAAGACCAAAGTGCTTATACTTATTCATTGAAATAAATGCCTGTAGATGGAAAGCCTGTGGTCTTCCTGATTTCATAGGTGGTATATTCACTTTAAACTTCTTTTCTTTAAAGGACGGAAATCACTTTTAAAGACACTCTTTCCCAGTTTCATCATGACTTTCACAGCTTAATTATAATCTCCTACAAATAGGGTTTTACTGTGCAAATGCTGACACAGACTTACCTCTAGTGACCTGAATGGCCTCCTATGTTAATTACTGTAGATCTGTAATCATGTTATGAAAATACACATCTTGCCTTTGTCCTAGAATCTGGACTGTAGTGTTGTCTGTCTTGCTGTACAGTGTTACACGTATGTGTCACTTTAAAGACCAGATTCTCAGCTATAACTCAGAAAACTAGCCCCGTTCTTTGTGAGAACCAGCTTTCCTTTATACTGCTCCCCCGTATCTGTGTCTCGTTTGGTTGATGTACAAATAATTCAGCCTGGAAGATCTCTGGGAGACTTGAGGAGAGGAAAGAGGCAGAGGAAATTAAATCAGATTTAGTGAAGCTGTTTATTGATCTACTTTTAGACTGCAAAGGATATCCAAAATGTAGGGCATGGCCTGCTGCCTTGGCAAGGAAATTAATGTTAACAGGGACACAGGTTTATTTGCCAGTTTATTTTTCATAATCAGGTCTCTGTCCATTTTGGTTTCTAGGCACACAGGTTTGGAGCGGCATGTTTTTTGGGATGATATACTCGGAAGTGATGAAAATATAAACTTCTCTAGCTTGGTTGTTTTGGTAGGCAATGTCATGCTTGTTCTTAGCAACATAAGTACAAGTACTGTGGGGACTCAACTTCTTATTGCCATTTGTACAGCCAGTTTAGGCTTCGACAAACATTTGTGTTGTTTGTTGGGGTTTTGGTATAGCTGATTGTAACCATTGAGATGCAGAGCCAGATAGACCAGGAGAAGCCAACTGTGCAGCAGGCTTGAACGATAAAATTGAGTGAAAAAGAGGGTAAGACTCCTATTAAGCCTATACAGAAGAGTATGGTATTCTAATATGTTTCTGATTTGCAGGTAGAAGGGGACGGTGGTGTTATCGTGGTGGGGAGTAGGGCAGAACTCTCTCTTTTGAAGGTGCTGTCTGTAACTAAGCGTCAAAGTCGGGCAGGGCCGAGTGAAGGGTCACTGTTGTCTGGTACCCTTCTGGTGCTGGCTAAACCAAATCTTAGCCCAAGCCTGCTCTGGAGCAGCAGCGCTGGGGAGCCTGCGGCCGCAGCCTGGTGTACAGTACTAAACTTCCGAGCGCCGTGAGACGTTCTCGGCAATGCCAGCGGGGGCTTGCCGGGCCCGGTCCCTCGGCTCCGCGGGTGCGCAGGGCGAGCCCAGCCCCGCATCCCGCAGGTGGCTCCGGCGCGCGCCCCCCCTGCGCGGGGCCGCCGGTGCGCGCGGCCATGTGACTGGCGCGCGCTTCCT
>VZRN01005527.1:722821-732972 GCA_013397935.1 Dasyornis broadbenti
TTTTTTTTAATTTGGAAATGTATCCTGAAAACATGCAAGAAGGTATGAAAGCTTTTTATCTGGAATTAAGCAGCGTACTGATATCTCAAATCTGATCAAGTAAGTTGCCAAAAGTCCTGTGTGATGATCAATAAAGTCTAATGGCAGAGCTAGAAATGTGCATCTCTTTTCAAGGCCCAACTCAGTAGAATTGAAGACATTCTCATTCTTGTTTAGTTACGTGGTCTGCCAATCTCATAAGAGAAAGCCTGCTACAACAACTGTAAAACAAAATTGAATCTTGAGCTGTTAGCTAAATCAATAAATTATATGTTCTCCTAAACGTCGGAAGTTGATATTTTTTATTTGAACTGCAGCTAAGTGAGAGAACTGCAGCTAATGATGAGAATTGGAGTGGCATGTATGAACCACTTACTGCTCTAGATATGTGTCTTTACCTTGGGACTCAGAGTTGAGCTGAGATACACTGTTCCCAAGGGCTGCTAAATAACCGTGCAGGAGTGGTGGAACCACTATAGCCCTTAGTAATAAAAAATTTCTCCCCTGTTCTCTCGGAGTGGATAATGGAGAAAGTTTGTTATCATCTACTAAGAATGCAGAAATGAGATTGCACCACCAGCATCTCAAGTATATTGATGCAAATCTGAAAAAATTGCAAGTTTATGATCCAAAAATTCTTAAAGAATAAGAGATATTTTCCTGCTGTACTCTGTAGTATGAAGAATGTAACAAAAATTAGAATTTCATTTTGCCTGTGGAATAGTGGGCATTTGTCTACCTTTGAATTCATGAAAATGTGGATAACCTGTATCCATTTTCCTAAAAATGCTTTAAGCATTTCTTTTAATCATTTTTGTGACCTATTTAAGTAGTTACCAAAATAGAACCAGAGTGTCCCAGAACAGTACATTATTGTGTCAGCAGAAGAGATATTATATATATTGGTATTTTAAAAGAATTTATAGAATAAAATTAGTTCCCTTCTTCCCCCTCATCCTCAAATCTGTGCAGCAGTTGCTGCCAGCCACCTTAATGATGTTCCTGAGAAACAACTTCGTTTCTAGTTCTTTTGAGACTATTGCTACTTCATTCGAGACTTCTGTATGTTTCCAAGGTATCATCACCGAGACAAATCTTCATGCAGTGTCTGCAAGTCTGCTCTGTGCTGAGATTTTAACATACTTTACTTTTTTTCAGGAAATTTCATAACTTGGCTTGTAACGCTTATTATTCATCTCCTTCAATTAGTGTTATCCTTTCCTTTTATTTGAAGAGAAGATAGAAATGCTCAAACATGACTTGACTTTTAGAAAGCTTCCACTTCATTGTTTTTCCTCTTTATGACTGTGCTATAATGAAATACTTAACTATGTCCACTTGTTTTTATTGCAACCTTATAATAGCTTTTGAAATTAAATGTAGAATGAGCTGTAAAACACTCACAAAGCTGTATTTCATACTCATCTGAGAATCTTCTCATGAAAATTCTAATAATAGGTGAATTCCACATCTCTTTTTGGGAGAAGCATTTGAATGATTCCAGATTAGGTGAGTATGCTCTCAAAAGTAGCATTGAGCAGTGTAGAAGTCTTCATGCTTATCCTCACCAATTTCAGAAAAAGGAGTTTTTCTGTAGCAATCAGTCTGGATTTCCCAGATGTGCCTCTTGCTTTTGGAATAACCCCCCAGCCCCAGTCCTCTTCTTGTAGGGAAATGGATTGAGAAAAACCTTGCTGTGGAGTAAGCACTGAAAACTCACATAACTCAGGATTTTGTCTATAACAATATAGGCAGAAAAAGATTTTTAAAGGAGCTTTTAAAGGAAAAGCCACATTCAGCTTTAGAGAGCATGAAATGTTTTTCAGTGATCTACTGTTTGTGTAGTTTGATTATGTTCATTGCACTTTGTCTTGCTAAAAGTTGTGTCTGCTGTATCTGAATTGATTTACTTTGACCAGCAAATACATCAACATTTTTTTCTATTTGCCGACCCATAACCCCAGGCGGATAAGAGGTTTCTAAACGCTAGCCAGGATTGCCCAGAGCAACACAACTGCCATTGCCTCTGGAGTGAAGACCAATTGAAAAGAAACAAGTAACTTTCCACTGAATATTTTTGAACTATGATTTTTTTTTCCCCAATTCTCTGTCCAGTGCTGGCCAAATTTGGGCAAAAATAACAGAAGCAGCAAAATCCTTTTTGTCTTAAAAAATATGAAGCTGCTGAAGAATGTGCAAGCATTACCAAGGAGTACTGCTGATAAAAGCCAGCTTGTGAAGGACAAGAGATGTTTTTGATCACTCTACCTACGATGAGGGATTTGCCTTGGACTAGCTTCTCCCAAAGGAACTGTGTTCCCATTAGCAGATATGGGACTGTATCTGGTAATAGGATTATAGCTCACAAAGCCCTGTACGTTACAGCCAAACAACAGCCAGAGTTACCTTACCCTGCTTCCTCTCCCCACATTTCTCCATAGATGTGAAACTTGTTAGTATATATTGAAAAATTTTAAGCTAGAGAGAATGAATAGACCTTTGTGAAAGAATATTTTGAAGAAAAAGATGGAAATATTGAAGACACCTAATGAAAGTTATTACCAAAACATATGAATGTACAAATGTGTAAAACTTGACTAAATTTTTTGTTTATTCTTCTGTAAGTGACTCAGACTTATACAATCCAGGCTATTACACATTCGTATGACTTATATGTCTTGGGTAGTTCAACACAAAGAATGTAGGTTTTGATGACGCATCCAAAGTAGGATCTGAGAAAGTCTGCTGGGAAAGTAGTGTTCTTGCTCTGAAATAATTTTTTTAAAATCTAAAACTGTAGAAATTATGATTCTAAAACTGGTTTGATATTAACACAAGCTCATCATATAAAAATTCTGGGTAGTGTTTCAATGGCAATATTAGAAATAGGTATCTCTGCAAAACCAGTTCCTGGTGATTTAGACTACTAAAATTGCTAACTATGACACTCATAAAAAATTATTAATTATTTCATGTTTGTTTGTGTCCATCTCTTCTCCCTTGGATTTCATACAAAGGGTGGCTGTACAAAAAAAATGCTGCAAGGGAGACAGAATCAGAGCCTTCTCTTCAAGTCCCTTAGTTGTGTGTGCTGACCTTGCATAAATGCAAGGTAGGTTTACCCTTGAGAAAATTGGGCTAATCTGCTTTGTGCCTGGCATCCCATAGGAAAAAACACAGTAAGAATAAAGAATATTAAAGCATGGATAAGATGCTGTAAAAACTTTAGGTGGTTGTATTTTATGTGAATTTGTTTAGGAAAAGAAAGGTGGGAACCTTTTGTGACTGTGGTTTCCTTTGGGGTAGATGCAGGGTCTGTCACACGCTGGTCCTGGTCCATGACTGGCCTTTTCAGGGGCTAGGACTGTACACATATGAACAACAAGCCTCTTTAGTAGCATGATTGCAAACAAAGAGATTTCTGGCAAGGCAAAAATCTACTTATTTTCTCTAAGTTTGTTACTTTTCAGACTACTCATGGAAATTACTGAGCTATTGTAGGATAACCATTATGATTGTAATCACATAAAGTGCTTGCTCTAAGAGTTCAAATAATAATAGTTATAGATTTTGAATGAACAGAATTAAAAAAACCTCTCAGTTTGTACCTTTTCTTTTTTAGAATAAGAAAACTTCTAATTTTCATGCACAACAAATAGCAAATTTTATGGTTTAGGGCAAGTACATTCATATGGATATGAAATAAAAAAATTTCTAGCGGATTATGATGTATCTTGTTCAAATATGGTAACCCAGAGACTTTTATTCTACTATCTATTATATTTTAATCTTTGAGTCTCAAACTTTTCATTTTACAGTGATTGCAGAAATAGCTGTTTATACAGTGCTCCTGTTATGCATACATATTAGAAAGTAAAAAAATCATTAAAATACATCTGACAAAATTGAGCAAAAACAAATGAATTGATAGATGGTGTGTGTAACCTGTAAGATATTTTTAATACTTTGCACTTATAGTATAGTTTTTAATAACTCATCCCTAAGACTGGGCCTAGTTCTGCTACTGATATTTTATATAGGAAAATAGAATTAATTTATAGTTGTTATGAGTTATTTAGGGTTTTTTGTTTTAGGTTGCTTTTTTTTTTAGACTCCATAATGAACTGATTATTTACCTGCTAACATTTGATATTTCTCCAGCAGGCTTTTCTTGTATATTTAGAAAGGGTGTGTTTTCTGTGTCTGTATATGCAAATATGAAAATACGTTTAATTGTAATGGGAATCCTTTTTAAAATTTCTGTCTGGTGGCAAACATGCAATTCGATTGAATGATTTTTGCTTTTAAGAAATGCAGGACTAAGTAAATTTTCCTTTGAGTTTATTACTAATGCTGTAGTTTAGTACTTGTCGTATTCCATTTCACAGAACCATAGAATGGTTTGGGTTGGAAGGGACGTTAAAGATCATCTCATTCCAACCCCTCTGCCCTGGGCAGGGACACCTTCCACTGGACCAAGTTGCTCAGAGCTGCACCCAGCCTGGCCTTGAACACTGCTGTGAATTCGGACATCCACAGCTTCTCTGGGCAACCTGTTCCAGTGCCTCACACAGAATCATGGAATTATCTAAACTCAGGCTTTGTTCTGAATTGGCAAGTGCTTGGCATTTCCTATTAACCAAACTTATTCAAGGCACTGAAATCACATTGAGATTTATTACAGTATTTTAAGCCTTAAAGCAGCTTCTAACAAGTATTAGAAATGGTTGTAGAATTAAGAAAAAGAAAAAAAGAAAAAAAGAAGAAAGAAAAGAAGGAAAAAACCAAAAAAGAGAAAAAGATGTCTTCCTCCTTTACTTACTTGGAACAGGAAAATGTCTCAATCCACAGTCAGCAGCATGATTCCTTTACAAAATCTCGATTTTCAAGTGTTTCATTTTTTCATTTTAGATACCCTGACTGGTAAGGATAAGAATACAGTGATAAAAAAGCTTCTATTATTTGGGAGTGCTAAATTACAGATTTGTCATAGGTGATCCAAGATATACATATGAATTGTGAGTATAATGCAAAGGGCAAGAAATGATAAAGAAAATTTAGTATCAAATCATTGTTGTTAACCTTTTTATTTCTGCTATAATCTTGCAATCTTTTAACTTCAACTCTAAGAAAACACCAGTATTCTAGCTATTTATTTGAAAGTTAAAAAAAAAAAATAGGCAAGATTTTGGCTCTCATGGTAGAGATGGAAAATGTGAAAACATCAGTCTTGATAATCCAGAAGGCAGAAATCATCCTATGTGTGCTTTCTTCTGTATCTCATTTTTAAAGGCAGTATCTTGATTTTTAGGTGCTACTGGTAGCTCTCAATATCCTTTGTATGGAACAAACTTGCTCTCTCCCTAGAGTGGTTTTCTCTCCTCTGTCTAGGATGCTCATTGGCCGGGATATGCCACTTTCCAGCGCTGTGCTCTACTCAAGAGTTTCTTCCTCCTCTTCTGTTTCTTGTGCTGCACACAAGTGTGTGTCTGAGAGTTAAGTGGCTGCTAATGTGGACTCAACATAAAAAGATGTCTCAGAGATCTCTTCGGCACATAATTTTTTTATTTTTTCAAGGAAAAAACCAAAAGGGGAATGCTAAATGTTATCTGACCTGTCCACAGCTTTCATGTGGCAGTGACAGTCACCATCTGGCATGGTCTCAGATAATGACATTGATGATAGCCCTGCGGGCGGGCAGCCTGAGACTGGGCTTTCCCTGGGCTTTCAATTCCAGGGCAGTAAAGTCTGGGTCATATTTTGGTGTTACATCAGTCAGGATTTCTTGACTAGTGGGGAAATAAATTCTGTTCAAGTGCAAGCTCTATAGATTAGGAGTTGTTCTGGAAATGAGGCGATTCAGGAAACATAGGACGTGATACTGTGAAAAATACAGAAAAAGTGAATACAGAATAAGTCCCAACTATTTAATTACAGCAGAAATAGTGAATTTCAATAACATTTATCAATTACAAAGTTAAAAGTGAGAGAAACTTTTTTGACAAATTATAGAGTTCAAGTGCAGAAATTACAGCGATGAAGGATTTTGTGGAGGCCACGCATGTAAATAGGTTAAAAAGGAATTAGGTAATTGAGTACAATGATCCTAATTCAACAGATGCAATCACCAGCTTAGGAAAACTTTAAACTGCTGATCACCAGAATGAGGAGCTGAATACCAGAGGAAAGACCATTTACTAGTTCCCTTTTTTCCCCCCCTTGTACAATAAGAACCATATGGTGGGGTAACCTGAGGCAAGATACTGGATTTCAAAGATTTCTGTAGTTCTGCTTTTGTTTTCTTTCCTGGGGTCCGTGAGATAGGGTTTACCTTTGTTAGCTTTGCAGGGATGGGTTATCTCTCAGATTGCTCTGTGTAAAAGGAAATAATGCTCTTTGGTTCTTACCAATGACTCGTTCACCTGTAGGTGAAATGATTTAAAAATAGCAGGTGATACAAAATGAGTCTTTACTTTCATGTGCCAAAGAGTTCATTTTCTTTCTGATCAATTACATTTTTTTGTTGGATTGAGTATTTCAGGAGAAAGATACTCCTGATTGAGAGGTCGCAAAAACAGGAAACCGCAGAACCTGTTAAACATTTTGGTAGTGAGCAGCAGTGACCTGGGAGAGGTCTGTCAGACTATGTTCTTGTGTAATTCAGTAGTGAAGGAGGAAGAACACTGGTCTGCTCTACTGGTGCATTCTCATTTTCATACAAGCAAATGAGACATCTGTATGCGGATATCTTCATAGCCTTGTGAGCTGTTTTCCTTCCCCAAAGCACCTCCCTTTGCTGAATTTTGGGAGTTTTGTTAAAGCTGGAGCTCTAGTTATTATCACAGAACTGATTTTTTTAACATCCTGATTGCTTTCAAGAAGGTTTTATGATCTTTATGAGTGTGCTGACCAGCAATTTATAGGCTATAGCTGTGACAGGACTTGCTCTGTATAATAAATAAAATACTTCCTTTTTGCAGTGGGTAAAAAGTTGTATATTCTTTTACAGATTCAGTTATGAGCTTCAGAGGGGGGCACAAGGCTGCCACTGAGCCAGGAAGAATTGTTGAAGGAGCTGCTGATGGATGCCAAGAGCTTTCACTTTAATTGTATTAATGTCAGACTATGCCCCTGGATTTTGCTGGGACCAGCTGTGTGTAATTCAGCTGATGGGCCCTAGATGGTGTCTGCCTTATCTCTGCTGCTCTGCACTTCCCTTGGGTCTTCATTGTGAGCTTTGCTTGGCAAGTGAGGAGAGGCGAGCGCATTGCGTGCGTGGTGACAGCACATGGCTCTTGTGTTGTGAAACCAACGTTGCAGAGTTTCTGGGAGTTGGGAACTTAGTTAGTTTTGAAGATCCCCGTTAATTTTGGTGCTTCAGTGTTTGGTTACTGAAGCAGAGAAGTTTTTTGTCTCCTGTTACTCTGCTGTTTCACATAAGAGCATCCTGGTCTGTAATACCAAGCAATATTGTCATGCATGCTCTTAGGAATCTATTTTTCAGATGCATAAACACTTAATATGTTGGAAAATCAGCAATTGTTTTTATGTATCATTTTGACAGTAACACTCATGCAAAAATAATATATCTTCAGATGGATCAGAATAGACACAAAACAAGGTTTCTAACTTACACCACTGCAAACATTAGAAAATTAAAAATTATTTTAAAATATTTACATTATTTGAAACCATGTTCAGAGATGCTAGAATAAAAGTGGAATGCTCATATCTGTAGTAAAGTGATGTTCATAAAACATTTTCCTTGCAGAATTGGGTAAAACTAAATGCTGTGTTGAAACATTCATAAGAAGGAAATCTGATAAAATATGTTCTGTGTCAGGATTAAGGAAATATGTTTTCAGCTTTGGATTGTGTTTTGCTGAGAAATAAAGCATGAATTCTATTTTAAAGGTTCATTTTCAGGTTTGGAAGTTTGGGCTTAAAAAAATCTCAAATATTTTTACCAATATTTTGATCTTAGTCTCTAGGTTTGGATATGACCTGTAATAAAGAAATGACCAGATACAGAAAGTTTTCCATATATATTTTTTGTTTAATGAGCTGAGACTTGACAAATTTTATATAGGAAGGTGCAATGCATTGGAACTTGGTTGAAACTAATGAAGTTGCCCAAGATTAATATTAAAAGCTGAAAATAGAATTTCTCTCTCTCTAGAGTATTTCTGTAGTAGTTTTACAGTTTGCACAAACACATGTTAGCATCTTGCTTTCATATGCAAACTTCTTCATCCTTTTCCTTTTGTTTTCTGTTTTTCTCCATTTATTTGGTTCTCTCTTTGCCCATTGTGCCCCACCATCAGGAGCTGATTATAACTCAGCATGATTGTGTACATGGTTCTGTACAAAACTGGTTTTCGAATCCTGTCAGCTGAGAGCTGCAGTGGCAACAATCTGAAATTAACTTAGAGACTCAGGATCCTAATCACTGGGTTTTGTGCTGCTTCAGCTGTCTGCATTTTCAGCCAGCTAAACCAAGTCTGTGTTACTTGCAGATGTGTGATAGAGCAGAT
Organism: Dasyornis broadbenti; assembly: GCA_013397935.1. Lineage (NCBI taxonomy): Eukaryota > Metazoa > Chordata > Aves > Passeriformes > Dasyornithidae > Dasyornis > Dasyornis broadbenti. The sequence continues at coordinate 731,395 of VZRN01005527.1, forward strand.
GGGTGGGTCAATTCAGGATTCATTCAAAGTTGAGAACCCAGCTGGGAGTTAAAAAAGAGAGAAAGCCTTTCTTCCACATAGGATATACTAGAGAAGATAGGATCTAGCTTTTGAAATTTAAAGGCTATGTACATGAAATTTCAAAGAAATTCAAACATGAAAAATACATTGAAGTTCCCACTGAGATTTCGAAAATGATGTATAACTAGGTTTGGTGTAGTATTTTCACTGAATTAGACTCTTGGGAAACTTATCTGATTAAAAGCCCCACAGAAACAAAGCAAAAAAACAAACAGAAACCCAAATAGCATTTAAATGCTGTAATTTTCTGATAGAATAATGCAAAATTGACACTGATGGATATGTTAGTGCATATACAGCCACCAGATCAAATACATCTTATTTTCATCTTTAGCATAATTGCATTCTTACTCTAACAAATGAGAATAGATCCCTTTTTCTCCTGGAAAATATCTAAAAATCTAGCTGTAAACAAAGATTAAAATAGACTATTAAACAAAAATTACCTAAAAGCTCATTTAAATAATGTTTGTATGTATGAATTTTGTTTTAAATTGATCTGCTTTGCTTAAGGCATGGTACAGAAGGGCAGAACGTGGAGACAGAGAGCTATGCAGGCGAAATGCTGGTGGCAAAGTCTGCTGTACATTTGGTTAGTCAAATGCTTAAAGTTGTTTGTATCTCTTGGTACCTTTTAGCTTTCATCCCCTTCAGCAATGCTGATTCTGTTCTCAAGCTGTATTTTCTTTGTGATCCCTCTAATGGGATACTTTCTGTTACTGGCTTTCTTTTGGAGGAGACAAAAAAGATAAAAAATTGTTCTCTCATTTACTTCTTTCTGTGTTAAAGATGAGCATAAACTAAAATAGGAGTTCACTGTCAATGGTCCGTTTATGGTTTGAGAACATCTTCTGGATCACTATAATATGAATAGACTAATAAGATATACTTAAAATTCTAGGTAATTAGTATTTGTATTTCATAATTCAGATTCTTTACAGAATGTAGGGAGTTTTCAGGTCATATTGCTGTCACATAATATCTGAATTGCTGCTATGATTTGTACTGGTTTCCAAAATGTCTTATTTTGGGACTTCTAAAACAAGCAGGAAAAAAAAGTAGAGGGACTTTTTTTTTACATCTCAGTGTTCCCATAAAGCATTGGTGATGCAGTTGCAGTTTCTCTCCAGCAGTTACAAGTGAAAGCACTTGAACACATCTCCCAGGTGAATTAACTGGTCCACCCCGGTGAATTGCAGCTGGACCTCTAGTGGACCTTTGATGGTATCATGCAAAAGATGAGGAATGCTGGTGCATTGTAGAGGTTTCATGAGGCTTCACGTTGCATTGTGGAAGTTTCATGATGGTGCATAATGTATTGAAAAAGTTCCATGACAGATTACATTAAAGTTGAGATTCTGTTCCTTTGCTTAATTTGTTTCTTTTTAATGTATGGAACTTCATCCACTTCCTATAGTAATTGGTGGAATCTCTCACTGAAGTCTTACAGCATAATTGAGTGCTTTATATATATATATATATATATATATATATATA
>VZRN01005527.1:732997-743141 GCA_013397935.1 Dasyornis broadbenti
TATATATATATCAGTCTGTAAGGTTGTTTTGTGTCGTGGGTTTTTTTGTGTTTGGTTTGGTTTTTTTTTAATAGTTTTTCCTGTATTTTTGTTTTTGCAGGTTTTTGTTACATGAGGGAATGTCGTGTTGGAACTATAATTTTTACAGCAATTAAACAAGACCACTCTACAGAATTTCGTAATAGTGCATGATTTGGCCAATCTACTGTAGGGGTTCATTCTAGCATCGTATTTCTCTCCAGCCGCAATTGTTTTTACATTCTTTCCTCAAATACTTTATGATCTGCATTAGGAGAGCGTATTGAAGCCTTCACGCTGTTCACAGACATTCCACCTTGATCTGCATGTACTTGACTTGGTAGGGATCACAGCATTCTGTTAGAGCTGACTGTAAGTATTTTGAAGAACTTGATCATGGGCTGGGGATGCTCAGGGTGGCCTAAACGGGGATAATCAGAGATTGCTGGCAAAAAAGGGGATTGCACTAATGCACTATCAGTTGCTTTAAATTACAGTAACCTACTTTTAGATGGCAGAAATGTAATATTTTGACTCTAGGCAAATTTTGAACTGAAAGGAAGGGGCAGCTTTTCCAAGTTAAATAGGAATGAAATGTTGATTTACTTATTATTTACATAGGGAAAATGTGGTCATTTTCCTAGCAGAAATACCAAGACTTTAAAGGAAAAAATCTTTGCATACTGAAGGATTATGTTCACTTAAGGAGACAGAATTTTCTTCCAGCTAGTTATGATCAGAAAATGGATGTAATAGTCTCTTTCTTCCTCTGGAAAAGACTTGTTAAGGTTGAAGGATACAAAGTTTCTGAAAATAGGGTGACTGTTATTAGAAGAAATGACAAAAAATGTAGTGAAAGACATTTTTCATCTGAATAATGTATTTTTGCTTGGAGGCTTACTTATATTTAGTCTCTGTGTTATAAATATCACAGTTGTAATAATTTTTTTGGTAGAAGAATCACAGCAGTAATAGTTCTGATACACTAGTAACAGAGCTTTCAGCGTATTTCCCAGCAACTCATTACAAAATTTAGATGACTAAATATGCAGGTGGACATTTTTGTAGTGTTGCCGAAGTAGTTTTGGTGCTCAGTGAGTTTTATTGACATCTGATAATCACCTGACTACATATCTTTATCCCCTTGTTTTTAAATGTCATGTCCATTCAAAAATACTTCCAAATTTAATTTTGTTGTGAAGTTATAAAGCCTCATATAAATCCTTGTAGCAATGTTTTATGATTTTCATTTTCTTGTCTTGCTGACAAGATTAGGTTGGTTTTCTAAGTCACGGCACCTATCAAGAAGATTTTTCTCTCCTCATGTGTTTGTCTCTTGCTACTAAGGAATGAACAAAGAACTTGATTGTTATTTGATTAGGTCTCTGCACCTGATTCCTTTAGGCCAGAAATGTTCTTACCCTTTACAATTAAAAGCTAATTTAGCTGTGAGCTGTTATCTGGGAAATGGCTAAGATTAGTAAGGATATTTACCTCCTGACAATGCAAATAATTTTGTTATTGTTTCTAGCAGTTGTACTTGGAGAAAGCCTGTTACCTTGTATTTTTTCAGTCTAGCACTTTTGGGTGTCTGGAAAGTTAGGTTTTTAATTTCTTCAATTTGTTGAATTTAGGCTTTAGTAATCCCATTTTTTAAAGGATCTTAAAGTTTAACTTGAATTTTACAGTGGAAAACTTACTCCTGTTCATTTAAATTGTACCTTCCTAAACGATCCTAATTGATTCACCTCAACCCTCAGTTTAAGTGATACCTTATTATCATATCTTTTTAAACCACTTAAGCTTTATGTTCTTCATCTCTTTTTTATTTTTTAATTATTTTTTTTAATGAACAAATTTGTTGACTGCTTTATTGTCTGGATTTTATGAAGCTTTTGGGGAACATTTGAATACACCTCTCTCTACCTGGTTAGGTTTTTCGAGTCAAACTCAAAAGAAGAATTTAAAGAAATTAAATCCTGGTGTACAGCCTAAATGATACAGATTTGTAAAAAGCACTTCGGGCAGATAGAAACAGTTAGATGTCAAAGTACAGGTAGTGGTAAAATATCAACAGAAATGGAAGTGAGAATGATCCATCCTTTACTGGAAAGGTTATTTGCTACATTTTGAATTTTTTAAGGCATATTGTAATACTTATTATTTTAGCACCTGATCTCCTCGCACCCTAAAAATGGTGGTGTTACATCACTGTTTGTCAAAAGCAGAAGCAACGTTGTTCTTTCATCTATATAAATTATTTCAGAAAGAATGCTACGTGCTGTTGATGAGAGACTCTTGGATTTCCTGGGTTCTTGGTGTTTAAGATGATTTTGAAAATTAAAACGAAAATAATTTGCAGTTATTTTGCCCTGCTGAGCAGTCAAATAGTCTCTCATTGTCTTTTAGTTTATATGTCACGGAAAATGGCACCGGGGAAGCACATCCTGTGGAATTGGTTCAAGTTCTGCCATTTGAGAATATACAGGGCTTCATTAAATCAGGACCCTTGTTTAAAATAACTATATGCATAATTGTCTCACTTATAATAAATCCCTTGCAGATAAGTATGTGAAGCACGGACAAAAAGGACTGGAAAGGGTGCATGTGCCAAGGGAAATACTCAGCGAGTAGAGATACGTGAACTCTTTCTAGAGTAGTTAGTTGTAATTGATGCCATTCACGTGTTGTAGGAAACATTGCAACTTTCTCCTGGCAAAAACTCTGTGGTTCCAACACTGTGAATTGTTCTGGAAGACAAATCATGACCAAAAAAAGCTGTTTCTTTAGACATTTCAGTTAATTTTAAGGATAAGAAGCTTTACACAACAGTTCTGGTTCTTGGGAATTTGAGTGCAACTTGTGTTAATATGGTCTGCCCTGCATACTTAGTGTGTTATCCTCTCTAAGTAAGTGTTTGTTAGTGCTGGGCAGTGGCATGGTATGTTCTTGAAGGAACCTTACTTGGGACCACATTTTCTCACAGAGGTCATAGCTAGGTAGAGGTGAAAGACCTTGCTCACTTCAGAGTGCTCAGAAGTTGTTGTTAATGAGCTTAGAGTTAAGCAGTGAGCATTAGGGATAATAATGTTTGTGAACCTTGTGGCCCTTTGTGAGTTTGAGCCTCTTCCAGCAGTTCTCTTCAGGCCCGGCATGAAGCATGGCTGCCGTCTTGATGTGGAAAAACTTTTTGCACTATGGCAAAACTTGAGAATCTGGTCCACATATTTTTGACCTTGCGTGGATAAAATACATCTAGAAGTGGAGGCAGTTTTGCCACAGCAGCATGGCACTGTGTCCCTGCTAGCTACATTTGTCCAGGGGAGCACTCGGTCATCTTGAGCACAGCAGCACACACATACAACTGTGCTGCGTTGGGGCTGGCAGCTGATGCAGTGCTGTGCCTTTGCACCAGCTCACCTGAAATTACCCAGGTGTCTGGCATTTGAGAGGACTTAAAGCTTCTAAGTTTCCTGGCCATTTATGAAGATTTTAGCCTTATTTTCATCAGACTCCTGAACCTGATGCAGGTGTTGGTGCTCAGTGCGAGGGTCTGGGTTAGGTGCCACCCTGGTGGGTGTTGATCTGCTCCCACAGCACCCTGACCTTCTCTGTGGGGAAATTGTGGCTATGCTCATGATTTTCTGTGTGTCAGTGGCTCAGTGATTAATATAATTATACAGGACATGAGACATGACTTCAACTCCTTTTGGTTTTTTAGAAGGACAATGCCCTGCCCTGTTTCTGTTGTCCCTGGACAGTGTTGCAGCTACAAAGCAACTTTCACCTCCCTTCCCAATGGGGCCATCTTCCACAGGTGTGGGAAGAAAGTCCCTCAGTTCTTTCTGGTAGAGATGATAAGCAGACCTCTATCTCCCATATCACAGGGGAACAAACAAGGTTGTTTGGCATTATGGTATTTCTAGAAAACAAAGCAGTGACCGTCTCTGTCTTTGTAGACAAGGTGGCGTTAGATGTATTTTTTCAGAGAATGGAGAAAGGTGAGTGGACAGATGTGGAGTGATGGCAACACCTGACCTCAGGTTCTCGCTGGTGTTAGGCTCTGGTGAGGCATCAAGTTTCTTGACCTTGTGAAGACTGATGTGTCTCACAGCAGGATTTTACCCCTAAATTAAACTTTAATATTAAAAAACCCAAACAAAATGGCCTATAGGCCAGGTGGCTCCTGACCTTTCTGGATTGTTTTGTTTCTATTCATAAGCTTGGGTGTGTGGTGTGTTTTTTATTTAAGCTAAGACTTACTTTGAATTTATCTAAGTTCTGTCCAAATTTCTTTGTGAGTATGAGGTTCCTTTTCTCAATCTGTCTTTCTTAGTTTTTATACTAGGAATCACTTTTTTCAGGACTGCCTAATGATATCCAAAATGTATGCTCCTGAGCTTAAGAAAGAGCTTAAGTAGTTTGCTTTTATCCTGAGTAGTTTGAGATTGCCAGCATCTGTCCTCTTTGTTACTGTCATTATTCCAGTTGTCTTCTGAAGATGGTACAGGCCTTTGTTTTACTGAGAGCACTAACTGGATTATTTTTTCTTTCTGATAGCATACATCAAGATGCTTTCTAGGTTTGATCAAGCCTTTTCAAATCAAGTGGAAAGCAGAGAGATAAGATATGGAATGAGAAAAAAAAAATGTTTTAACATAAGCCTGGAGTATGTTTTAATTGCATGTAGTGCATTACATGGGCTTTTTTTCAGTGCCAGACATATGCATGTATATTTCCCACCAACATTTGCCTGGTGTGAGTAGGAGTTTAATCAATAAATTCTTGCTTCTCATTTTTTTTTCTCCTAACTAAAGCATTTGATGTGAAAGCCTTATTCTGAATTACCATAAAGCAAATGTGAATGTAAGAAAAACTGGGAAAAATGTTTTCACAGTACAGGAAGAGAAGATAACTTGTGCAAATAAAATCAGATTTCTGTCATTTTATTAACATCTGCAATTAAGTATTGCTTCCTAGAATCTGATTATGTAAAATTCCCAGTGACAGCATGTTGTTTATGGGTTTTGAAATGATACTTTCTTTGTTAGAGTGCCAATTCCTTTGGTATGTATTTCCTCTGTCACCTGAGGCTATTTTTCCAACACGTAACACATGTGATTTTTTTTTTCTGCTTTCTGAATAATCAGCTTTTCCTTTTGCTCATTAAGCATAAAATTACAGCCAAGGTATTAACGCAGTACAATACATGCTGTATTAAAAGTGACCGGTCTCTACCACATACTAAGTTTTTTGTCTATTACCTAATTAACATACTTTAATTAGTTCACTACATTTAATGAATGTTATGTAAAACTCAACATTTTCTACCTTTAGGATAACCATGACATTCAATCTAATGCGTCAGACTGGACTATATGAATAATTAATAAGGTCTACATTTAAAATTTTCGTGTACAGACTACCTTGACAGACTGGGTATACATCCATGGTGCTGAATGTGGGGAGTCTGTTGGGAAAGGAGCAGGAGGAACCCCCTACAAGAGCTCTGCTTGGGGAGGAAAGAAAGGATGAACCTGAACAGAAATCAGGACCGTGCTGTTGCCAGGTGTCTCTGAGCCTGGGTTCCCAGCTGGAAAAAAGAAAAGGAGATCCTTGGCTCTGAATTCTGCTTTTTGCACCTTTCACCTCCTTTCACTGCTTTGCTAGTAGCACTGGTTCAAATTAGAAGTGCTTAATACTACTATTCCTGCTAATGTTGATGGTGGTAATTAGTATAAAATGCAATACATGCATTTCTTAAGAAAAACCTTGCACTTGAGCTATTAAAATCAGGAAGATAACTGCTGAATTGTAATTTTTTAAGCTGCTTGAAAAATCAATTCTACAAAGAATCTGCTATTTTAATACTTGTGATAGCTGCTTTAAGTTCATTATGTCTTGGGTTATGAGAGATGCAGTTATGTGTAAGAAAAATTCTGGAACTGCATAAAAGGTAAAGTGGAAATCAGCCTTTCTCTTGCAATGTCAGTGTTTTCTGTGACCAGCATGGCCTGTTGTGCTTTGATAGCATATGAGAATTTTTGGCTTCCTGAACATAGGAGAGGCTGGTGGTCAGCCTTTGGCATTGCCTTGTCCACCATCTGGGTGGAGCTCCAGTGCTCCAAAGCTTCCTCTGTGACGGAGACACTTGAGGATTTCTCTACAAAGATTGAAATTGTTGAAAGCTTCTTTTTAGAAGACCCAAAGTCTTTGCTTACCTCACCAGTACAATAATGATAAGGGAGTATAAGTTTCCACATGGGCATAATGCCATCCAGCAATAAACCCCACTGGCTGTAAAGCTTTGCACAAGGTCATACTGATGACCTGGAAAATAGGCTTAGATGTAGGAATGTCAACTTGGTAAAGTGGCTTGAGAGCATGAGTGAGGGAGGGCAATGCATTTTTCTTGGAATGGATTATGAAGGTGCTAGGAATTAGAGATTCAGACTTTTACTTACAGTGCGTTTTTAGGCACTGTATTCCTGGGAGAGGTAATAAAGTGAGTATATGGAGCATCTGTTTGAGTAGAGAACTCATTTACTCTAGTTAGACTAATTCTGTTTTTCCTCATAGCAGAAGACATTTTTAGGTTTTCAAGGTGAGAAGGAGGCAACAGGCCCAGATACAATGCTACCTTAAATTCAAGCTCTGATTTGGTTTCTCTAGTTTTCCTAGTTTTCTTTTCCTTGGCAAATGAATGGTTTCTGAAGTTAGAATAGATTATAGATAAGCTTATGGTCTATTGACTGCTGGAGGCTAAGTGAGGTAAGAAAGTAATTTAAAAAAAATGAAACATTTATGAGAATTTTCTTTTTATGACATGGTCTGGACTGCTTTTCTTGGCTTATAATGCTCAGTACGGTCTTTTATATTCATATGAATTATTTCTATTGCATTTATTTTAAATACTTCTGCTGTCATTCAGTGAATTTTGTAATCTTTTGTTGGTAATTTATTTTTTGGATGAGTTATTTATAGTGATTCCTGTTACAGCTGTAATATTTAAAATGATTATGGTAAACTTGGTTTTTGTCTGAGTTATGTGAATAAGAACTTTAATAATGGGAAGAATTTATGAAATAATAGATAGAAGCCTCTGTTCACCTTGCTACTAAGTGGGTGTTGCCTGCCATATGTTTTCAAAGTAAGTTTGTTTTCTTTGTAGAGTAGGAAGAAAGCTGCATTTGAGATTTACATTTTTTCTGGCCAGCAGTAGGAAAATACTGTAGATAGTTGAAATATTCAAAACTTTTACCAGGTGCCACATTTGAATTATTCTTTTCATGGTTCTTCTTTTGTGTACTATTCTCCTTTAAGGTGGTACAGAACACAATGGGTTAAACTGTAGAATTCTTCCTTAAAGACAAAAATTGGGTTGGTGACTTGAAGAAGAATCATGTAGAATGATAGTACTATAAAAATTAAGTACTATATAGGAATTTGAGCGTAGCCAGACTATTGAAATAACACAGATGTTCTGGTTTATATTTGAGGTAGATTTTTAGGTGTAATATATTACCTTGAAAGGCAGTCAAGAACTAACTGAAAAATAGATTTTGGGGGAACTAACAAAAATATTATTTCTTACATGTACTTAATGAAGCCAGAATTCCAGTTATTTAAAACTAACTCAAGTCTTCATGTATTTTTTTTTCTGTCTTCTGCTTCACTTCTGAAAATCCTAACTTTTAGTAATTTATCTGAAAATTCTTCAAATTAATGAATGTGTTCTGTATCATTTCATTACCTTTTGTTTTTGCCTGATAAAAGTAGAAGTGAATCCAAAACTTGGAGGTCATCTATTAGAATGCAAATAACTGAAATCAAGCTTGATAATTACAATATTCAGTGCTATTGTAACTAATGTCTCCATGGGGTGACCTCATTACAGAATCTCAAGCAGCTGGCAGTTAAAACTTGCAATAGTTTCCTACAAGTTTTTTCATAGCAAACTACATTTATTCTTTTTGCCTAAGAGGCTTTTCATCTTAAGCCAATCCAAGGACCAAGAGTTGTCTGGGTTGGTGTTGTTAACAGTGATCACAGAATCACAGAATATGCTGAGTTGGAAGGATGTGGTCTCCTATTCATATGAGGTGTGTAAATTATCTGGTATTTGTGACTTCAGCGTATGGCATGGTACAGCTAAACAAGCCATGAAGTGTGACACTAAGGAGAATTTTTTGGTGCATTGATAACAGAAAGTTACTTTGTGCAGGACATTTACAGCATTTTATCCAGCTGAGTTTTGAAAGCACCACAGCAAAGGTCGCACTGTTTCCTGTGTGAGACTGTTCTACTGGTGACATATTTCAGAGTCAGTTTTTAACCTATACTTTCAGGAATTTCATGGTATTAAATGTCAAATTTCTTCTACAAAGAGGAACTAGCACAACATTTTTGTATCAAATTTGGATATGTTTTTTCCGAATTTTTTTTTAAATACTTACGTGTTTCTACAGGCCTTCATTTTGTTCCTGAATCTGGTCTGAGACCTCAGAGATCAGGTTTTAGTTCAAGAACATATGGTGGTGTCTTTCAGAACATTGGAGATAGCACGAGCTGAAGCCATGTAGCTTCTGAGGAGTATGAGGAGACTGCTGGACAACTGCTTTGTGAGGAGAATGTCCTTGCCTTCCCCTTTTCTCTGAAATTTGTATGGAGATGGCTCACAGCTGTAACCTAAGAGGAATCTTAAGAAAGGGTTTTGAGTAGGGGAGATGGTGAGGGAGTGCAATGACTGCTTGCTTGCAGAAGCAGACTGACATATTTTCTCTCTCACCTAGCCTTGGATTTGCTTCCAGACTCATCTGGCTTTTTTTCTCATCAACTTTGAGAACAGTAAGTCCTTAAGAGAGCAGGAAGGCCTGAAATAGGGCTGTGCTGGTGGTGGATGTGTGGTGGTTCCACTGATGTTCATGGGGTGGAGGTGAGAGCAGGGAAGAAATTGTCTAAGTTGGGAACGTTGTGTCTGCCATTGTCACTCTCTGGAGAGGTGGGCGCAGCACTGTTTTTCTTCCTGATGGAGGGAGGGGAAAGAGAAAAGGTGAAATTAGCTGCTGCTGACTTTTTCTTTCAGGACAAAGGGGAAAGTTGATTAGCGTGGCTATATTTAGTCATGATAGAGCTGATCGTTTAGGTTTTAGACTGTCAAACAATAGCTCTATTTTTGTGTGTAATGCACAAAAGATCTTTTAGGCTATCCAAGTTCATGCAATAGTTTAGGATGACAAGTGACAGACTTTCCTCATATCTATATGTATATACACATACTGAAAAGCAAATGACTGCAAAGAATCATGGAAATAAAGATCTCTGCTCCTTTGGCAAAAAAACCCCAAAACCCAACAAAAAATATCTTAGGAGTTACACAACACCACAGGTAATATTTTTCTTAAGGGTAAAGTGTTTTTCCAGTGGGACTATTCCAGAAGACCTGCTATTGCATTGCAGATATTGTAATTTCACTCTAGTGTTTGCAACATTCTCTTTACTTGAAGTGGGAAATAGTGTTTAATAGAACTACTGCTCACAGGAGTGGACCTTTGTATTTTGTTTTAACTGTTGCTTGTCATCATAAGACAAGAAGATATGAAACCACCAACTCCCCTTCAAAACTAGGAATGTCTCTGTGATGGGAATGGATCTAAGTAATACATATTCTTCATTTTAGTGTTCTTTTATCTTTCATTGTCCTTTACACCTGTACACCTTTGCAAGTGTCTTCTACTGAAGTAGGTAGCTGAAAGGCAGTTTAAATATAAAAGCAGGCAGTGTCTGACTTTTTAAGCTCCTGTGGGAGACGCTGTATATTCCAATGAGCATTTTGTCCCAGTTTTCTATCTTTGAAGCAGTCGTTGGCTTTTTTTTTCTTGAGATCTTAACATTTTTATCTATGTCCTTGCGTTATTGAGTGTAAAATTCTGTTTTAAATATTAAAAAAACTCATATAGGGAATTAAATTTTTAAAGCGTTTTGAGCTGTCCCAGGAAGTTACAGCTTTTCACCTATTTTTATCCAAAAATATCTATGAATTTGTCATTTTTAGTTTGTATCTCTGATTTTGTAATTTATTCCAGAATACCCCAATATCAGCTTTATGGCTGGCTTCTAGCTGGGG
>VZRN01005527.1:744532-811681 GCA_013397935.1 Dasyornis broadbenti
TTTTGCTAAGTCTGAAATAGAAGGGGCTAAATCCCCAGTGGATAGAAGTTATATAATTTGGTGATGCTATGCTGATTTATGCCTCTTGAGAGTTTGCCTGCAGCAGAAGCTGGAGGTGATGAGAAGAGATTGGATGAGAGAAAGACCATCCAGGAAAAATTCATCAAATTTGTCATTCTTGAAAGGACCATCATAACATATGGTAAGGCATATCATTTACCTCAGGCTCGGAGGAAAATGATTTCTGCTAGGAGAATATTAATTTTATTTCTTAGAGGATCAGCTGACAGGGTAGGCTTTCTCCTGGCTGGTCTTCCCCTTCTGTTTTCTCTGAAGGGAAGGATGGAAGCTTGGAAATGTCTTATCTGTAGCAGACAAGCAAGTTGGCATTTTGCCATCATTTTCTGCTAGCAGAGAGGATAATGGTAATTATATGTCAAAATTTAACATTTTTCTTCTTTGAAAGAGAACTTTTTAATGCAAAATATTTAGAAAAGTCAGATCTATTCCGAGGCAGATAAGGAGCTAGGATTAGTGAGCTGACAAATTTTTCTAAGCAAAAGGAGTTTTTCAGGGACAAGGGGGAGATGAAAAAGGATCAAAAGAAAGGAACATAAGAGGTGTGCAATATAACTAGGCTGCAACTTCACTATTGTGTAATATTTAGGAGACACCCAGAGCAATATCACCTGTCCCACTGCTCCTTCTGTGGGAAGGCTGTTAGAACTTGCTTTGCTAATGAGTTCCAGCCTTTTTGATTAAATTGGTATTTCTTTGTCATCAGGAAAATAAATTTCTGTTGTGCTGTACAACATTGAGTCCAAATTCCATCATCACCTTTTTGAGGAAGGGAAAGTGTTTTTCTATAATCAGTTCTAGTGTCGCCAGTGGTTGCAAGTTAAGCCCTTAGTCAGCCACGTCCTTCGTCAGTTAATAAAAGAAGGTTTTCCCAGGCCATGGCACAAGTTACCATACTGGTGAGATGCTTAAAAAGGTGGGAAGCCTTGCTTTCTTTTGAATCAGAAAAGCATGACATGGTTATTTTAGATAGAATCTATTCACCTTCTATTCACACATTTAAAATTTGCCATTTCAGACTGATTTTACAGTAATTTTCTAGAATAAATGATTTACATAAATATAATTTTGCTAAGAAAATAAATGCAAGCTTTGAGGGGATTTTGTAGTCTTTATTTTCTGTATTTTTCCAAGAACAAGCGTAAGCAACCATCTGTTATATACATTATAAGTATAGGATTGCTCCTCAGCAGTCTGAGAGAAAGGAGAGAAACCTTCTCCTACATTATCTTCTGGGAAATGGGATGCCAAACATTTTAAAATAGTTTTTGAAGGCAAAATATTGGAAAGAAATCTTATTTTGAAACTGTTTATTTTAAATTTATTCTAATTTCTAAATAATATATAGTGTAGTGATGTGGACCGTCAGACACTGGCCTGAGATACAGGCTTGAATTTTAAATTTAGAATTCTGCAACACTCCAGGGGGGTATTTGGAAAGGCAGGTTTTAATACAACTGCATTATCTGCTAGGCAGAATTGGAACCAGACCGTTAATTTCCAAATTTTGACTATGCATCCACGGTTCAGGTCCGTCTCTACTTGTTTCTTGTTTTGTTTTATAAATGTTTTGAGTTTCCGTTAACCACAGTCATGGTTATCCACAGCTGAACTGATTAGACTTATATAATGCCTGCTGACATAATCCCAGGAGAGTCTTTGGACATCTCATTTGAGATGTCCATAAAATATAACAAGTTTTAACTGAGTTAATAAAAATAAACTTCAATTTCCTAATGGTTTTCTTTTTTGCTTAAAGAAAGGTATTAGTACTTTATCCAAACTCCAGTAATATAATGGGAGAATTGAATAAGATATATATGTAGACTAAAGAAAGGTAATAGAAATAGTCCTTTCATCAGGATTAAGGGAGAATGGGCTATCACTAATTACTTTTCAGCTTACTCCACTCAACTACAAAGATATTTTTAAACCTGTGTTGATCTGAGCAATCAGCTAAATCTTAGAGTTTTAAAATTTATTTTGGTTAAGAGAAATGCTGAGCTTTTTATATTGTTAATACCATTCTATGCATTGAGATGAAAGTTTGGTGTCTTCAGTACATGACAAACCAACTGTTATCATGCTATAGGTTTTTAATTTGTTGTTGTTGTTGTTGTTTTTGGTTTGTTTTTTAATTTAGGTTTTTAAACCAGTTTCCAATGAGTGTTGAGCCTCATGGCAATCTTCTGATTTTCCTTAGGTTGTGTTCTTGGTACCAGTTGTGCTGTAACTTGAATTTCTGTATTTTTCTTCATTTGTCAGTGTATCCATATCTTATAGAAATAGAGGTATGCAAGATACGCTTTTGTTCTTTTACTTTGATTTCCTGCTCTTGCAGGCCTTCAGCCCTGATAGTTAAAACCTCTGAAATTATTCATGACTTGGTATGGATTTGTGCTTGTTGCAAATTTGTACTTGAGCTTCTTTTTCCTTGGCACTTCTTTCTTGACACACCTATGCAGATCTCCCTTTTAGTCTTTTGTTTGTTAAGCTAAACAAAGCCAATATTTTGTTTCTTCTCAAAATTTCCCTGACCATTGTAGAAGTCTTTCTCTTACAGTTTCAATTCCCTTTTTAGACAATAGATGATCAGAATCCAGAACAATACAATTTTAGCAGAGTTTATTATTGCATTAATGTTGATATTTATGTACTAGAAATACATTACCTGATAAATTTAAAATTTCATTTCCATAGAGACCTCATTTTGGTAGCTCATAATTACTTATGATCTGCTTTGTACCCACAGTTTCATCCACTGTAATTTTCAGCTGCTGAGGTCTCAATTTTCAGCAGAAACAATAATTGGCAAGTTCACATTTTTGCATTTTGCATTATTAAATTTTACCTCAGTTTTATTCTTGTGGTCCTAGTGATAATCCATGTTTTCCTGGTACTGTTCCATTCCTCATATATTAGCAGTGCGTTCCAATATCAGAAATTTTTGAACAAATCCAAACTGTGATTTTTTGGGCTATAATTTGTGCTACTTATGCTCTGGTCATTTATAAAAATATATAGTAAAATTGATCCCTCAAAATACTGCTGAGGAATATGCATTAGTATTGTTCTTCCAGCACTTTTGGTACAGCACTACATAATCCCAACTTTTACAGTCTCCAGTATATTGCACTAATCTCAAATGTGCTCTATCATGATCATTAGTACTAGCAAACATGACTTAAATTTAATTTAAAAAGCTGAGTGACAGAGCTTCTGTTGTTTGCTCCCTCACTGCTTAGGTCAGCTCTATTTGATATGAAACTGATTTGTGATGGATTCAAAGTGACCATTATTTCACCTTGCATAACTCACAGGAAATGAATTTGCTTTTATCTTTTTTGTTCTTTCTTTTTGTCCTGTGAAGAAAAATTAAATGAAATCAAACTATATTTGTGAGTCATTTTTGTATGGCATAAAGTTGTACTTGTTGATAATCTAACGGGAAGATGTTAAAGCAAGGCTTTTGCTTTAACATCTCAGAATAAATATCAATACTTCTAAAAATGGTACTGTATTTATACCCTCCCTCTGTTTTAACATTGCTAATGAAATGTTAAAATTTTCGCTTTTGCAAAAATGTAATTGTATTGACATGAGGAAAAGCATGGAATAATTTCAGTGAAAGTATTCCATTATCTGGGATAATGTGCACAAAGAAATAATGGTATATTTCTGAGTGCATTTATAATTTGTACGGAGACTTTAACCAAACTCAGGACAATAGTCTGCTGCCTTGTGTTTTACTAGTTCTTGAATTCTTCAAATGTCCAGCTGGAGGAGAGACAATGTACTCTGTGAACAGAAACTCTTCAGTGATGTGTTTGGCAGCTGTGGGTATAGCTCCTAGCTTTGTGTTTTTCACTCTTGCAGTGGAGATCATCATGCAGTACAAGATTTGCACAAGGAGAGCCTACATAATATTTAGGAAAGGTGGCTTGGCAACATACATGTTTTGTATTACTTCATACCATCTTACCAGCCTTTGTATCCTAGCAAGTGGCTTTTAGGGACTTGGAAGTGGTTGCCAGCAGCTTAGAGATGTGGGATGGATTGTCCTCCCTTACATAGTTGTAAGTAGATACTGGTCAGAATGTGTTGCAGGGCTCAGGGTTTGTATAGGAGTAAGTAATTTAATATTTGGTGCTCATCTATTATTATTATTTTTGTAAATTACCTTTGGAAATAAAAATATTACCTTTGGAGATATTCCTATTCCATACTGATACAGGGAAAACTGTTTTCTCCCTTTACTGCTGTATCGCTCTTGTTTGTCTTTTGAAGGGCCTTTTGTATCCTTGTGCATATGCATTTATTTTTGTGTGCATTGATTTAGTAATATTTTCTGGGTTGAAAGTGAATTAATTAGTTAATCTGGAACAAGTTGAAAAGCAGCAGCTTTCGAGAACATTCACAATGTTCAAAAGTGGCTCCCTGACTGCCACTGCCAGCAGCAGTAAAAAGACAATGTCAGGCTGTTGGACGTCAGGGTTAACTCTCAGAGAATATAAAAAGCAGCATCAAGTCGGGCCTTTTCTGGTTCTCTACTGCACTTCAAAGCTTCCCTGACTGGCTCTGCCAGGCTGCCGGACACTTCACTGGAGACCCTGTACCATTGTGTGGCTGACAGAGCTCCCATTCCCTGGAGATGTCGCATCCTTATGTTGAGGCAGGTGTATAAAGTGAACTCAGTTAAAACTGATAGCAGGTAGTTTCTCCCTCTAAAGGGAAATATGTGGTATTCATGGATGAGACCAGTTTGCTTTTATCAGTGCCATAATGTGAATGACTATAAGCTAAATTTGATTAACTCTTCAGTTACACAGTGGAGCAATTACTACAACTGTATAATAATAACATTAAATTAACAGGATAGGATGTGGGTGAATTAATTTAAAACTATTTGCTTCTACTTTCAGCTTCTGCTTATATTTCGAAGCAAAGAAGGACATCTGAATTAATTTGAACAACATTTGAAGCAAGCTGAAGTTAGGGAAGAGTTTTTTCTTCCAAGTTTTATTTGTCAGTAAAATTCAATTGGTAGCAAAGTGTTTCAATAGGTGTGGAGAGAAAGTTCCTTTGTGTTTAAGGAGATGGACTGAATGCCTCAACATTATTTTCTCGCTATATGATCACAAGTAATTGTTCTGTGGGTCTGGAATTCAGAGAAATTACTAAATGATACTTTTACCAGTTTGGTGGCACTGTTTCATCTTAGTTCTGTGAAGTGTTTTTTTTTGTTTGCATGTTTGTGGCCATAATGCTACCAACAGTAAATATAAATAATGATTTATAATAATAAATTTCACTTGGAAATTTCACTTTGTATAAAATGTGGGTCTTAATAAAAAAATTCTGTTATTACTTTGTAGTCTTAATAATTAAAAATTATTAAGGAGGTTACTATACATTGTTAGCTTGAAAGGTCTCTGATATCAGAAAAAATTCATACATGATTGTTTTGTTTGATATCAAACCACATTTTTGCTGTCATAATACTGGCACATTTTCAAGTCATGCTGTTTTCTGGCAGCTAGCAGGGAGTAACAGAAACAATGCAGTGATCATGCAATTTATTAAAAATAGATGCTAAAATACTAGGCAGGCAATGTTTTTAATTTAATAGAGACTAGGATTTATAAGGCTGCATAAATATAGCTGTTTCAGTATCATAGAGGTATTAAAATTCCTTGTTGCCTGTGAGTTGTTTATAATTTATTTTTGGTGATTTTCCTTTAGATCAGATTGTGATGCTTCTTGTGAATGGTGACAGTGCTTGCTGAGGAGTGGTCATGCAAGCAAAATTTGATAACCTCGATATGTCACTTCATCTGCCGTTTTTCTTTCGTTAATGCAAAGCCGGTTGCATAATATCTAATTTCTCCTTTAGCTGACCAGAGATGAAAACAAAATCTATAATGGCAGTGCTAGGTTTTATAAAAAACGCAAGTGAGGAGTTGAAGGATGTGGCTTGTTCTGTTTGGACGATGCAGGATTGCTTTAAGCAGTAAGCTTACTGTTTTCAGATGGCATTAGCAGCACCAGTGATATAGCTGTGTCAGCCTCCTTGACTACTGGATGTCTGTAATCGCACGGAGGAAACTATATTTAAGATCTGATATCTCGAGGATAATGACTCCAGCACTTACTGATGGACAGAATGGCTGTTAATGCTTTCTTCACTAGCCCAGAAGATTTTGAAAGATAGATAGGTCTGTGATGTACTTTGATAAGACAGGAAATGCAATTTTTGGGGGTCTCTGGAAATAGAAAGGTCATGCAGCTTGGAACCGGTGAGACATTACAGTCCCTAAGTCATCAGGTATGACCTCATAGTTTATACCAATATTTCTAACACAGGATTTGTTTTACAGTTTTAGGTCATTTGCAGTCTCTTTGTCTGTGTAATTGCTTCGTGTTGGATTTGCTACAGGATTTGTAGGGCAGACTGTTTACATAAGCAGAGCAACATATATCTTGGAATTCTAATGTGTTGTTCATTTTTATTTGAACAATGTAAGGTTATTCTACATATATTTTCAACCTGTTTTATTGTGAATATGTTTTCTTTTAACTAGTTAATGGTGAAAGGTTATTCCTTTGCTGTAAAGTAAAACGACAAGATTGTATTGCATTTTTATTTTGCTTTATCTTTACATGGCACACAAAAGCTATTGTGATTGTGTTTGTCATATGAAAAGCATTATAGGGCAACTGTTTACCTACAGTGGCAGGTTATTTTAAACAACGTATCACATTGTGTAACAGGACGGAGCTATTCTGCAGGCACAGATCTTGCTTCATTTTGCAGCAGTAGATTCTTTTTCTTTTTGCTTCATTTCAAATCAGTTTTAAAAATAGCTCATGGAACATAACAGTGAAAGTTTGGCAAGATTATGCTCCTCTTTTTAATTATTACACTCAGTGACGCATACTAATACTAATGGGTTGTAAAAGAGAAGATTAATATCCTAAAAATTTAGAATGTTGTTAGAAACCAAATTAATTTTCATCCTTTTTTTTGGTAACTGCTGTCAACTTTATTGCAAGACTAATACTTGTAGATCTGCTAATATGTTGTGATGCTGTATAGGAAAGTCAGAGTCCATAAAAGAAAACAAGTATATGGATATTTTGCATAGGAAGATAGTGGCCTAATTTCATGTATGGAACACAAAATGGATTTGAAGATACTGTTACCACTTTTGGTGTTATAAATGTTAGATAATGGCTGATGTATTCTCTTGAATACATCATAGAGCAATTATATTTAAAATTGTAGGAGAAATTTATTTTAAAAAGAGATATTCAGCTCCATCTTAAGAGATTCTACATATATTTGCAGAACATTTCCATGGCAACGTGTTTGACCATGTGTTTTGAAAGCTCAGCTGAAGCCTGAAAGTAGTGTGCATTTTTTTCTGTCACTTGCTTTACCCTTGTGGAACAACAATTTTCACATATAACTGGACAGCAGATTGGCAGGGGCGAGCAGTGTTTTCTGACCCCAAAGCACAGGATTAAGTGATCAAGATTTAAAAATATTTTCATATATCCACCTAGAAATGTAAACATGTAAATCATGCATTTGATTTTGCATTTAGACCTATATTCTGGTTTCACCCCATTTAATAACATTTTGCTGGAACCGTTTTGCTGGAACCATGTGTGGGAGACAACAGGAAAGCAAACTGAAGAATGTGCAGCAAGTTGCTTCAGTAAAAATGTCTGTCTTTTAATTTTTAATTAAAAACATACTGATAGAAAATATTGTATTGTACTGACTGTAAATTCCAGTTTCCCAGTCTGCTTTACCCGTCTTACATTCTTATTAATAATGGGCAAAGACTGCCCTGCTCTTGAGCTTGATAAAGTTTGGCGTGATTTAACTATACCTCTCACTTGCTACAAGATCCTTTTAATCTGTTAAAATTTATTTTCAGTATTTTAATGTATTAGTCACAATGAGTACATTCTGTTTCTTGGCACTGGAATGAAATTCCTGAAAGTATTGGTTTCATGGTATTTTGGTGCTTTGCAGAGTATTTATGGACCTTTTAATAGGACCAACCCACCCCCAGCTTCTTTGTTTTCCTTATTCAATTTAAAATCTTGACTTAGCTTTATTTTCAAGTTGTTCCTTCTTTGCTCATTTGAAATAATTAGATCTCCATGGAATTTGGCATCTGGAAGCTACAGCAGTAGGTTGTGCTTATCCTGGACTCCCTTTCATCACTTACACTAATTCTGCAAACTGCATTCTGTGGAGGGCTTTGGAGTGTATCATTGAGTTTGTGTTTAGGTCACTGCATTTTGAAGCAAAACTGCTACTGACTATTGCAAGTGAGTTTGAATATGTTTTTTCACTCAAAGGACATAGTCCCATTATAGGCCCTTGTTCATTTGGAGGGGCTAGAGAGTAATACCCCAAAATAATGTACTAAGGAAGTAAAGCTTTTTTGTAAGAGAAGAAATTGCAGCAGAGTTAGACACATGAGAGCAGAGTAATGGACTGAAGTGATCTGCAGACCTAAAACTGTAAATTATTTTGCTTGTTTAACTCCTACCCCCAGCCTCCTAAAAAAGACAGGTTTGAAAAGCCTTGCTGATATTTGGACACACTGCAAAGTTTGGAGTCACTGAATCCAGGGCACTGTGTTAATATCAACTTAACAGGAAGACAATTTTGCGCCTTCTTTAAAACTGTATCATCTCTCTTCAAGTTGATTGCTACTGTCAGTGTCTAAAGAATGCTGTGTAAGGAAGGATCTCTCTAACTAAAGAATTCTTTTCCCTTGACTGAGCATCACATCCATGAGTATGCATTTCCTTATCTTAAAACATTGCAATTTACAGGACTCTCTGATAAAGATCTTGTAGAGAAACACTGTTTTAGGAACAGTTGGGCAAGAAGCCAAATATTTGTGTCATTTATACCAATTCTAAACAAGAATGCTCTCACTCATGCACATACACGGTTGTAGTGCTTTTACTTGTTACTGATTGCCTTTCTGATTCCACACTCCTGACTTTTTTTTGTATGTTGTAGTGCCAGTTTTTAAGGAAATGGCAATGCTAGGACAAATGGGAGATCACAACCAAACATTTGCAAAACACTAGAAGCAAAAAGTACTTTCAGAGTGAGTTGAAGGAATTCAAGTCTTTTTTGGTGTACATAAGTCTCCTTCCTAAGAAATGACCCTTTTCTCTGGTCAAATTCTTCTCAATAAGTATTTTAATATATCAAGTCATTGGGCCTAATGGCCAGAATGAGGGAAGGCTCAGTATAAGCATATCAGAAAGGTTTAAAACATAAAGTAACACAGCATAAATATGTAATAGCATAAATATGTAATGCATGGTCAAAAAATACACAGCTACATGATGAGTGTTCCAAGAATGTTCCACTCTATTTAGTATTCCAGGAATACCATCACATGATCATTCTGAATAAAGATTATTTGAAGGAGTTTTTCTGAGATACAGTCTGAAAGTGTGAATAAATCACAGAAATACCATGATAGTCTATTAAAAAACATTAGAATAGAGTCATAGTTAGGCCCCAAATATTCCTGTAGAGGTGGAACCACCTAAGATGAAGTAGTAGGGAAGTTAAGCATATTAATGCAATAAAAGAATGGTTATACATTACTTAGAGTGGCGTTTTTGAGAGAAGAAATTATGTCAGTTTATTCTCTCTCTCTACTCTATGCTTCTCACCCTCCCATCCTGTAATAAGCCTCATAAATATATGACGTATTCATGTTATTTTTGTTTCCGTGGAAGACCATATTTATTTTGCGTTACTTAACTTTTTAATAAATGTTATTAATAAAAAACCCAAAACCATTAATATGAGTGCTGTTACACTACTGTGGTCAGTGGCTTTGCTGTCATTATAATTTCTTTAAGTTGAAGCTGATCCCTAATTCTGGTAAATTCCAATGGATTGCTTCATTAGTAAAATCAATATAAACCACAGAGTAAACTACACACTGCTTGCCATAGTGTTTTCTGTCTGACCCTCAAAGCACTTTCCTGCATCATTTAAATAATTTATGTACCAGTAAGAGATTACAAGGCATGAGTGATGATGAGGTGGGGAAATACTGCTATTCCCTTATTATTACGGGGACCAGGTTTTTTCTTATGTTTGATACTTCTCATATTTAATTTGTATCCATTTGCTCTTACCCTGTCACTGGGCACCACTAAGAGTCTGGTTAAGTTTCTCTGCATTGTCACCAGTGAGGGTGGCATGTTCCCATAAGACACCTCTGAGCCTTCTCTTTTCAGGCTGAAACAGTCCCAGCACTCTCAGCCTCTCCTTTTATGACCTTTGTGGCCCTTTACTGAGATTGCTTAATTATGTCCATTTCACTCATGTAAGAAGGGAATCCAGAGCTGGATAGAGCTCTCCAGTTATGCCTCAACAGGGCTGAGTAGCAGGGTAGAATCACATTATCTGGTAAGGAAATTTGGATTGTCTGTTAACTAGTCAATTAATTATAGAAAAAATTGCACAGAAATCCTTGAAAAATGAGGACTGAATGCACAGAAAATTTGAAATACTATTATTTGTTGGTAATCTTGTGGAGAAGAAAAGGTTTGAAAATAGCTTTGCTTAATTTGTAGCAGTCGTTTTAGTGATGAAACCTCCTGTTGTTTTGGAATGTCTTATGTGGAATCTACATCCCCCAATACTAATTGATATAAGCAGAGAATAAATCCTAAAGGAAAAGGCTAGACTAATATTTTGAGCTAAGCAAATTTTAAAGTAACTGAATAAAAGGATATTATCTAGTATGATATCACTAATAAAAAAAACCCCCAAAAGATAAACTAAATGGAAAATGAACTCCAGGGATTCAAAAGTTGTGTTTTCAGTCAACTTGACAAAAATGATTTGTTAATTTCTAGTTTTTCTTGCAATTCAGAGTGAGCTCAGAGATCTCAAATGTTCTCAAGTGTTGCAGCAATCATCAACTGATAAAAGATATTCAGCTTGGTGTATTGAATGAAGATGTAAAACAGGCATTAAGTGACATGAGGGAATGTTGAGGTATAGTAAAATTTTTCTCATTTTTATAATAGCTTCCCTCTGTTCCCCCCAGGCTGCTTAAATAAAACAAAAATGTATATAGGAGGCTTCAGTGATTTAAGATCCATCCGTTTCTCTTCTGATTGCATAATGAGTTCACTTGTTTAAATTCTCTTTATTAAAGATTTTATGCAGGCATGTAGAGTCATTAAAATACATGCAAGCTATCATCCCCATATGGTTTGTATCCACACTTAACGCAATTTAAAGTATTCTAACAAAAGCAATATCAGTTTTATGTCCCAATCCTGTGATTAGAACTTTCTGGGAAAGGCAATGTCATGTTTATGTCTGAATCTTGCAAGTGGAACAGGAGAGAAATACCTCGTCCTTACATTAATTCGGGGAGCTCCAGTTAAGCAAGACCATTCAGGTGTGGAGTTTGTTTTGGAGATAGGAATTGGCATGGTGGAGAACTGATGTCAAGCTTATGATGTGAGGGAGTGAACGATGCTCTAGATGAGTCTCTGTCTGAGAGTTAACCATGCAGGTCAGTTATACCAGCTGATGTCACATTTTAGTTAATTTTTAAAAGATATTTAAGTGTTTATTTTCTGTTTTTCTGATACAGTTATCTGAAATACTTTAAACTTGAAAAATAACAATCCTTCTCTTTCTCTTTTTTCCTTCCCATTGTTTTCTAACTTTTCTAGTCCATTTTGGCGAATATAGAATTTTAGACTTCATACAAGTATGTGTGTCTTAAACTGTGGTTGTGCACATCAGAACTTGTAATTTAAGATCAGACAGCTGTTAGTTTATAAGAAAGTTGGGATTGGTTGGTGTTACCTCAGTGCTGCCTGCTATGTAACATTTGTAATGGAGTACACTGAATGATCAATAGAAAAATCTAATATATACAAAAAACCACAAAATGATAATTTCATAGCCATGATAGTAACACAGTGATTTTTTGATTGTGTTTTATATGCTGCTGAAGATTATTGCTGGGTGCTTTGATTCCAAATGACAAGTCTAGGCCTAGCTCTGTGAGTACTACTAAGGATGAAGCTCAGTCTCATAACTGTGACTTGATCTTATCTTTAGAATATCACTTAAGGTAGTTGTGCTAATATATGTCAAATATACGACATCTTGGATTTCCAGGGCACAGGATTTAATGGCAGTGGCTGGATACTGCCAGTGAAGTTTACCTGACATATGAAATGTGAAACGTACAAAAAATGAAAAGCTGTGTTGGCGTTCTTTTCTTCCAGAAGGAACTGAAGAGCTCTTTCTCTGGGAACTTGGTTGCCTTGTTGCCTTTGGCAGACTGGATCCTCTGCTGGATCTCAGTGTACTGTCACCAGTCCTTCTGCACGTAGTCATGAGTGAATTTCTCATTGCTGCTTAGTGAGTGTCTCACAGTGACTCACTGGGTTTTGTTATTGCCCAGTCTGCCTTCTGCTCCCCTCCTCCTCTTTCCTGAGTGATTTTCTAGTTTGTAGGGTGCAGATGTGCTGAAATTTCTCAGCCATTTAACTTCTAATGCAAACACACATATTTGCTGCATGTCAGTGAAAGATGTAATTTGTGCTGTCAAAAGTAGTTGCTAGCACTGCCTTGTGTCCTGAACATCTACAGTAACAGCAGCCTCAACACAGAAGTGAGATATGCTCTGAGTCCTTTTCTTGCCTGCTTCAGGAGATAAGAACTGTTAAATTGTTTCCTTTTTAGTATCATTTGCAATTGCAGAGACAAGGATTAAATATACGTTTAAAATAATGTCTGTGTCATCAGCTATAAACAAATTTTGCTGGTAATTGCTTGGACTTTATTTCCCCCATGGGCCTTCTTTCATGTTCATAAAAGTGTCATTATCAATTTCTAGTTTAATTTTTTATTAATCTTCCTGTCTTTGCTTGGCTACACTGTACACACCTGTAGTTCTCTAATTTAATGTAGGAATGTCACTTTCTCTCCAGGTGAACTGAAGAATCTCTTATTCTGTTTATTCAAGTCATAGCAAATAAGATTCAGACTCTTTTGCTTTGAACACTTTTGGCAGCTTCTTCTCTACAGAGCTGGGCAGCAGGGATCCTATAAAGTAAATTGGTTAAGCCTTGGAGCTGATGCTGTTCCCATACTGGATGTTCCTGCCTTCCCAGCATGTTCATCACCAAATATCTTCCTCTCTTTGTTTGCAGTCTACCATTTGGGACAGGCATGTACACTGATCTAGCAGACCATCATGGAACAACACCACAGTTCTCAGAAAACAGCAGGTTTCCAGTTCAAAGGTATAAAAGGAGATTTCAAATAAGGATGTTACACAGCACATTCAGTGTTTCACCTGTAGAATTTGGGATTATAAACAGACTTTTGTTGACTAAAATATATTCTGTTGGAAGGATATGCAAATTTGATACTGCTTCTAGGCTGGCTAGAAATATAAACCAGCATAAGAGTAAGAAGAAAATTGAGCAAATAGGAACATTCAGAAAGTGTTTAAAACAAGACACATACAAATACAAGCCAATAATATTACACACAAATTCAGTTTTTCTCATGGACAGATTAAAAATGCCATCACATATTTGCTAATATTTTGCCATAATTTGCCATAAACATTACTTTTGTGATTCAGGATGATGGAAAACAAACCAGAATGGGAAGAATCGTGAATACAATTTTCAAGGGAATCATACTAGTATCCATTAATGGAACTATGCACAAGATTTATTGACTTGATCCTTTGCTGTTGAAAAGGAGATACTGCTTACCTTTTACTTAGTAATTAATTAGTAGTCTCTTGCTAATTTCCCTCCCCTCAGCCCTGTACTTTTTTTTAGCAGATAAATAGTAAATGGACATAGACAGAGTGATAGTTAAGCTAAACTTGCTGTTACAGTGCTTGTGAGGTTGGATAATCAGGCTTCCGGAGTGCCCTGTGCAAGTCAAATCCACTGCTAAATGGAGAAGTGGGGACATTTGCTTTTTCTGGTTCTCTCTTCTTTCTTCCCATTATGAAAAAATCCTTCAGGTTAAATCTAGAATCTACAGGGAGATGCAGTTTCAGTCCTTAGTGGTCTTACAAAAGCTTTGGGCCTTCTTTGTTTGAAGGACAGACAAAGATTCAAGGGAGATTCCAGGTCTGTTCTTCTGAGTTCCTGTTGTTGCTTCTCGTCTCTCACTGAATTTTTTTATGCGCTGTGCCAGTTTAAAATATGCTCACTCTGTTTCTAAGCAGAGGAAAGCTCTTGTGATATGCACTGTGTAAAGTGTTCTGTTGCAGTCCATGGCAATGCTGTATTTCAAGATATTTTTTTATCTGGAATCTCATCTAGCTCCCGTTGACTACAGAGGAGTTATGCAAGGTGCAAGCTAACGTAGGATTTCATATACCTTTTGAAGAGTGATGTCTTCATGTGTTATGTTCCAGCCTACTGAGAATTCTACCACTTGTAAATGGATTTGTAATCCTGGTGGGTTACAAGCCTACTTCCTAGAGATTTGTATTCTGCCATATTTATATCAGTAGATGAAATTATCCTAGAGCATTAATGTTTCAAAGAAAATAAAATGATTCCACATAACTCTTAATCCTTTTCTAAGTGTCAGCACCTCTTTGTTTTTTAAGTGTACGTATTTGTGACTATAATAGCATATCAGAGTGACAGCAAAGAAGTGGATTTCAATTCACTTTTTTTTTTTTTTTCTCAAACCAATTAACTCCTCGAGGTTTAATGTGTTAGCTGAAATCTGTGCTCCTCATATAGGGCAGATCTGATTGCACCCTTATTTGGCGACCAAAAGCCCTTTGTGAAATACATTAGTTGGCCTTATTCTGTTTACAGTCCTTTGCCTTCAGAAATCCACTTGAAAATAATAATTGGTAAAGTTACATATCACACATACTAACTGTGATGTTTGGCTTGAAAAGAATAAATAAGCTTAAATAACAAAACAAGCTCCTTAAAAAAAACTCCTTAACATTCCTCGGCAAGAACTCAGGCATCTCTATGTCCAAGGATGCATAAGAACCCTTGACCAGTGATGTTATTTACTCCTTTGTGTACTATATCTTGAGAATAATTAAGCAGTGTGCAATTCTGGCAAATGATCCATAAATGTGATTAAAATTCCAGTGAGAATAGGACTCAGATTAGTCCAGTTCCACATTACAAAAGATTTATTAGTGTGTGTTGGCATGAACTTTTAGTGCAGTTACAGAGTGTACAAGTATAAAATGCTTTGACCAGTACTGCTTATATGGACTTGGCATGCAGTATAAGCTTCAGGGGATTAAATCTTTCTATGTCAGAGCAAATCGTCCTTATCAACTAGCATTTGAAATCACCATGTAGTTTGTTAAAACAAGTAATGGATGTCAGAGAGTGCATGTGTAACAGCTTCAAATAGCAGAAGTTCCCGGATGTATGAAAGAGTAACAATCAGTATGGTGCTGTTTCCTTTCTCTTCTGGTTTTTGATTACATTATTAGTGCCAGTTTATCTCTGTGTTTTCTGATGTTTTTTGTGCTCTTATATCAACCTGTGTCTGGATTATACTTTGGTGTAATGTCCTTTCCTTCTTCCCTTAAATTACGTCTGCCTCTGTTTCAGCTTGTGAAAATCCTGTAACTTCCTTTTTTACTTCGAGTGCAAAACTCCTTATTTCCTCCATTATTGCTCTTCTTTTTATTTTGTTGATGTTTCTAGAATGTTACTAGTCTCAAAGAACGTAGCTGTTGTCTTTTTACCTCCTGCTGTTTCCTCCAGCCCATAGAGGTTTTCTTCCGTTGTTTATTAACACTGCCTCATCTCTGGTCCTTTCTGTGGAGAGTGTTACCTGCAACAATATCTGCTCTGAATTTGGGTCAAAGAATTTGGTACTTCTGTGCTGTTCTGAGTTCTTCCTGCTCCTATTCATTTCTTTATTTATTTAACAATATAATTTCCTTCTTCCTGTCTTTCTAATGTTTTTATGGTGTGCATGCATACAACTCTACCTATTCCCATCTCTCTGTCTGACTTTGACTTGCAACTTTCCTCCATTCATAATTTCTCACCCTTCAGTCTCCATATGGATAACCATCCAACTCTAGCTGCCCTGGTGCTGTTTCTCATTTGAACTGTATACCATGTGCCAAATCAACTTAATGCTTGATTTGGTCTTCTCTATGCACTTTGTTATCCAAGTTCCTTTTCTGTGGTAACTATTGGAACTTACAGAAGATTTTTATTCTCTCTCTCTCGGAATGGGACTTTGTAAAGCTTCTGTTTTGTTGATCTTGATGATCTTGATTTCCTTTATTCCTCTGTACTTTCTTCTATCAGTTTATCAGTTCTCTTTAGGCACTATTTTTTGTTCTTCTTATAACAGCTCCAAACCCTTTTGACAATTCGGGGTCCTGGCTGACTCCCAGTATCCATTTTCTCAGTTCCTAATGCCATCTGCAATGCCTTGGAGATACTGCTGACTATCTGTGGTGAAAATCTTTTGATTCTGCTGACTTTCTGTATTTCTTAATCTCTGGGATTTCTGTCATCTGTTATGAGTATTTTTGCTTGCAGTTTTGCCTGTTCTGTATTTTTATTAGTCATATAGCTCTCTATTCAGCTTATCTATTCCCCCATTTCTCCATGTGAATTTCTTAAAACTAACGAACTAAGGTCAAAATTCAAGCTTCCTCCTTGTTTACTGAAACAGACTTTTAAGTTTTTATTTTGTAGTCTTTGAACATGTTCCAATTAACTTTTTCCTGTTCCTATCTACCTTCTGACCTTCTTTTTTTTTTATTGCTGCTTCTGTCCTTGAATTCCTTCCCATACACAAGAAATATATCTGACTCTCTTCATATTAAAATAAAAAAAAAGCTAACACAAGCCAATCCTCAACTTCAGAAGTTTCTGTCCACCAGATTAATGTCCTAACCCTTGACCTCCTTCATCTTCTCCCACTCCCCACTCCCCCATTAGTATGCTTTATATGCTTGCCTTAATTTCTTGTCTTCTAATGCCTTTCTAGAACTGCTCACTTCTGGTTTCTGTCTTTTGCACTGAAATTTATGTCACTAATGTTCCACTTGACTTCTTCCTGGAGGAATTCCAGTCTAATCCTTTATTCTCCTCCACTCCATCTGTCATCTCTCTGTGATGCTATGTTATAGTCTTCACTAAATTTTGTTGTTCTTAGACATTTGTCATTTTGTCCTTGTTGATTGTTTCTCTTTTCAGACTCAGTTTTTTATTGGGTAGGTCTTCCTCTCCCCCTTCTCTTTCTGTATGTAGGTGTGTGTTTAGATCTCTCAGGAATCCATCCTCAGCCTTTGCATCCTCCTCCACACCTTACTTCAGATAATGTAGCCATGAGCATGACCTTTATAAATGCACCACTGCTTTATTTTTTAGTGGTTTTCCCCCAGTCCAGTTAAACTCTGCTTAGCTGAAAAAATTTGCTTGGCCTTCAGCGGTCAACTGAATGTAATAATGTCAGAAGTAATTCCTGAATTTTCTTTCCTGATGTGCTCTTTTTGCTCTATGTAGCTCTGAGAGCCGACAGTTCCTGTTTGTTCATGTGGCCATAAATAAGGTTGAAGTGTGGCTCACCCCAACACCGTGACTGTTGTGATCTCATCTGTCTGGCTGACATTAATACTTACAGCTTTGCTTCACTTGATTACTGGTGTTAATATCATCTTTGCTTATCACTCTGCCTACATCACTTGCTATTTAAGGTCTGTTTACTCATCTTCTCAAATACAAACTTCTCATCTTTCTTTTAAAACTTTGCAACTTGTCTTCTCCTTTCCCTTCCAAGAGAGAGATTTTACCACAAGGTTGCATTTTGTGTTTGCGCTACTGGCAGTATAGTATCAGTTTTGATTTCCCAATTGCTCTTCATCTTGCAGTCACTAGTGAATTTTCTTTCATGGTGCCCAATCTTTGAAGATCCTCATCAAAACTCTTTCTGTAGTCTATAAAGTGAATTATAACCTGTTAATGACTTGGCAGATGTGCTACTTGTGTTCATCTTTTTACACTTAGGTTGCTAAATACCCTTTACCCATGGCTATTTACTGTTTGTGTTCCGGTGAGCTGTAACACGTCCTTAAAATGTGATTATTGAAATATTTATAAATTAAGTCATTTATTTGACTGGTACACCATGCATATATTTGCAGCATGCATGCCAGTGGAGCCCACAGACACTGTTTTTCTTTCTCTGCATATGAATACACGTACGTATTAAAAAACAATGCTAGTCAAAGAAAAAGTACGCAGAATTTGCAGGTCTGAGGAAAGATGGTCAGACCTGCAAAGAGGTAAGAGTAAATACAGATCAGCAGATTATTATTTGTTTAGTATCTACATTAAGATTGTGCCTGAAGAGGAGGATCCTGTTGCGCTGAGTCTGAAAGAGTGTTTAACACTGAAACAGACTCCCCAGGGCAGTAGTGGATCCACTGTTCCTGGAAGTGTTAAAGAAAATGAGTGGGCGTTCAAAGACTTTGTGTATAGTTTAGTGGGTATGGTGGTATTAGGTCAAAAGCTGGGTTTGATGATCTTGGATGTCTTTTTCAACCTTAATGATTCTGTGATAAGCCTGGTACAAGTTATAGTAAATAAAAGATTGATCCAAGTTGATTGTGGTGTAACATTTAAATTATAAGAATTTTCTCTTTGTATTCACCACAAAAAAATAGATTTTTAATAAAAGGAGATGGTGTTATCTTGACAAGGAAGCATTTGAAAGGCATCTGTTGGATATTATTTTTTGTCATTGTGCTTGTAATTGTTTTCATTTTAGAGCAGTATAGTGAAATACAAGCAATGATACGTAACTCAAAAACTTCATTACCTGTGATGTGCCAGTAAAACTCAATATCTGGTAATTTCTGCCATTTTCCTAAAGTACTGAACACTGGAGACATTTGGATAAATACCCTTCAAAGCTCTGTCTGATGGACATCATTGTGTCCTTCCTTGCTGTTCTCTACATTTGCATATCAATTTAGTGGCAATATGAGAAAATTGACGATGAAAATAGCAGTGGTCTTCTCTACAAATAAAATATTTTCATGTAGAAGCTCTGACGAAACACGTAATGCCATGTTCACACTTACTTTCTACTCTGTAGTAATGCTTGTCTCTTTTCCTTTCCAAAAGTAATTCTGTAATTTCAATATGAAGCACACTGTTAAAGTGATATCACTTGTTTTTAACATCTAGCTTGTTTTTATTTTCAAGTGTCTTGACTAGTCTAGGACAACCAGATGTTGTTGTTCATCACATGGAAGGAATGATTTTAAAGCTTCCAGATTACAACAGATGAGCAATATGTACAAGTTTAATTCTTAGCTCTCCAAGAGGTAGGAAAACCAGCTGAACTACTATTTAATTCATATTTACCTTTCATTCTTTGGCAGCACATTTCAAATTCCTCACTCTGTATTGTGAATTTGTGCTGTCTAAAGTTCTAAGCTGTACAAATCCCTCCTTATCTAACCCACTGTCATGATCCTTTTCCCAACATATTCTGAGTGACTCTTCAATATGAAAATTTTCCTTACAGTACAGTGTTTCATTGCCTGGGCAGAAACGATGCACAAGTGACTTGGCAAGTGACTTGAAATCTATGCACTTGTCCTGTTATTTCTCAGAACACATTATCCATTTCATTATCTCACTTATTTATTTTCTGCCTTCCCCTTCCCTGTCCCCACTGCTTCTGCACTGTCTCCTGCTTTTCTTAATGGCTGTGTGAATTAACTAGACCACCTGAGCTTTCAGACAGCAGATAGTGTAGTGTAATAGATCATAGTAGCTTGGAGGATTTCATTATTTTTTAATCTTCTTGTGAACAGAGTGGCTCCTAACTGTTTTCTCTAGCATTACCTGTCCTGGTCACCACGGCCTACTGATGACCTGAGACAGGTGAAGAGGAAGAGCGAAGATAATCAGAATGTCATTGTCTAATTATGAGATGAAGAGTTTTTCCTTTCTTATGCTCTGACTGTACAGACAGTGCAAAAGGTCTCTTCATTTTCATGGTGGCAGCTGTTCGTTTGCATGTAGCAGAACATTTCTGGGTGATACAGATCTGTGTTTTTCAGTCATGTCAATTTCAGTTGCCTTGATAAAAAATTCACTCATGACAATATAAGCACATAGATCAACCTAAATCTTTAGAGAGAAGAAATACTGGGTCATCAGTGCTAGATTTTCTGCTGAAGATACTCCCTGAAAATGTAGATGATTTGGAAACTCTTTAGACTAAACCCTACATTTGAATTTATAGGGTTAGATCAGCTAGACCTGTCAGTTTTATTCAAGGAAGTTATTTACAAGTTTCAGTTTCAAAAAAGCCAAACAAAGCAAACACAATCTTCTTTTCTCTTCCGGAGGACAATAGGTCATAGAGAAGGCAACTCTGAAGGATCACAAGGAATCTAATTCAATCTTGGGGCTTGCAACAGAAAATTGTATGGTATTGGATGTTATTTTTTTCCTGAAAAAGAATGACAAAAGGCCCAAACTATTTTTTAACACTTCAGTTAGATTTCGTTCAGCCAGGCTACCTCTACTACTAGAAGGGCAACAATATCTCTAGTGCTGGCAAACTTCTGTGGAAGGTCAGCATGAGAAACCTTCCTGCTGCCTTCATTAATCCTTGTATTGTGTTTGTGGGAAGTGTTTGTCAAATACAATTGAAAGTTGTTTGAGAAGCAGAAGAATTGCTGAACTTTCTGTTGGTATTTCAGAGAGAGTGATTTAGTTTATTATTGATCGTGCTGGCTTATGATGACAAAAAGGTGGCTTTGAATGGTGGTTGGCATATATTTGCATCTAAAAGATACAGTTGCCAAACTACATCATTTTTGGTTGTCTGTAAAGGGAGAGGAAAAAGTCCTCTCTCCTGTGCTGTAGTTGTTAAAATGGGTTCTAACGAATTGGCCATGACACTTTTTCTTCTTTGCACTTGCTGTTTCCACTTGAGTGGCTGCTTCAAGACTACCTTCTATGATTCCTCTCCCTGACCGTATTTTGAGGTGAGGAAATCTGAAAACATTTCATAATTTCTGAAGCTGAAAGCAGACCCCTTGAGATGGGAAGTGCATCCAGCTTAAAACCAAATACATCTTACTGCTGGTTAAGAATCTAGCAATTGACATACTTTTTCTCATTTGCTGCCCAGCAGCTAATATCCTATTGCATAGTGGGCTAAAGTCTCCATGTTCAGCTTTTAACTGCACCTAAATAGTGCTGTTATCCTGGATCTGTCCTCACCTGGCACTGGGCCAAGAGAGAGGCCAGAGGAGCTAAAATTAAATCTCATTTTGGCATTGGTTAAAGTCTTCACATCCATCTTCGTGCTGTTGGACTTCTCTGTGGTTGTTGACATAGCCATTGCTCTGAAGTGAGAAAAGATGAGCTAATGGGACTGCACTAGGATGACACAAGACATTGGAATAATAACCACAGAGGAGAAAATAATCATCTATGCCATTCTCCCCTCTATAACGTCTAAGTATTTTGCAGTGTTGTAAAAAAATACAAAGTAAAAGGGATAAAATCTCAGTCATACAGATGCGACCTTACATCTACATAGCTGCAAGGAGTACTGTCTTTTATTTACTCAAGGGTCTGGCTGAAACTAGCAATTCATTAAAGATTAGCTTGCAAATCTGGCAGAAGTAATAGGATAGAAGGAAAACGAGAAGTTTTAAGATTCTGAACATGACTGAAAATATTCAAAGAAACACAAAAACCCAAGTGCCTTGTTCTGATTTTGTAGGGTGGTTGTGTCACTTAGGCAATCCTGATAATTTTGCTTCAAGACCTACAAAATTTGGTAAGCTCAGCTGCAATTAATTGTAGGTGCTTTAGAACGGGTACCACAATCCAGAAAGAATTTAACAGTTCATTATTTCATTATTATATCCAGTGATCTAACAGGTTTATCAAGGCTTTTAAGTGGGCAAGTCTTTTGTTTCATCTTTGTTCCATCATGTATGCCATTGTCCCCACCCCCCATACCCTTGCCCTGTTAGGCAGACAAAGTGGGGCACTTGGCCACTGCAATAAGTTAAGCTACTACTCTGCCTTGATTTTCTGCTTAGTCTTTTTAAATAGAAATGTTGTCTTCAGTTGGATAGGTGGAGAATAGATAAAGAGTGTATCATATTTGCCTTGAAAATGGAAGGAATGTATTGTTTCTACCTAAAATGGCTTTTCTAAGAAAGAAGATTCCTTATCAAATATGAAGGAAATATTTTTGTGAGCATTCATTTATGCATCAGTTCATAGCTGCTGTATTGTGCATAAGGATATATAACAAGTACAGGATGCTTCAATGCAGATAAACACAGGAATTGCAAGTATTAGTGGGATTGGATTCTCTGTAAAACTGCTTTGTTTTATTCATGTATATTTTCTGCTAATGTTTTGTCTTATTTATAACAATACTATGTGCTTAATGTCTGAAATTATTATCTATGTTTATATGTTGCAGAAATTGCAGTAGTATGTTAAATATGTGTTCAGTCTCAGGTCAGTAGCAAATCAGTTCTTTGGAGCCAGTGCTGATTAGTGCAATTTTTAGCAGCACTGCAGAACATGGCATTTCATTATTGAGTCATGCTAAACATTATCTTGGCTTTTGCTATAAAAAGAGAAAAGAGGAAAAAAGAAGACAGAGAAGGATGCTTTTATGCATATGACATGCAGCCCTGGGGAAGATGGAAATCTGGGATGAAAACTAATTGCTTTTTACTTTGTTGCATAGCCTGAGCTATATGGAATAGAGATGACCAGAGGAAAGCTGTGCTTTATGTTAAGTAGTAGTGATTACTCCAGAAAGCTGCCATAAAAGCAGTACCATTAAAGGGACACTTTAAGAAGTTATCCTTCAGACCTTACAAAACAGACCTTATTGCATTATGTGTTTTGACGTCTCTTCCTTTATAGGTAGATAGAGGGTAAAAGGATGATATAATGTAGCTAGTGGAATGGAAAAGCAATTATCTTTCATCAGAAAGACAAAATTCACTGTACTTTTCACCTTAGAAGACTGGTAAATATGCTTATAGGTAATATAAGCAATGAAGCATGATAATATTAAAAAAGGTTTTTTTTTTTTTCTAAACCCTGTGCTTGTCTTCAGAAAGAGAAAATGATTGTAGCATCTGAATTGTGGGCATACACATTGTGTATTAAATCAGTTGTGTGTGAGCCTGTCTGCTCAAGGACAGTTTCAAGGACAAGGTTGAACATGGCAGACACCAGTGATTTTCCTCCTGCAACAGCGGGGCATCCATCTACATATAACAGCTTTTTAGCCATTTAGGGTAATTGTCTTTGCAAAATATTTCCAATATGCACTTGGTAGCTCTTGAGTTCAAATAAATTAGTTTTCCACATCTTTAGTAATGCCGTCTTTATAAAACGTTAAGCTGAACTGGACCGAAATAACCTTAAAAGGTGAATACACAAGTTTTATACCAATAATTTTATGATAATATGCATAAACCAAAATGAACATATTAGAGTTCCATCTTTTAAGCATATGTAATTATTGATAATATAAAATAACTGAAATAATTATATGTTTGTCACGGTTTAACCCCAGCTAGCAGCCAAGCCCCAGGCAGCCACTCGCTCACTCCCCCACCAGTGGGATGGGGGAGAAAATCAGAAGGGTACAAGTGAGAGAACTCATGGGTTGAGATACTGGCAGTTTAATAAGGAAAGAAAAAGCCACCCACAGAAGCAAAACAAAACAAGGAATTAGTTCCCTGCTTCCCGTGGGCAGGCAAGTAAGTGTTCAGCCATCTCCAGAAGAGCAGGGCCCCATCTCAGGTCACAGTGACTTCAGAAGACAAACACCAGCACTCCAGATGTCCCCCTATTCCTCCTTCTTCCTCCTCTTTATATGCTGAACATGATGTCACATGGTCTGGAACGTCCCTTTGGTCAGTTGGGGTCACCTGTCCTGGTTGCGTCTCCTCCCAGGCACCCCCAGCCCCTCTCCAGTGTGGCCGTACAAGGAGCAGAAAGGGCCTTGGCTCTGTGTAAGCCCTGCTCAGCAATAACAAAACATCTCTGTGTTATCAAGCCTGTGTTCAGCACAAATCCAAACACAGCCCCCTACCAGCTGCTGTGAAAAAAGTTAACTCTACCCCAGCCAAAACCAGCACAACAGTAGAGCTTTCTATTGTTTATAGAAAGGCAGCATTTCATGTTTTATGCTGACAGGTGTTCCTGAGATCCAGATGGCATTTCAGAATTATGTAGGTTGTCTAATCATCAATAAGTGGCTTATATGGAAAAGCAATTAATACTATGATTATTTTCCTTATGAGTCAGCAGGTGTGTCGTATGCATAATTTCTAGTGTGTAAAAAATCAAAATGGCGTCTGCTCTGTTATATATTTTACAGAAAGAAAGATTCTGTAAAAAAAATTCTTTGTGATTATGCTGATACGATTTATGCTGTGGCTATATTAAGAATGTAATTAAAAAGGGAAAGAATTTGACTTAGAGGCTTAAAAACTGTGAAAAAATTGTAGAATATTAATTCTCTTTGCAGCTGTTTTTTGCATAGTATTTCAAAGGAAAACTGTCATCCAGTCTATTGAAAACACTGAACAAATACCAGGATAGAAAGTAAAAGTAGCCAGGTATGGTGAAAATTAGATAAAAAGAAAGATCAAGAGAAAAGAATTGTAGTTGTCCATGTAAAATAAAAATTTCTGTTATCCATTTTGTTTATCCAAAATATATTTGGTACAGATATCATACTACTGGAGCAATTAATTTACCAAGGGAAAAATAGTGAGACATACTCATTGCAACTATTTGATACTTCCCTGTTGTCCTAACAATTTCCTCTTTCCTAATATGTATTTATTGTTATATTATTATTTCATTTACTGTAGTGATTAACACAGATGATCTTCAGTAAATGTTTGCCTAGTATTCAAGTAATTTTTATGATGTATGCAACAGTGTCTTTTAAGACAATGTATTGGTTTTCCTCTTGTAATAAATACATATAATACCTATATAAATAACTCCAAATCTGTGTACTGTCATCTGGACTTCAGTCTACCTTGTTGTCATCCAGGAGATGAGGAATATATCCTAATTCCATCATGTAAAAATGTACCGAAGTTCTACAAGAGTATGTGTCTACGTTAGCACATACATACTTTAAAAAGTGTGTCATGTGCCTTTGTACAGATCCACCTTTGAAAGTAGTTAATTTCTTTTTTCTTTCCACTAAGTCATCTACAATGTGATGAAAGTAGAGACAGTTTATAAAAGCTGTAACTAAAACCACACAAAAACATCTGTCATAAAATGATCCTTCTTGGCTTTTCTAAAAGTGTATTTTTTCATTAATTAAGTTGATTTGAGATGGGAAGGGCAGTGCACAGTTCTGGGAGGTGGCAGGTTAAGGAGCAGCTTCTTTGCAACATGTTATGAATTGTAGCTAGGGCTATATTGTAGGTGAAGAGGGTCACTTTGAGAAGCTTTCCAGAAGGTCATTTTTAGAGCTTTGGAATATCCTGGGTGGTGACCTTTATCAATACGTAGGTGGAAAGGGCACTTAAGGCATTTGGTTTTGGTTTCTAAGTCATGGGCCTTTTTATTCCTTCTAACCAAAACACTTAAAATTCCTGGCAACAGCTGTAGTCTCACTTTATACTCTGATAAGCAGGTTGTTTATCTAAGGGTTGAAAATCCATGCTCTGGGACTCATGGTGACCTTCTTCCTTCGTGACTACTAACCAAAAAGTAATGTGTTTGAAGGTGGTTTATTGCCTTTTATTTTGTTCAAATACACATTTCAGTGTTACAACAGGGGGCTGCACTGTAAAGCATGCAGGAGATGACTCTGCTGTCTGCTTTTCTGTACTTGCCACTGTGTTTGAACTTCTAGTATGAAGAGACAAATATAGTAACAACTGTATTTATACGACTTTCATTAAAATAGATTTTTTTCTGTGAAATATGTGCAGCTGTGTTGCTGCATGGTGAAGATCATTCCAGCATTCTTTTGGAAAATGTAAGGGATGAAGAAAATAATGGACTGAGTAGAATTGCTGGGCCCTGGTCTCTCAGGAGCTTGTGGTTTCCATGTAAAAAGCTTTGGCTTTTTCTTGCTATTCTATCTCAGATACATTATCTCTTCTACTGTGTGGTTGCTGGTATTTTATTACTTTAGGGAAATAATTTTTAGATCAACTATTGTGTGATGACTATATAAACCATAAGATATTAACAAATATAATGAAAAGGAGAATGAAATGTCAGATTATTTATGACAAGTTTATTGCACTCTGATTCTAGCTTCACTGAAATATAATTCCGCTGGCTTCTGCAGCATCGCTCTTAAATTAGGCTGGCAGCAAAAACCCCCCAGTATATTTATTCTTATATAAACTTTGTCCAAAATGTGCAATGTAAAACTATTGCAAGGTATTAATATACATTGGTTTGATGTAAAGAAGAAAAAGTTTGTGCCTAAATGTTTTTTATCAATTTGTTATTTCCTATAATTATCTCTTCAGATGGGTAAAATTTCTTAAATTGAATGACTTGGCACTTCTGTAGTGCCTTACAGCTCTGAAATGCTGTGTAAATATTTATTATGGCACAGAGCAGCCCAGTGAGGAAGCTAGATGAGTAAGTATTATTATCCCTATTTTACCAATGGGGAAGCTGAGGCACAGAGATTAAGTGACTTTTTCAAGGCCACACAGCAAGTGAGTGGCAGATCCAGGATTAGCACCCGGGGACTTCCTGGATCCCTCTGCCATGCTTTAAGCAGCAGACCGCTGTGTTCACTGGACTCGGCAAGCAACTCATTGCAGTAATGGACAGTTCCAAGGACTTGTACCTGGTCAGTGTGTCCACACATTTGTTTGCAGACTGCTGCAGTATGTCAGTATGGCTTGAATACTCCAGACCCTGCAGATTTGTGCCCTATGTAAAATTTTTTTATCTTCATCGTCTTCAAATGGGGTAAAAGGAAGAAGTGGTAGAATTCTGACCTAAATGTGGCATGGCAGTGAGGAGCATTTAGATTTCATGCCTTATTCTGAACCTGCTGAAACTGATGGGCCAAACTGCAGTGGATTCATGGCTTTGAGGATGTCAGTGTGGAGTTTGGTTGGCATGAATGCTGTCTTCCATGACTGTATTATGATTAGTCTTGCCTATACTTTCAGTTTCTAACTCTCATTTATTGCAGCATTTAAAAATAATACGCTTGTAGTTTTCCTGAAATTCTAATAAAAAGCAGAGCATTACTAACTGAAATTAAGTTTCCATTCTCTGTTCATCCAGGGGGAGATGCAGTGGGATCTGTTTTTACTTGTATTGCGATAATTCTCACTGCACTGTGAATTTAAGACCTAATTGTGCTAAACTACAAGAGAACCTTTCTCTCACCTCTCCCTTCCTCCAAGGGGGCAGTACAGGAATCAAGGAAATGACTTCTAGAGTAAATGCAGTGTAACTCTTGTACTGATAAAGGCAAGGTGGCTTTCATGCTGCTCCCTAGGAAGTCAGCATGTTCAGTGCAAGGCCTGAAGTTTAATTGGACTTTGCTCAGAGTTTGACAAGTGAATTGCTAACAACACAGTACTCCCAATTAAGCTGTTTCTCCCTGTAATATTAATGGATAAACCCACTTCTGAGAATGAGGCAAGGCTGAGACTTGCTGTAACATTACAGGAAGAGGAGGCAGAGAAGAAAAAGTCTGCCAGAAGCTGAAAATTGAACACATGGGAAGAGAGAAGTCAAAGTGTATGAGCATATTTTGATAAATATTAATGAATTAATTTGTATTTAATTTACTTCGATAATCTGTAAAGGCTTTAAACTGTCCAGCAATTTAGTACTTTCCTCACTGTAAATTTTCCCTAACATCGCTTCCTTTCTGATGCATATGTCTTATGCTAGAATAGCATTACTTATGGTATGGCTGTTATACTTGGGCTTTGACATCTTGCCTAATCACTCACCCAGGGGCATGGTGTTGTTATGTCTAACTGCTTTAAAATAATGCGTTCATTTTACTAAAATGATCAAATGGTTTGTGCAAAGTTATATTTCCCTGGTACATCTTAATAGGTTATTAGTTAATTCTAAATTATTGAAAGACAAAACAGTTTCAATAGAAGACCATTTCTTCTTGTCATGTTTTAGTTATGTACTATTATCTGTGGAAAAGTTCTAATAAAGACATTTTAACGCTTGATCTTTCTTTCTTTAACAGCCCAGATGCTTGGTGCTGACACATTCATAGGATTTTTCTCCGTAAGATAGCTACAGCATGACAGCTATTTTTAAAAAAGAGAGAAGCCTGAAACAAAACCTCATATCCAGAATGCACCACATCCAGCTATATAAAAGAATCTTTTTGCCCAGGTTATCTTATCTTTAAGGAGAGGTGCTCAAAGACTTTAATTTCTTATTACATTCCATTGCATTCTGTACATAGATGTGTATTTATCATGTAACACTGGTATTTAAATTCCCTTGCTTCAGACTTGCATTAAGGTACCAATTCTATATATTGAAATCAAGGAGTTCTTCTTCTAATATAATTTACTAAAACCCCTCTACTAATGACAAATATATATTCATGACATATTAATTGATATTTTTGTGTAAATCATCATTTTTCATAATAATTTAATGGAAACCACTCTAAATCATCTTGTGAAATATAGGCTGTATTTAGTAGCTGGATTTTTTCATAAGTGCTGATGGCAAACTCATAGTGAACCAAATACTCCTTTTAGCACAGCATCTAGTGTCTTGTTGCTGAACTCTCAAAAGATTTTCCTGTTCAGGGATATGTTTTGGTTTTCCTTGTCAGAAGTGACAAAATCACTAATTTCTGTAGCTTTTCTAGCCTGAGTACAATACACTAATTGATCATATGCTACATTTACACTGTTGTAGAGAGTACAGTTAAAATGCATGTATGACTATAGGATAAAATTAAACATGTAATATATGTTCCTGAGGAAGAATAGCTTTTCTGTTTTCTGCCTTCAATGTGTGCTGCCAGCCTTTATATTAAGTTCAGCTTAGTGTTTGTAAAGAAAAGCAAAGGCTTTGCAATTCACCAGTAAGTGAAGCCGGTTGTTTTCATGGTGTTAATTTTATTTCTTACCATATTGTCACAGAGTGTTTTTGTCTAGTTTTGCCAAAGTATAAGGAGTGTTAGTAATAATCATTTGGGAATTCTGCATGTAGCTCAGGATCGCGGTCTAAAGACAAAAATACATGTGCAACCCCTTTCTTCAGATGTACAAGAATAAAGATGCCTTGATCAGACATTTCTTCTCTCATCTCTTTCATTGTCCTATTGACTCATGTTTTTCTTGCTTTCCAGTAACCAGTGTATACTCATCATGTTGCAGGTTTTAGCAGAAGTTTTGCATGTCCAAGTTAGCTGTAATCATACCTCAGTAAAAACTGGTGCATAAGAAATAGATTTTAATTTGGAAAATTAAAATCTTAACCCCCCTTTTTGTTCTTTAGTTGGAAAAGTCAATGATTAAATAATAAAAAACGTCTTTGTTTTATAGTACTGTACAATCTTGTCAATAGTTTCCAAACGAAAAGTAGCTGATCTGTCCTTTTTTCTCTTTTGCAGAGAAATGATGAAGAGGCTGTTGTGGATAGAGGTGGAACTCGCTCCATTCTCAAGACACATTTTGAAAAAGAAGATCTAGAAGGTAAGGGATGATTTTTCTGTGCTTTATGTTGTCACTTCTGAAAGTACTGAAATGTAATTCCAATGTGTAACGTTATTGATTTGAGCAGGGATGCAAAGAGACAAGAGAGTGGAATCTCATAATTTATTTTAAAAAGAGAAATATTACTTCTCACAGTGGTGTGCAGAAACAGATGGTGATGGGAAGGAGTTTGCTAGTTTTCAGTGATCTGTAGTCAAGTCCTGTAAATATGCATGTGTGACTTTAGATAGTTCTTTTAAGTTTTCAAATATGTAAATGCAAGCAGGACTGCTGATTTAGTACTTAAAAAGTTTTCTACATTTGCATTACAATCCTCATATAGTTGCCTAGCCACATCTTCAGCTGAATAAAAACATTCTGGATTGTCAGAGATTGGATACATAACTTGATGTCCACTGCAGAAACCAATTAACTTGACCATGTGAAAGTGAGAAATCGTGAGAACTGTTTTACGATGTTTGTCTAATGAGTCAGTTGCATTTATGTTTGTTTAGTGTATCCCAACCTTTGGTTAGTTCTGTACTTAAACTCTTGCGCTGGGTTGTGTGAGCCCCCAAGTCATATCTATGATGAAAATGAGTTTCTGTTGCACATATGATATCCCTTTCCTGAGACTGGATCTGATTTTGTTAGGTTCTTGTAGTGGGATATGGAGGTTCTTGTCTTTGTCACACAGATCCACATGAGCTAGCCCAAAATAAATACTAAGATCAACATGCTATATCTGAAAAATTCCCTGCTTCAGGTCTAAAGGGAGGTATCTCCATCTGTGCAGGAATTCGTGCATCTTTCTAAATGCCTACCATTGATTACTTCATAATTCTTTTTTCTTTTTTTTCTCTGGCTTTATGAACTTCGTGTTCTGTGCTACATGTTTGCCATATTGATGATTTCATGGAAATACCAACATGTTACACAACAGCTCTCTGTTATTGCTTCCTTCAGCAGTGCCTCAAAAAGCAGATTTAGCTGCATTTGAAAGGGGCCTGGCTGTGTCTGTAGGAGGTTGTCTCTCACAGAAGGATGTTAAATGTTGTACACTGTAGCATGTATGAGGTAGGTAGGTCTCTACTCAGTCTGGGGGAAGTCTGAGTAGGTGCAAGGATAGATCTCAGGTAAGATGTTTCCAGGGTGGCATTTAGAGTTCTGGTGTCTCCAGGGGTAAGTCTACCAGTGGGTCAGGCTGGCAATGACAGTTTTGGTGTGCCTAGACTCAGGCACACAACCTCCTCTTCTGAATCTCACATTTAATCTTCTGTGGTCTTCAGTCCCTTGATCGCTTCCTTGACCAAAGAGAAACCATTGTATCTGGTGTCCTCAGAGAAACACCTAACAGAAGAATGGGAGCTCCCTGTCTCCTGTTCTCCATAGTACTGACTCACACAGATTTTGTGGGGTGAAGTGAGCCCACACAAAAATGTCCTTTTGCTGAGTCACTTTACTGAAGATGGTAAGGTGGCTTTTTAAAAATGGACAGCTTTCTGGGGAATGACATCTTTAAGCTCAGTCACATGAGTAGACTCAAGCATTAAGGCAGTCAGAATTACTGTGATGTTCTGCATGTGACTACATGGGACATAATTTAAGAGCTGTATTTAAGTACTTTTTTCCCAGCATCCTATATGTATAGAGTTGCTCCTGCGAAATATCAGTGAAAATATTGATTTAAAGATCTGCTCCTAGGATGTTATCAATAAAAATTGGAACATGGCAGTGACACTCCCACAATCTTTCCATCAATTTAAATTGAATTAAATTTAGAATACTGGAAAATTCCATAGTTAGAAAATGAATCTGCTTTTATTAAAAATAAAATCCCATTGTTTCATAATGTTCTAAGAAGACAGTGTTTCAGTGTAGAATCAATCTTTCATAATGCAGTTAGCTTGCTCAGATAAATTTAATGCTCACTCTAAGTTCAGATCAGTTTGGCTTTAAATATATAACCACTACATTGAAAAATACCAAGTGACATAAAAAGTTTTGAAGAGATTGCAGATTTTAATATCCAGTTGCTGTTAATAGCATGTCCTTTTGTTTTGCAGTACATCTAAGGACTTCTACTCCTGGAAACAGTGAATGTGACTCACAAATGTCTGTCTTATTCACTGTACATTTGTTGAGTTCTGCTGAAAAATGTACCTTTTTTCCTAATGACATAACAACTATGAAATATGAAATTAAATAATCAGGTGCTAATTGCATAGCTTAGAAAAATAATATAATCAGACTATTAATATGTATTATGTAATTAGCTTTTTGACAGATATTTAATTGTGTTTATGTTTTAAAAATGTAAATAGCTAGTTACTGAATATTCTGGGGAAGACCAGCTTTGGCAGGGTGTAAGTTTCAATGGCACCATGTCAGCAACATTTCAAAAATTGCAATTCATATGAAGAACTACAGGTTTAAATCTGAAAACCAGTATTCAATTTCTTCTTATTAAATCTTAAAATTGTAAGTATTTTGTCTTTTCTTTTTTTTTTTTAATTTTACACTATCAACATCCAAACTTCAGAAA
This sequence comes from Dasyornis broadbenti, assembly GCA_013397935.1. Classification (NCBI taxonomy): domain Eukaryota; kingdom Metazoa; phylum Chordata; class Aves; order Passeriformes; family Dasyornithidae; genus Dasyornis; species Dasyornis broadbenti. Next base: position 776,966 of record VZRN01005527.1, read on the forward strand.
TACTGATTTAAATGTGTACTAAAATTTCCATCTGAAATTTCTCAGCTTAGCAAATACTTGGACTTGCATACTTTAGGCAGTCCTTGTGCAAGTACATTGCAAGTACATTTCTTGTTGAAAGCATGAAGAAATGGTGATTAATCCTGCCTCGAAGAACAGACACAAGAATAGATTTTTGCCTCAGTCTCTCTTCTAGATCAGTGTTTTCTTTCCCTGAGCAGTGTAGTGAATATTTGGGAACATAAGACAAGAAGTGCAGTACTTATGGGAACAGAAGAGATGTAGTGCTCACCTTAGTGCTGGTAATGTTACTTGCAGCAAGTACTTCAAATTGTATATTTTTACTGAAGTTTTATAGTGCTTCAGAGGTGAATCGCTTGCAGAGTTTTGGCATTCAGATTTTCAGCATGAATTATTTTTCCACGTAATTACATTTTTGTGAGTTGTAAGGTCAGGATCAGTCACTAATATTGAATAGGTTGTTTCTCTGACTGTTGCATTAACTGAGGGACAGAGCAAGCATTCTAAAAGTAAAAAAAATATTATCTTCCTTGGTCATAATCATCTATTTTGCATGTTATCTTTCAATGTGTGTGCAGACAAAAATCCTACTGAAATAAATATGCTCTCATTTTTATCAGTGGTGGAATTCCTAAATGAAAATTGGGCGCTGATTCTGGATGCTCAAGTACTTAATTGCAAAAGGCCAGGTTGTACATGTACCTGTACTGAGAACAGATAGGCAAGTTTTCATGGATAGATGTGCACATCAACAGTTGCTCTCAGCTTATTCCGTGTGGTTGTCTCTGGCTGTCTGCCATTGCTTCAGTGTGTGTTCAGTAAGAACAGTTTTCTGAACAAATGTTCTTTTCCTTACGCCCACCATATTAGCTGAGGGGGAAAGTGATTGTTCCATGGCTCTCCTTGGTGGAGGTGGTCAACTGCAGACCGAGGATTTTGGTGGTAATATTTCAGAACTGCTGTGGCCTGGTTTGAGAAGCAGCTTCAACAGGGAGATGGCTGGAGATAAGATTGTTAGGTGAAGGTCCAAGCATGAATCAGGAATGAATTCTGGCTCTGTTGGAGAAAATTGCAGAATGATCCTTGATTCAGAGAAATCAAGGTTTTGCTTAAGCTTTTTATGTTTTATTCATTTAATCTGTCTAAGTGGCGTGGGAAAATTTGCCTCATGGGAAATCAAGTTTGCCATCTTTCATGTCTCTGAGGACACGTAAAACTCTATATCCAGAATATGCATCACTGTACATCATAATATGCATCCTGACACTTTTGACAAAATTCTGATTACATGGATTGCTTACTGAAAGTCACAAAAAAACCTTCAAGCTTAATTAGAATATAAATAGCACAAGCACAGCACAGAATGATGAAGAAGCTGAGACTTTAAACTTAATAAATCAAAAATTAATTTTAAATTCTGTAGAGATATTTTGTAATTAAAAACCTGCATGAAGGATAATTTTGATAGTAGATGTCCTGTTGAACAACTAAGGTGAAATTCCAGAGTACTTAATTATTCTCTTTTAAAAATAGTTCTTTTAGTTATTTTTTTCTTTTTAGATTTGTTCTAGCTTATGACAATAATTTAAAAATTATTTTAATGAAATTTTTATAATATACTGTTAGGGTTAATATATGAAAAATCTCATTATGATTAAATACTAATCAACGTATATTATTACTTAGTAGAAATTTGAGTGGCTATAGTTATTTAAGGAGCTTTTCATTCTCAGAGATTGGACCTTTTTTGTAGAAATAATATCATAGTATACCTGTCTGCCACTGACGTTATTTACCCACAAGTTAATAGGACCTAGCAGCTCACAGAACTGAAAGACTGTAAATTTTATTAACCTGGCCTTGATTCACCTGTGCCTCAATGTAGAAGTAAAATACCAGCTCTGCTTGGTCAGACAGGAACATCAACCAAGATTTCCCTTCCCTTTGGCTCCCAGGATTCTACAGCCTACTGCAAATAATTTGTTACCATGTCAGTACAGATCGCCTGCTCCAAGCTTCCTTGCCTCTGCTTCCCTTGGGTGCCCTACTCATCCTGACATTCACTCTGACCTCGCTTGTGCTCTTGCAGCAATGTTCACTGCACTCAGGCTGGTACGGTGAAAGCTGTGGAAGCAGAGTCGGAGAATGATTCAGCTTAGTCTGTAACTGTAAGGTTGCTCTATCGTTTTGTTGCCTACCACGTATTACATACTCGAGCTTGTTCCATTTGTGATTTCTAAGGCACATATTTCTGGAGTGCCTCTCATCTGGATTTGTTTTCCTTTTTCCTATGTAGTTCAATATTCCTTGAGATCTCACTTTTCTCCTCTTGTTTTGGCAGTCACCTCATTTGATCCCCTTGCATGGGTCACTTGTCAGCAGTTTCTGTGTTTATGGGAAGGTGTTTCACCTTAAAGATTCATGAATAACTCTGAAGGATATGTTCACAAAATCTCTTTGAAAGTTCACATGATGAGTAATGAAATAATGGAAGCAAATAAGTGCCACAGTGTTGGTTGAACTTCAGAGTCTTTAGCTGATCATAAGGTTTGGTTGTGGATTTTGTTTGAATTTGCTCTGAGCTTCAAAGACAGGAAACCTTTTCAACATTTGTAGGGAGTAATATTTTCAAATATTTCACTTTGTGAAATCCCAAATGAAACTGACATAAACCAATTTGCCATTATTGATGAAAGCTGCTAAATTGCAGCATCGGAAGACAGAAACATTCCTTTTTTAACACACAGTTCTACTAGTACTGAGGTTGCTTTTTTTTCTTTTTTTCTTGGCTTGTTGCTAATTTAGAAATATAGGTCAAATTCTTCCCTCCAATAACCACAGCTTCACTCTCCATCAGTGCAAAGAGCTTATGTGTCTGAGCAGTCCTTTTGCATTCCCCGTCTGCCGGCATTTTTTCTTCTGTCTGGCAAGGTCCTGATCTTGTGATAGAACTGTATATACAACACCTCTGGACTTCTCTGGAGGAATGTAGGAAATTTGGAATGTAAGTGCTGGTTAAAAAGACCTTTTAGCCCACTCACAACCTGCAGAAATCTTTTGTTAAAAGGTAAGAATATTTTGGGACGGCAGTGATCGATTGAGGCTCTTTAAAATGTCCTCAGCTTTAATGACCAGTGAGATGCTCTTATCCTCCATATCCAATATGTCCATGTTATCTTGGGCCAGGGATATTGTTTTTACTTTTTTCTGTATAATTTCTGTTATAATCTACCCTAGAATATAAATTACATGTATAATCTAAAAAAAATTTTGAGGATTTTCTTGTCGGTTCCTCCAAATTATACTATGGCAAAAAGATGAAAAATGTGTTTTGGGCAAACCATAACGACAAACATCCATGTAAACTGTTGATTTAGGAAGGATTGCTTTTGTCCTTTCTGCTTTTTCTTCAGCTCTGCCTGTCTGCTGCACTACAATAATGAATCATGAGTCATGTACTGCCTACTCCTACACAATTCACCATAATCACTTCTTTCCTATAAGGAAAAAGGCAGATTTTTAACCCTACATGGACTGATGGTTTTTTGTCTCTACCTCACTGTTCTTTTCTGAGAGGATGAACAGTTGCATTTGGTTCAGCTCTAGCAGTCAATGCATGAAAGAGGCTTCAAGGCACTGTTTTCCAGAGGAGGGAGAAACCCCTCTGGTCCTTCTGAGGTCAGCAGTCATTTGAGACTTGGCTTGAACCACTGGCAAAGTATTCTCTCTCAAGGCATCTTGCCTTTGCAATGTGTTTCCTTAGTAGGTCACAGAAGCCTGCCTTTGCTCTTTCTGGAGGTGTTTCAAGACCCATCTATTCCCTTATCTGCCCCTTCCCTCCATGCCTATGAGGGATCTGAAAGCCTTGGTCTCAGCAGGTGCCCCAGGCAGATTCAGATAATCCCAGGTGGAAGCAGCACAGGCACATGTAGCACAAGCATCTGGTGCTCATAGATGTTCAGATCCAGGACAGTCATTTTTTTATACAATTGCCACTAACTTGGCTGGTTCACTAAGGAGCTCTAAAGTTTCCACTCAAGTCCCACATTTCTGGTATAACATGGATACCTGAAAGAATTTCCATGCTGAGAGAGATTTGGTCCTCTCCAGGGTTTATACTGTGTTTAATTTCTTACAAATTTAAAAATCAGAATTGATTTAGATATCAGTGAGCCATAGGATTTATCTGGTCTTCCTGAGATTTTTCTATTAACCCTGCATAGCATCAGTAATGTTTTATCATAGAAAGACTATGATTTTGTTCTTGCAAAAACACACTGTGAACTAAAATATTGATTTATTCCAGATGTGCCGCTAAGAAAGCTAAACATGAACACATACATTAGTATTTTCAGTATTAGAATTTAGGAGCACATAATTTTTAAAAACAGGTCCTCTGAGAAAATACAGTAATACACAAAGATTATTTACAATGTGAAAGCTTATTAAAGAAATGCAATGCACTGAATTGATCTGCTCTGCAATGACCTTTATACAATGCCACACATCCACTGGTAAATTGTATAAAGATTGTTTTTTAAAAAGACTGTTCTGAATCGAATTGCACATAGCTGGGGAACAAAACCCAGAATATAAAGGTACTTCAAATCTATGCATTTATAGCATAAGAAGCTTGTGGTTTACCTTCAAAACATTCAAACACTCCTTGAGTTAAAGTATTTTAAGAACTGAAGAAGTAATAACCCTTGTTATAAAGCATTCTTTTTAATTTTTACATGATTAAATTAAATCCAAATTATATTATGAAATATTTAAAAGGGATCCTGTTAATTATAATTAATTTTCAGACAGATGAAAGTGCATATAACCATGTGTAAAAATCAGGATCTCCCCTAAACTTTTGAAGAAAAAAAATATTGTGCTGTAAATGTCTTGTTTGTGGAGGTATGAATTCATTGCCCTAGAAAAGACAGATATAAAATATACATTATTAATATGAATATGTCTTGCAGAGACTTTTCTCAGAATAAAACATAAGTAGAAGTGTTGTTTGGGGTTGCTGTGTTTCAAAGGTGAAATTATTCCTTACACTTAAATTTATTTTAAGAACCCAATAGCAAATTAATAATCTGAAAACCCAGGCTCAGAACAGCAAATGTTTTCTGCATATCCCTTGAAAATGACAGAGGTAACATCTAGAAATCGCTTTCAGAACCTGGCATTCTGGGTTTTTCAAACCAGAAGCTTATCCTAGCTACCTATCTTAAGCATTAAATAAATGGAAAGGAAAAGAAATGTAGCAGGATTTCTAAAGCCCTGAAAACACATATCCCATTATAACTGATGGTGCATGATGACTTAACTTGGATACTTCTGGAAATCCCATTACAATTGTTTGGATGATGTGACATTTCAAGGGAAAGTAGAGATGGAAGGAAAGGATTTGTGCATGTTTCCCTTAATTTAGTGGAATTAAGATATTTTTAATGGAATGCTAAGAGTACAGATTTTTTTGCCCCAGTGCCTCCCATTTTTCCAAAAACAATTTTAACACCGAAAACACACTCGTTTGGTAGAGAGAGCAACCTGTTATGCTCACCTCTTAAACCGCATGTCAATTCTGTGTGAGAATGGTTGTTAGGCTGTACCGGGTGTCAATAATTTGTACCCTGATGTAAACTACAGTTGTTACTGTTTCCCATACTTTACTGTCTTTGTAGCCTTGCCAAAAGAATGAGAAATGATGATTGAATTGAGCTAGGTGCTGTGAACATGTATAGCAGAGCAGAATTATTTTACAATATTTAAGCAATATTCAGTCATTTTTAGTTGGCATCCCGATGAAGTAAATAATAAAACACACAAAAAAGTTCTTAAAGATAAATGAAAGAAATGCCCATATACAATCAGTTATAATCTAAAAGGATATCCTGGATGGTGGATATCCTGGTTGGTGGATATCCTGGTTGGTGGATATCCTGGTTGGTGGATATCCTGGTTGATATTGACTTCACCCAATTATAGATGCTCTTTCTTTTTAGAAATTTTAGTCAGTGTTTGCTGCTGTCTGCCCTGCTCTGTCCATGTTTGACCTTCAGGTCTTGGCAAATTTAGAGAGCTTTCTGGAAACTCTTGTTTAATAATGCCTTGGACAATTTGTACAGAAAAATGTACATTATATTCTGGGCTCTAGTTCATAATTTCTACCATGGAAAGGTTACTTGAAGTAAGGTAATACAGTAATTGGATTTCTTTTGTATTTCCTCTTTCTTTTTTTTGCTGCTTCTATCATTCATTGTCATTTTGTCAGCAATTTAGAATTCATTACTCTTCTGTTCCCAGATGGTCTTTCTTTTGCTCCACAGTTGTGATCTTTTAATAAACCAGAACAACTTAACTCTCAGATTTTTTGCTTTTGCGCTATAATTTTTCTGTAGAAAACTATTGCTTTTCCCCTGTCAGTTTCTTTTCCTCTAATTTGCCTGAACCCTGTTACAAGCACCTACATTCCTCCATGTTTTTATTGAAATTATGCCTTGGTAGGACTCTGCTGGTCTCAGTAGGTTCATACAGAAAGAGTAAAATCCATTTTGCTTTTTCCTGGTTTTCTATTTCAGTTTCCAGGTTTTGTTGTTTTGTTTTTTTTTTTCTTTCAATGTGAACTGATTGTGTCTATATAAGGAAAATTGCTGTGGCATCCAGACACACACACACACACGAATGTTCTGGCACTGTTTCCCAATGTACTGAATTAAGAACAGTCTGGATGCAAGTCCTTGTTTCAGCCCTGGAAATGAATTGAAATGTGAATCTCAATCTGCATTTCCTGATGCAGGTACAATCTGATCATTGAAGTGGGAGAAAACTAGGATAAGCATGCGCACTTCTATTGCAAAGCAGCAGGAATGTACTAAATTACTAAATTAGAAAAGCAATCTATTTGCACCTCTGGAAATTACTAAAATCTTAGGAAGGGAAACCCATTCCTTTCAAAATGTTGTTTTGCTTTTTCTCTATCCAAGAAGAGGGACAAGGAAATGTAAAATACTACATTACTCATGTTCTTCTATATCTTTTCAGTGAATTCTTTTTATTTAATGCGTTTTCCCTTGTGTCATGCAGTGCTGACTGCAATGCATTTGAAATACACAAAAGGCAGCAGTTATCTTTAAACCATTTCTTGGGCTAAATGTAATAAGCAAGAAGAAAGAGGTATTTAATAAATAAATTAATATTTTTCAACTCATGGGCATTGTTTTAGGAAAATCTCCTGACTCTACAAGACTAGTCTATCAAAAATCGATGCCTCTGTTTTCTAGTCTCCTCTACGTGGATGAAGTTAAGGAAGCAACTAGTGTGTGCCCAGAGTGTTTTCTCCAGCTTTTTTAGCTCTGCCTCTTCAGAGAATTCCTGTCAGCTTTGAATTTCTTTGATGTTTTGTGACACATGCTGCCTTTCTGTGTTTTCTGCCTTCTCTGGAGTCTCCATGGGATTAGAGATCACGTGCTACCTTATCTAAATGTTCTTGACCTTTTTCAGATGATTGACGCTGCTGAATGATTACAGCAAAGCAGCAGTTATCCATGAGCTGTGTTATGTTCATTTCAAGGAGAAAATAATGTTATTTGAGATGAGTAATCTGGACTGTGTCTTTCTGCTGAGTAAATGTAGGAGACCTGCCTGTAGTGAGTCATGATTCCTTTCCCATTTGTTCTGGTTAGTGGTTCTTTCTGCATGTTTCTGCTGTGCTCTCCCCTTCTAAAGGCTTTTCTGTGCTCTGGTCCTGTGAGCCCAGATAGCTAAGAGAGATAAATCTTTTGAGCTTGATCAGCAACATAAAATTCCTCAGGCTTGAAGGTGGCAGGCATGCAATGTGTACCTTCTTACATATTTAAAAGAATAAAACAGGAGGAATGAAAGTACCCTAAGCTGTGAGCAATGTATTTATGATGTGATCACATAAAGTTGTATAGCAATTTTGTGCTCTTGCTTACATAGTGCGTTATTGCTTTTTTGATTTCTTTTTTTTTCCCCTTCTTCATTTTCTAGTCAGTGAATTTCCCACAAGAATTCTGTCAAGGTTTGGTTCACCAATAGGAATGAGTTTGGTAAAGTTCTTGTATACACAAAGCAAACAGAAACTTTACCAAATGTTCAATCCAAAGAGATCCATGCGTCTCTTCATGTTACTGTTTTGGAAGACATTTAACAGAACACCTGTCTGGCTTTAATGAAAGTTCACATGCAAAGCTGCAAATTTGAAGGAAAAAGTATAAATCTGGCACTGCATCATAAGGACTTCATAAGTCCTGGGACTTCTTCCTGTATCAAGGGGTTGTGTATCTGTGATGCTTAATTGTCATTATTGAAATGAATACTGTTATGACTACTAACATTAGAATAACCAATATGATATAACTTAAAAATTATAATAATTATTAATGCTATTAAGGTTGTTAATATTGTTGTTATGTTGCCATATCTCCTTTTTTAAAGTTACTTTTTTTTGCCTGTAGGCCATCGAACGTTGTTCATTGGTGTTCATGTGCCATTGGGTGGAAGAAAAAGTCACCGACGCCATCGGCACCGTGGGCACAAACACAGAAAGAGAGACAGAGAGCGAGATTCAGGATTGGAAGACGGGAGGGAATCTCCTCCTTTTGGTAAGACAAATTTTATTTCTGGATAGGTCTTTTAATAATAAACATCAGTATGATTATGCATAGTCTGTCTGTTATCACTTGGACATGAGTAGCAGCAGGGTTTTGAAGAATCCACCAGCGCTCCTGCTGGTGATTCATTCCTTTGAACAAATCCACTGAAGGGAAGCACCAGTGGCAGTCAATACATGAAAAATCTCAGTATTTTCTCTCACTGAAGGAGCACTTTGGGAGACTATTCCTAAGTGTTCTCACAAAGATAGACTGCTGCCACCATGGAGAAGTGCTTTATAGCACCAGTTGCCCTCAGGGGGGGTTTGGGAGTATTTGCCCCTAAAACATAACATAGAAGAGTTGTGGTCCCTTACAATTAGTTTTGTAACAATGTTGATGTTACTGAAGCTGCAGTGTTTTATCAGATTCAAACTATGATCCAGGTTGTGTTTACCTTTTTCCTAACATGATACTGTAAATGTGCCATTGTGACATGAATCTGCTAACCAAGGACTTGTGAGCAAGCAGGAAAAATAACCTTCGGTAAAAAAACCCAATATGAAATTCCTAAAATTCTCAAAGTTTTAAGTTAGAAAACATTACAGAGAAGAGGAAAAGATAGTCATTAACAAATTAGTCAAGCTTTGTCTCAAAACACATGAATATTATGTGCTGTTCAAAAATAAAAAGTGCATGTAATGAATTGTCCAAGGCTATGGTAAGTGTTTAATATATAATGGAAGGAAGCATGTATAGAAAACAACTTCCTAGTGTGTTTTTAAATCATTAGGTAAATATGCCAGTGTAATTTCAGGTTACAGAATTCTAATGATAAGACTTTCTTTTAATCAGAAGTTTGTATTATGTATATGGAAAGCTTTTGAGCAAGCATATTGTAAGTGCTGATGGTTAGAGTTTGAAATTCTCAAATCTTGCACAATGGTTTATTATACTGAGAATAAAACCAAGTCAAGACTTTTTCAAACTTAGCAGATACAAGTTATGTTTTGAAGACTGAACAGTGAAGTAAAAATTGGCTGCGGTGGTTCTGTCTGGAATGGATTTCAAATGTACAAAGACCCAATACTATATTGAAACCAGTTTCTTGGAAAAAAACAAAGTTCATAAATTATTAAAACAGTTTTCAAAAAGAATATGCATATATACATATAAAGTCAGATTAAAAAGAAACAATTGAAAGTTACATTAGCCAAGAAGTGAGATATCTTGAACTATGAAACACTGTCTTCTGTTGAGTCATCTGGTTTTACTTAAGTGCCAGTATGTGACACATTTTGGCTGAGAACTTAGCTCTGTTCTTTCAACTTCTGGAGACCTAGGCTTGTGTCCTTCTTAATGTCAAAAGTTAAAAAAAAAGAAATTAACTGGCTGAATCTGTCCTTAATAGTCTTTGAAATTTGTACTTACAATAAAATGCAATGTTTAACACAATTCTGTGTTGAGTAATAAATCAGCCTATGTTCAAAGGACCTCTGAGGGTGAAATAGCAGTAATATGAAAAAAAGATAGTCTTGGAAGTGCATTTGTAACCTGATGCTCACTGCACTTGTCCTCTGGTGTACCTCAAGAAATGAGTACAGATCTGCACATTTTCACTTTTGAAGTTATTATAACTGTCAATTAAAATGTGTGTGCAAGCAGTGTCACTTGACAGACAAGTTACAGGCCAGAAACATGGAAATCTTTTCTGGATTCAGAATGCTGAAGATATTCCTCAATGTGCTTGGTTGATAACAATTCAGAGAATCTGGAGAGAACTACAAATCTGGAAATATCCAATCTTTCACCCTGAGTAATTATCTGAATAGTAAATTTTGAGGGTTTTTCCCTTTGTCTGTCTGGGTCCTGGAAGTTTGGCCAGTGAACCAGATTTTGAGCTTTGACATCTGTCCATCCAGGCAGAAATATGGCATTCTATAGACAAGAGTGAAAGGGATTTGCATAATGAAGGCAAATCTTAAAATGCTACAGTGATGGTGGGGTTAAGCACATACAGAGCAGGCAGACAAAATAATACAGAAATTAATAATAGTCTGTATCCACATTCTTCTTTTACTATGGTTTTTCCTTACAGGAGTTTCAGACAGCTTGTTGTGCTGCCTGGGGAGAAGCATTGCCTTTAGAGAGAATGTAAGCACAGGTTTTCTATGCTTTATTTGCACAGAGGGAGCAACAGATACTTCCCACACTAAATCTGAATCTACTAAACCTCAATAATGCTTTTTAGCTCTTTTTTTTCCCATGACTACAAGTTTCTCACAGTAACCAGAGGCTGAAGGAACCTCCAAAGAAGACAAATGCACTTCCTTTTCTTGATGCGTAACTCAGTGTGAGGGGCTGTTACCTGAGCGAGTAGATCCAAACTAGTCCCTTAATTTATGAATCATTCTGATTTAATTGAGCAAGCAGAAATGCTTAGCTCCATCTCTCTGTAGACACCTTTTAATGCATTTCTGCCAAATAGTAGAAGGCTGTATGCTTGGGAACTGGGGGGGAGGAGGGTAAAGAAAAAACCATTTTGATGAGCAGGTGCAAGAAGAAAAGATGCAGAAAATAAGCACTGTGAGACCAACTGATAGAAAACAGTGCATTGAAGTAAGTCAGAAAAATACATAAGGATTTTTGTGATACAAGAGAATAAATTAGCAGTGTTTTGAAGCAGTGAAGTATGAAAGGACGTATAATAAAAGCAAAAGATCCAACAACTGAATAATAGAGATTCTGGATCAAGTAAAGACCTGAAATACTGAGTCATGAAATGCTCCACACTACTCAATTTACCCAGCATGGGATAAAGCATTATTTTTGTCATAATTTATAACTGTATAATTTATAAATTTGTCTATGCAGTACCATCAGGTGCAGATCTTGCTCTGCTGTCACAGCTGCAGGGAGCTATGCAGTGCACCTTGGGCTGTGGGGCTGTGCGGGCCCTGTGCACAGTGGACAGGTGCCACCTGGTTCCTGTCCAGTAAAAACCAATTTCTTAAACTGTTTTTTTGTTTCAGCTTGGCTAGAAAACACCTCTAGACAGTGTAATACCAATAGGTGAAGCTTCCTGGTAATCCCTTTGAATCCTGTCTGGGAAAGCTGTACCAGCTGCTTTCTGGGAAGGTTTCTGTAGAGAATAGGTTTTTAGAACATTCTGACATCAGCTCATAAGCTTTTTTATTTCTTTTTATCTCCTACTGTCACTTTTCAAAAATAACCCAAGTGTTCTCAGTGTACAGATTCAGAGATAACTCCAGATTAGACAAATAATATGCAGAATTTATAGTTAGTGGAATGAAAAAGAGTCCTGTCATTTAGGGGCACAGATCAGTTACTCGGGTTTGGGTTTTGTTTTCCCTACACCTGATTCTCGCTGTCTGTCTGTTGCCTCTTGATGAGATGAGATTGTAAAAGGTGTTTCCATTTTGCAATAATGATGTGCCTGTAAATTGCATAATTTGCAGATTACATGGTTTGCACATTGAGAAGCTTTTTTGGGTAGTAAAAATTGTAATCTAAGTGATTTCAGGGTCTAGATTTTCACCATCTTAAGTTTCTTCTTTTTGAAGAGAAGGAGAAATTCAGTGAATTTATCCACTGAAGTTAAAAATTAGCAGTAATGCTATTTGTTGTATTGGAGAGGTTTACCATTCTCAGCTGAAATGCTGCTGTTGTAATTAAGGCCCCCATTTCATTTTGGCCTTAAATTCCCCTTCTCCACAACTCTCCTTGTAAAGTAAGTATTATGACTGCTTTGTGAATTAAATTAGCGAAACGATGCAAATTAAAACTAATTTGACCAAAAAAAAAGAAAAACTGTTTGTAGCCTGGGGCATTTCCTTGGTGCTGCTTGCTGTGAGGGCGATGGGTGCCAGCCGCTGTGAGCTGCAGGGCCACGAGGCTTCATGAGTGCTCTGGGTTGTGGTGGTACTGAAAGCCTGGTGCAGATTTCCCTTTGGCTGCTGGGGTTGCACTTGCTTGGTGTCCATGTGGATTTTAGTAGCGGTTTTCAGTGGCTTTTTTGATGTCTGTTGTTTGCCTGTAACCAATGAAACAGCTCTTTGATACTTATGACTTAAAGATATTTAACTAGCTGTTTTAAAATGGTGGAATAAGACGATTTTTAGCTCTGAACAGGGTGTCTTTAATGGCAGCTTTTGCTGAGGGTTAAAAAGAACAGAGCTGTGAGAGCTGGGCTTTGATTACAGCCTCATGTGTGTCTTGTATGACTAAACAGTATTGAAGCTTGTAGAAGGTTTGGTTTGTTCTTTTAAGAAATCTGGATTTAGTAATCCCTAGTTTTAAAGAGGCTTAAATTTGTAATTCATGATATTGGATGTGGCAAGGCAAGCAGAGCAGCCCTGGAGGTGAGCCTGACACAGGTCTGCACACAAGGCTCAGGAAAGACTCCCTGTAGGTAATGCAAGCAAAAAAAGTAAATTGCAAAGGGGCGCTTTTCTTGGTTAGTAGAAGGACTTGAAGAAAGTAGATTGAAAAGATCTGCTTTTCTACAGAAAGTAGATTGAAAAGAAATCTCAAGTGCTGAAGGGTTATTTATTAGCGGGGTAAATTTAATTATTTGTAAAAAGTAAGGCTGTTAAGAGAATTCACCTACTCTTAACTATAGGCTTGTATGAGGAAGGATGAACTCGGAAAATTGAATCTCTGGGAAGCTGTGGAACAGATTGCTGCAAATCTGGATTAAAATAATGTATCATAACTGCAGTTTTAAGAATTCAGCAAAAAGAAGAGAATTACAGCTTGGGAGTTGTCCAGATTGTCAATGTTGTGGTTTGAGCCTGGCCAAATGCCAGGTACCCCCAAATTAACACACCCACACCCAGGGCTCATGAGTTGAGATAAGGAAACCCGGGAGAAGACGCACTAGAATAGACAAAACAGGACTAACTTAGGTTGCAAAGTGATCTAATTTATTACTAACAGAGTCGGAGGAGTAAATGAGAGGTAAAATAAACCCCTCAAGGCCACTGTTTCTCCGCTCACACCCCTCCCTCCTTCCCAGCAGCTGCACAAGGGAATAAGGCATGGGGGGAGGGAGGTCTGTTTATCACCCAGATCTTCTTCCCCTGCCCGGGGAGAGAGGTTCTTTTCCTCTGCGTAGCCATGGGTCTCACTGTCGGCAGCCCGCCCGACACTGCTAGAGTGACGCTGGTCCCCACACAGACAAGCAGTCTCCCCAAAACTGCTACGGCGTGGGGGTCTATCTTCCACGGGGTACAGACCTCTGAGCCAGGCCATTTCCATCTCGGGAGCAAGGCTTCTTCTCTTTACTGGACTTTTTCTGGATCTCTCTCTCTCTCTGTCTCAGGCACCCACCCACTCCAGTGTGGGGCACTCAGTTCAGTCTCAGGGTGCAAGTCAAGGCCTAGTTTCTCCACTAGGACTCCCTCTGGACCACGGCCTCCTCCAGGGCATCCACTCCCTTCAGCATGGGCGAGTGGATCTCAGCATTTCCCTTGGGCCCCATGGGCTGCAGGGGCACCCCCTGCTTCACCATGGGCCTCACCAGGGCCTGCAGAGGCTGCAGAGCTCCGGCGCCTGGAGCTCCCCCTCCCCCTCCTTCTCCACTGACCTTGGTCTCTCCATGTTGTTTTCCCTCACATACTCTCACCCACTCCTCCTCCTCTGGCTAAGAAAAAGTGCGTGCACCCATTGTTTTGATTTCTTCTTAAATATGTTTTTCACAGAGGCGTAACCAACATCTCTAATTGGCCCAGCCTTGGCCAGCAGCATGTCCATCATCTCAGAGCTGGACATGGTGAAGGCTTTGAGAAGCTTCACAGAGGAGCCATCTTTGTGGTGCCCCCCACTAGAAAAACCTGGGCCAAGCTAAACCACGACAGTCAGATCCAAAAGATATGATTATTTGTCATAGCCCTGGGTTGATGGAAATAATTCATATCAAGAAAATGTTGGGATAGTTTCCTGAAGCAGATTGTACCTGTAGGGATGAAGTGCCAGAGAACAACCAAGGGAATACTTTCTCCCAACTCAACATGTGATTTCTAAGGTCTGTGAAGAGATTTTCAGAAGTGTCCTGTATGTCTGTTTGCTATTTTATGTGGGCTTTAGTTATGAAAATTTTGTTTTAACTTTTACTATGTTTCATAATTAAAAAAAAAAGAATTTATGATCCCTACTTTAACTGATTGCTGAGCTAAGGGCAGAGTCCAGTCTGCAAAGGAAGGAGGTTAGGGGAGCCTCATCTACCACTTTTGTGGTGAGTACCAGCAGAAGGATGGTGAATGTTTGTGTCTAAAATGATCCTTTCTTTTTTCTGATCCTGTGACTTTTTCACATGATTTCCCCTTTGCTTGTGAAGGATTGTTGTTGTTGTCAGTTGTGTTACATCTGTTAACTCCCTGTCTGCTGTTTGTCCTGTGCAGTGAGTAATTAAAAAAAAAATAGTTTGCATATTTAATATTATTTAATGTGAATGTACAAGGGCACAAGGCATGGATTAAATCTTGTATATGTTGCTTACTCTCTTTTTCTGTAATGAAAGTTTTATTTGAACAGATAGCATGTTTTCTAATGTAGAAAAAGTAATCTCTTACTCCTTCATCGCTGAACTCAGTAAGAAGAATTTGCCTACTAATTCTACCCTTAAATGCAAGCTCGACAGGCTGAGAAATACATAAACCTGTTCTGACAAGTGAGCTAAGAGAGTGTTACTAGAAATACGTTTTTGCACTCTTTCTAGAGTTTATCAAGAGCAGAGGACAGAGTTTGGGTACACTTTATATGTTCTGAAAGCTGTATTTCTGCTTGTGATATTGCCTGGGTGGATGGTGTGCAGTTCTGCCTGATGGCAGGGTGGTTTGTCCCAGATGAAACCCTGGCATTCACTGAGGAGATGTGGATCACTCTGAGTGGTGGAGTGGAACAGAATGTTTGCTGGGCTGAATTTATGTGAAAGGACTGAGAGTGATCCTCCTTTGTTACCCCAGACCAAGTCTTGATTTTTACCTTGTTCCCTTAGGTAGGAGGGAGCAGTCCTGACCCAGAGCTATGGTTGCACTTGAAGATTTTTTAAATTGGGGAAATACCAGCTATGGTTCCTTTCTACATGTGTTTTGCAAGGTGGGATGGTGATGTGGGGTACTGTTTGCTACTACCTGCACTGAACGTTGTTCCAGGGAGAAGCTCTTCATGTGTCCCTCTGGGAATTAGGTTATTAGAAATTCTGGCTTTCAACTCTGCTCTTTCAGTATGTCTATGCCCACATCTTGCATTTGTTTTAGGGATGTTGATGGCTTTGGAAGTTGTCATAATATAGATCAATATGTCAGGTTTCTGTAGGGTCACTCCCTTTCTGCAGCACTGAATTTGAATTTGTGTGTTTGACAATCGCTTAACCACCAGGTCTTAATTTTTACCTTTTTAATACACCAGTGGAATTAGCCAGATTTTTAACCGTGGAATACTCAGAATTTGCATGCATGCAATGAACTCGAGGTATCATAGGCAGTTTGGATGCAAGTGCTGCACATATGGAATGAGGAGAAGCCCAGAGAAACCCAGAGATAAAACAGAGTGGCTGATGGAGCCATGGCAAACACAAAGCTGCTTCAATTTTCTTAACTGAGACTGCTCATTAGCCAAGCAGGTGTGCTTGTTGATGGTACACCTGCTCCTGTTGTTTACCAGACTTTCTACCCAGTTTTAGATGGTCCGGGAGGCTTTCCTGAACTGGTGATGAACTAGTTACTTGGGAGACTCATCAGCTGCTTATTGTGAAACTTTAAATTCATGTTGCTTCTGATAACTGTGATATAAAACAACTGCAGTGATAGAAATACTACCATAACAAAGTAGTCTCACTCATTAATTTTTTTAAAGATTAATTTAGATTGCTTTCATTATGTTTTAGAAATAGCAATGAAGGATTTTTTTTTTAATGCTGGCTGTGCTACTTGAAGTAGGGATAGACAAAAATAATATTCAAGCCAATTTCTGTTTTCCTAGACTGGAGAAAACATTGTGTCCTAGTTTGCAAATATTGTGCTTCTGCACTGAGGATTAAGTTATCTCAGTTTGACAGTCAGCAACTGAAGTATTCTTTCATACTGATTTTGAGTCACCTATTACTAATTTTCTATATAACATATTAATGACATATTTGGTATTTATTACTCCTATGAATATGAGCCAAATCTATCTGGCATTGCTCATGAATAGTCCTGTTAATTCAGTTTTATAAGTAGAACCAACAGATCTCTTTTTATTATAATTTTCGTATTGTTTAAGTCTCTTAGCATTTTGTCCTTGAAATAAAATGATTGTACTATAAAGCAAATTATTTTTTTTGCAGCTTGTTGTCTGAAAAAGAAGCTGGGACTTGCAGGTTTCAAATATGAATAAAGATTACAGCAGTAAAGAAAGATAGAATCTAGCAGCTTTTTTTTCTGCTTTGTTAACAAGGAAGAAGATAATTTAGTGCATATTTTGTCTTTTCTATAAATGTGGTGCTTAGGGGTGTGGTTTGGTGGTGGACTTGGCAGTGCTTGGTTAGCGGTTGGACTCGATGATGTTAGATTTCTTTTCAACCTAAGGGATTCTGATTCACTGTTGTCAGTCAAGTAGCTTGTTAGACAGAAGACCCAATAAGAGCAAATTACTGCAGTAAGGTGATTCCTTGTTACAACTCACCTGACTTCAAGGGATTTCTGAGCCCCTGCTTTTCTTCCCACGCCGAAAGCATGTATTTGCATGAGGATCATAACTGTCATAAAGATGCAGCTCTGCGGTATAACACTGCTCATTTATTACTTAACAGTAGCAGTTGCTGTAAATCAGTTCTAGTGCTGATTTTATGAGAGTACAGGATGTTTTCCTGGCAATGCGTATTCTCAGATTCTAACTGCAGTCCAGCTCTCTACTGAAGTAGTTTTTTTCCCATGTTCTGTTAGCAGTCACATGCACTAATCCTTTGTAAATTTGTATTTCCCTGAATTTTGTACTTCTGGAAAATAGCCTTTAAAAGTGGCACACTTCTTGACTAGAATGTGTGTTCTAGTCTCAGATTAAAAAAAAAAGTTGAATGGTTTTAAAGAAAACAGAGGACTGAAGAGTGAGAGAGAAGAGAAAGCAAAGAAAGGGTAAAGTGGAGGAGTTTGTTGCGATTCTCAGTGATTCACCAAAAGTAATTTCTGTAGCTGTACCCCTGATGTTCCATTCTCTTTGTAGTACCTGAGCCCATATCTCTCTCGTCCTCTCCTGTATTTCTTCTTGGGTTTAATTTCCTTGCTTTGTGAAGGAGTAAATAGGCTTGACTGTACTATATCTTTACACTCTGTTTAAGCAAATAGACCTCAGGTGAAAACTGTCATGTACTATTTGTGTTCCATTGCTATAGCAAGTTTAGTACTACTATCGAAAAGGTATCTTTATTCCTGAATTTAATTTTCTGTGTCAGTGGCCCATTTCATTTGTTTTGGTTGGTGCTGTGTTTGCTCTTTAATTAGCATTAAATGGGTGCTATCATCTCATTTTTTTCCAAAATTCAAAGAGCTTGAGGACCCTGTGCAGTGATGCTCTTCACTGTTAGATGGAATACTGTAGCTTGTCTTACAAATATGGTTATAGAACTGAATTTCATTTAGACAATGTTCAAGGAGTCACTGAGCTGTTCTGCTGGATAATCAGTTATTCAGTTGACTGGCAGCCTGGCCTCTATCAGCTCTCACAAAGGACTTTTGCTTCTTTTCAGAAATCTAAAATACTTTAGCAGAAGAAGCAACTATGTATTGCTAGAGAGACTGCGTTTCATCAGAGTTTGTTCATTTGAGATTTGCATTTAAATAAGCAAATAGGATTTTTTTTTTTTAAATACAGCACTTGAGCTATGAAAACTGAATATCCATGTATTTTAAGATGCTCTGTGAGTTCAGGGAGTTTTTTTGTGTGAAAAAAATACAGTATATCTCCAAAATATATTTAGCCACCTGTGCTGAAAGGTTACAAAGAAAATTAACCAGTAACAGTATTGTAAGGGAAGACAGACAGAAAGAAGAAAATGGGGAAACTGGGACAGATTAACAAGTTGTGTATCTCAAGCAGCTAGACAGGTAGAAACAGGTTCTAACCAGGTAACAAAAGGGGCAAGGGATGGCATCAAGTTTGCAGTTGCATATTGACATTAGACAGGTTTCATTTGGTTTCTTTCTCCTAGAGCAAAGATTTCACATTTAATATACTAGCTTTGTGAGCTGAGATAGATCTGCAAATTTAGACTTATGAAGTGGGAAAATAGTCTTTCTAACACTGGAGTAAAAGACTTTTATCAGCTTTATTCAGCTCTATCTATGCTGCTTTCTGTGTGCCTTTTTTTTTCCCCTTTTTTTGGGAGATACCATTCCAGCTTCCAATAGACCCTGTTTCTATAAATCACATTATATCTTTGAATGAGTTTTTTAAACAGCGGACTTGACAACTGCAGTAAATGAAGAGATCTCAATCTGAATGTGCTTGTGTATAAATGAAAGTTCTTACAGCAAAACTGTAATTTTTTTTGTGTGGCAGTAAGTGATATGTCTGACAGCATCTGGATAGTGTCATGAAATTTGTTTTCTCAGGGTAAAAAAATTGTTGTTTTGGACTTGATATTTTTATTTTTCTCCAGATACCCCATCACAAAGGGTGCAGTTTATTCTTGGAACAGAAGATGATGATGAGGAACACATTCCTCATGATCTCTTTACTGAGCTTGATGAAATTTGTTGGCGCGAAGGAGAGGATGCAGAGTGGAGGGAGACAGCAAGGTGAGTGTTTTCATGACTTAAAAATTATCTGTAGGTATTGGCTGCTGGTGTTGAGGAATGATTTCAAAGCTGTAGCAAGCTCAGGGACAGATTTTGGATATAAAGCTTAAATAAAACCATAATTTTAATCCTTAGTCTGCTAGTATTGCGCCAGCATTTGCTGTTTCCCAGAGCCAAATGTTTTTGTCTGGATTTATGAATATAGGTCAGAACAAATACCAATGGGAAAAAAATTAACAGAAATACATCATATATGTGAATTAAAAATCATTGGATCAATTCATATTGTATCATACAATTTTAAGAATCTTTTAAACTTCATATTTTGCTTGAATCCTCAAGACACTGATAAAGGTACCGTTATAAAAAGATTAAAGCAAGGAATGAGATTACTTTTGGAGCAATAGAACTTTTACATATTCTAACTTTCAATTAACAGTTTATTTTGAGAATGAGTATTCAGTGTTAAATTATTTTATTTCTGCAAAATTAGTGTGAAAGACTGTTTAGATTGCATTTCTGCTGGAAAAAAATAGTACTGGTACAGAACTCTTCTTTTAATTGTGTATTTTTTTTTCTTGAGTACTTAAATGGGAGACGGTTTGGTTAGTTTCATTAAGAATTTACATTTTCCAGCAATCTTTACTTCATTTTTCTTCTTGGAACCTTTATTCCTTCTCTGCCTGCCAGTTGTTGACAGTGTTCCTCAGTGGTGCCCTGAAGTCTGTGTAATACATATTTGGTGTCAGTAGAATAAAAATTGCAGAATTTCTGGAAGGATTTTGTGGGCAACTATGTATTTGGGCTGTGTGACGTGAATATGGCTGCTCGTTTTCTCTGCAATTTTACTGCAAATTTCTGCTTTCCCAGAGGACCAAAGTTTTGTATGACCTTCCCTTCTATTATCTGTTCATAGGCAGCGTAGACAGATGCTAAACATAGACCTTTATGTGTAGAAAATTCTCATATGGGGATCGTGCTGCAAAAGGAATGCAGTAGGGTTCCTAAATAATCTTATTAATATTCAGAGAGAGAAAAATCTAATCAAGGTAATCATCTGCAATGTTCTCATACTGATTAGGACTACATAGAACCCCTCTAGGAGGGGCATCAGCTTCTATTGTAATTAAAAGGTAAAAATCACTGTGTGTTATGTTATTTTTAAGCAGGGAAATAGCAACTTCATTAGTTCAACTTTTAAAAAGTCTCTTTGCAAATTATCAAAGAATTGTGTTTCTGAAAATTATAACATTTTCTATTGGCAAGTGGTTCTGACCACGATAGAATTCTAAAAGAGTAGGTGAAACAAATTTCTGTTTCTTGATTGATCTGTCTGTATGTACAGCCTTCCCAATTATTGTTTGCAAAATAAAGAATTAAAAATGTTTAATAGAAACAAGATGAGATTGTTGAAAAAGGGCAGGAAAAAAACAGCTAAGAAAACTATATTTTTGGAGCTCAGAAATTTCAGGAGTGATGTAATAGCTAATAGTAAAAAAATTCTTCAGCTTTAGCAGTAAGTTGGAAACAAAGGAAGAGTGGGACTGCTATCTGGAAAGAAATGCTCAAGATAAATGGTCTTTTTCAGTTTGGATCCAAAAATGTCAGACTGCATTTGACGTAGTGTGACTGGTTAGAAAAGGAGGAGATGGCAAGGAAACGACCAAATTCAAAATGAAGGCAAGACTCAGAGTAATTTCCTGTGCAAATGAGAGGATGCAATAATTTCCTAGAAAGCTGAAAGAATATGTAGTTAATGGATAGGGCAATTCCTGTCTTTCTGTGAGTCTGTCAGGTGTGTTTGTGTTCTAATCCAAATACGGCAATACTATTAAAAAAAGGATGAAAATGGTTGGGACAAACAGAGGTTTTATAGTCCAATTTCAGAGCCATACAAAGCTTAGAACAATGCTTGAAGGAAAGAAAAATGATAGACTTGGAGCTAAGTGGAAAATTGGATAAAATGCAATACAGTGGTATATCATGTCAGACTAAGTTAATAATGCTCTTAGATAATTGTTTTTTGTTTTTCTGAGAAAGAAAAAACAGTGGATCTAAATTTTTTAAGTAAAGCATTTGATATGGTACAGCAGTGCGAATGTATTACTTAAACTGCATTCTAGTGTAAAAATTCTATTAACAGGTAAAGAACTATTTGAAGAGGTGCAGCAAGTCGTGCTGAGAGATTATATTATTAGCTAACTTCTGAAGAATTAGGCCTAGTAAATAGATTTATTATTGAATGAAAAAATAGGATTATAATAATGAAACTTGCTGATGATAAGAAGTTAGGAGGTATTACTCCTCTAGAAATAAAGATATCCTACACAAAGAACAAGGTGGCATTGTGTAGAAATGGGATGGTGTTTAACATGCAAGATCAAGTGCTTAGAAATTAATACAGTGGATCACTTTAAATGCTTGTGGTTGATTCAGGACTTCAAAATTATTGATTTGACTAAAACCATGGTATGGCGAAGATACAGCCTGAATTTGTTGCTCTTCCAGGCTTATTGTATGTTTTTCATCTGGGTGCAAAATGTCATTTGAAAATATTGGTAAATCTTACTGTCTGGCTTTGGATGTAGTTCCAGGTAGACATTAATTGCATTTAATGAGAGTGATAGCACTAGGGGGTTATGTATTCATTTCACCAAGCTCTGCACTTGGTGCACTTGTGTTGGTTTGACTCTGACAAAATACATCTGTATCTTGGTATTTTCAGTTTTATTGAAAATGCACTGGACTCTTCCATTCCAGGATCTGATTTAGACTGTCCCATCCACAGAATTAGTTATGGAGCAGAATGGAATGAACAGCTTGGTTGTATTGATATAGGGATAAAATGTATTTTTTTTAATCCATCAATTGATTTCAAGCCAGAAGGAACACATACCTTTTAAAATTAATAGTCATTCTTCCAATAGTTTTTGGATGTGGCCCAGCTGTACAGTCATGCATTCTCTATGGAAATGGTATAAAGTTGCTATTCCAAAAAAAGAATTTCCAGTAAGTTTGTGGAGAAACAAGGTGTAGCTGAGAGTTGCAGTGCAAGTTTTACCCAAACTTTTGGGACTCGTTTACCTGCTAATATCAACCAAAAATATCTGGAGAACATCACTATCCTTATGGAGCAGAAAAAAATATGTAGTAAGGAGGAAAACAGAAAGAACCTTGGAACCAGGAGGAAAGTTTTTAGGCTTAAATTTTAGTGCACAGTTAGGAAAATCAATTCATGTCCATTGTTTAGAAAATAAATTGTTAAGAGGAACTAGAAAATGGATGGGTTAGGGAAAGTTAGGGAGTGAAATGCATTTTCCCCTGCATCAAAACTTTTTTTCCAAAGAAACTAGGTTGTAAGAAACATGGGTTTCTCACTTTTGCATTGTTCCTGACATGCTTGTGTTCTTTGGTTGGTTTTCAGATCGGTGTAGGCGGGCACAAGCTCATGTGGATATTTATACAGATTGTAAAATTACATTAAAACTATTGACGGTTGAGCGGGTTGTGAGTACATACTTCATCTCTGCTGCAGACATACCACAGTACAAAATAGATGAAGTACAAATCACCCACTTCATACTGTGCAGAAAATGCAGTAACAGAGTCTAAAATGAAGCATGTGCACCCTTTTATTGATGAGTAATTGATGAAGATGGCTTTAGAAGCTAGGACATGTATGTGAAGTATATACACACACTTGCCTGAGTAATATTTTTCCTATCATAACATACCTTGCTGAAACTCTCATTGGCATACTTTTTTCTAGCAAGTAGTCTATGAGAGGAACTAAACCATGTGATCAATAGACTTACACCAGTCTTTACCAGTAAAAGAAAGCTGTAAAAATGAAAGTGCTTTTCTATGCAATCAAACTTAACTAAGATAGCTCCAGATATGTTCCAAAAACAAGGGATACATGTGACATGAGCTCAATATCTTCAAAAATGGTATAGTACAGCATTATATGGAAAGAAGTAGGCAAAGGAAGTTTCTCGTATTTCCTAAAAAGAAAGAATAAAGTGAAATCCAAGGACGTGTTTATGGGGTCGATGGTGTTTTCCAGGAAGTTATGAAAGGCTTTTGTCAATCAGTTTAAGGGGTTAAACTGCAAAAGTAAATATATTTAAATTTGTTTTTGAGAAACTAAAAGGAGTAGAAAATTGGAAAACTGGGATCTCTGCCTGAATTTGGATTTCAAAGCCTTTTCTGCCATTGAGTCTTGTACATCAATTCAGAGGATTGTTCAAATGGTATTACGATTTTTAAAACCACCAAACACTTAGAATTGAAAGACTCAGCACAAGATTAGAGTTGTTTTATGTTTTCTGCTACTGTTTTTCATTTGATATGTTAAATAAGGATTATCTGACATAACAGGAATATTTCTGAAAAGATAAAAGGTGATAAACAGTAACATGATGTTCCTTTGATGAAATTAGTAAACTTATGTTAACTTATGCCTGTTAAAATCAAAACAGAAATTTATTCCAAACTTAAAATGCTCTCAGCTGGATATGATTTAATTCCATGTCCTGGCCTGTTGGTTCATTGAATAGCAATATATGATAATGTGTTTAAACACCTTAGTTTCAGCAACAGTAGGAAATGGGGTGCAACCCATGGAATTGTAACACTAATTCATGGAAACCTAGGTGATCACAATGGCAAGTATAATTATTTGAGCAGTAGCGATAGTTTCCTATGGATTTTTATGCATCACTATGTAAGCTCTGATGTCTGACACTAAAACTCTAATTAAAGCTGTTTTCATGATTTAGACTTGTCTTGTCTGTGTCCCTAGTATGTTACAAGCTCTGATAATAAGCCTGCCTCTGTCCAGTCACCTGTCTTAAACTTTAAGAACACGTTTGTCTTTTATTGCTCTTTTAAAATCTGTTTACAGTTGGTCAGTGGATTTAAATTAGGTAATATAAAGGACAGACTGCAGCAGCATAATCAGATAGGCAATGCTGAAGATTTACTTACGTGAACAGGAGGTAATGACTGTATGAGGATTCTGATGATATTTTGTAAAAATCTGTGCTTGGATCATTGTTTTTAGAATATATGTAGCAGGATTTTTAATCTTTTTTTCTGAAACAGCATAAAAGAAGATAAAACAAGCTAAGCAAGATATAATAACAGAAATAATAAGATAATAATAATTAATACACAATAACAGAAATAATTAAGAATACTCAAGCATAAAGATCTTATAAATCTCCTAAAGAGACTAGAAACGTGCAAAAAGAGAGGTATGAGAAGAGAAAAATGTAGGTATTTTGCAGAGTCTCGAGAGACTATAGTTTAAATAGGACAATAAATGCACCATATTTGCGATGTTGGGGACACAAATAGATATTGCACATTTTCAGCTTGGAAACAAGAGAGCCATGAGTAAGACAGGAGTAGCCTCTTCGCAGGGAGTTCAGGTGTGGCTGCAAAATGAAAAAAAAATTAAGAACTGTTTTTCCCTCTCACATACTTCTTTAACTTTCCTGAGTTGTTGTAGGCCATCCTTTTCAAAGTATCACTTTGAATTTGGTGGGGGAGGAGTGTGTTGTGTTTCATGTCCATTTGGACACGGTTTTGAAAATTTATTTGGAAAACCTCATTTGCATATGCAAATTCAATTTAATTGTGCGGCTCTGTGGAAGCAAATTTTTGTTTATTCTGTCCCTTCCTTGGTGCTTCTCTAGAGGAATGTAGAGGTGATGGGGATGGGCTGGGAAGAGAACAGAGATTGCAATAAAGAGAGTGGGCAACGGGTCTGATGAAGAGGAAAGTGTTCCATGGGCAAAGACAAGATACAGAAACTGGCCAGTTTCCTCACAGAGGAAATGGAGGAAAAATGTTTAGACACAAAGAGGAGGAGAGGGCTGTACATAGGAGATTGGAGATTTTGAAGGACCCAAGGAGTTGGAGCAAATTGTCTCTATAAATAATGAGAGAATGATTAGAAGGCAGCTGGGACAGTTCCAAGAAATGGAATACATCAGGAAGGGAGCAGATATGCCGACCATGACTGAGTCAGTGAAGTGGTGGCTGCTAGTAGGATGGCAGCAAAAGGGGAAGAATTTGGTACACGAGGACTGAAAGGAGGAAAGTCTCTAAAATGTAGGTACTCTTGCATATTTTACAAGTAGGAGCAGAGCTAGACAGGTGGCCCAGGAACAGAAGAGGACAGCTGTGCTTGGTCTATTGCTGGGCTGTGAGGCTTGGTGAAACTGGAAATTCCTCAGCTTTAGAGGTCTCAAGGCTTTACACTTCCCTGCTGTCTGAAAATAAGCATGAAGATGCTGTCAGGGTGTGAGTCTCTGCTTGACTTCTCTGCTGCCATGTCCATATAAAACAGCTCAGTGCTTTGAGTCAAGTGGTACAAGTGTGTGCTGTGACTGCAGCTGTTCAAACCGTGCCAGGCTGGCAGGTTGCAGGCCTCCACACAGCAACTCCCTGTGTGACTTCTCAGATTTTTGTTTCTTTGTTTAATATTCTTTTAACATTTTAAGAGTAATACTTATCAGTAGAGAATTCAGTCTCAAGCAAGTTCATCTGGCTGGATGGTAACAAAAGCCTTGATCCTTTCATGCTGGTTTTATATATCCTTTTACTTTACTGACGTCTCTCCAGATTCCTTTTTGTACTGCTTGTTATTCTATCACAGAAATATTATTGTATGCCAAAGAATTAGTCAAAATTCTTGTAGAGTACAAAGACGATTGCTTAATATATTTCTCTCTTTATCTCTGTGGTCAGAACTTATCTTCAAAAATGGTATAGTACAGCATTATATGGAAAGAAGTAGGCAAAGGAAGTTTCTCGTATTTCCTAAAAAGAAAGAATAAAGTGAAATCCAAGGACGTGTTTAACGGTGTACTTTCAGCATCCACAGAAGTAATTAATTTTTCATTTCTTATGCACAATGGAATTATAAAATTGATTTTTTTGTATAGGTGGTTGAAGTTTGAAGAAGATGTAGAGGATGGTGGAGAGAGGTGGAGCAAACCATATGTGGCCACACTGTCACTTCATAGCTTGTTTGAGCTGAGAAGCTGCATCCTGAATGGCACAGTGCTTTTGGACATGAGAGCTAATTCCATAGAAGAAATTGCAGGTATGTATTGATGTTTCCTGTATTGGTTATGAAAATTAATCGTAAAAATTAAACGCTTATAAGAACGTTATTGCGTAATAATAAGTTCCATTTAGAAACTGCTAGGAAATATTTTTCTCAATGTATTAGAAAAGAAACTCATATTAGCACTGTTAGTAAATATTCTATTTATATTTTTTATATGGAAACTGCTGCGCTAAGAATCAATTTTTGTATAAAGAAGAAAATTAAAATGGAGGAAAGAGGAGAGTTTGGTTAGATTTAATTAGAGTTGGCATGTTCTCTGCTCCTGCCAGGCTGCCTCACGTGAATGAGACTTGTGCTAACTTCCACAAACTTAATCTACTGCTATGCTAATTACAGGCAATCTAGCTTAAAAAATACCCCCAAAATATAGGGGCAATTAATTGTAATTAAGTTACATGAAAACAGACATTTCTCAGAGTTGAGAATGAAATCAGGAGTAATGATATAAAGTGTAAGTTTTTAAAAGAAACTTTAGTTACATTAACTTCTTAAGATAAAGTTGAATGCATTTTTTTCCAATAAAAGTGCATTTGGCAGTTGCAATTCGAGAGCTTTTGCAAGCTTTTGAGCAAGAGAGAGCATAGCGGGTGAGTTTATCTCCCAAAAGTATAAGTGAGATTGAGACTAAGTGCCATTTTCTGCTTTCCTGGTGTTTGCCTCAAAGACTGTAACTAGTTTAGGTAAAGATACAAAAGACAAAGCAATAAAATTTTCTAACACTCAAGATTATCAAAAAAGCTGCTTTATAGATGATATATGTAAGACCCACATAAAATTTATTTTACTTATTTAAATTAGAAGGGAGATATTATTATATTATATGGTGGGCTATATTTAACAGTGGAATGAAAATTGGCTCAGATAGTGATAGTTGCTTTTTGTATTTACTTTACCCAAATTGTTTATGTCGAACTGACGCAAGACATTATTAATACAGATCTGCAGAAACTTGTGTGGGTTTCAACTCTATGCCGAGATCTGATTCTCCCATGACTCATAGTCTGAATCACAGCTTCAAAATTTGTCTTGATAATGATAAAAGATAAACATGAAGAATAGAAACCAGCTGATTTGAAAGAACAAAGGTGTCTATCAGTATGTTGCTTTGTTATTTCTTTATAAATAATTAAGAAATACTTAGATCAGCTGCTTGATGTTCTTGTGTTACTTTTTTGCTTAAATAGTACACTCAGATTTTCAATCTTGAGCTTTACATTATTAATCCAGAAATCACGCAACTTTGTCCATAGTCGGCTAAGAAAGCCCTTCCAGAATTGTTTTATTTAAGTAGGTATAAAAGTAAGGATTAATGCAAAAAACTCCAGCTTCAGTGAATGGCCTTTCTTTTGGAAGGTATTGCATATTTTCCAGTATAGTGAGGCCACAATTAATTAATTAAAGTTTATAATCTCTTAATCCTTAGTTGTAGTGATTTTGTTCTAGTTAACGTGGCCAAGGATTTGAGCATTTGTAATACTAAAGTTGAAACTCACCACAGATGTAAATTCTCACTGCACTAGAGAATTTGGGGAGTTCCTCTCATGCTATTTTAAGTCAGCCCTAGTTGTGCCTTATCTTGATTTGTTGCTTAGGAAAACTTATTTCTTCTGAGAAGGGGCTTCAGGATGGCTTTGATTAATTGGCATGTGGCATTTTCATTTTAAAAGAACCTGGTTTTGTGGCAGATGTGGATGCATTTTATTTGTGGTATTATTTGCATGAAGTGGTAGGCATCCCTTTCTGATAAGGTGACCTGACACATGATAAGGTTTGCATGGGTTGCACTTTGTCTTCAAGAGAAAATTCTGGTTTTCCCCCTCTGCAGATTCAATAAGCAATGAGCTATTCTTTTTAAAAAAGCTTTGCAGCAGGTGCTTCTGGCAAGTGAATCATTCTGTAAATTGCTCACGTTCTGTCAGGTTTCTTTGAAGAGATTTTTTTTTTTTTATTATTTTCTCAAGAAATAAAGTTGCTACTCCAGTTGCTTTTCTCTCTTAATATTATTTGTGCTATAGCAATGCTGTTTTCCTTTTCTTCAATCAAGTTCCTTTGTAATTTGTTACTTTAATGCTATATATGTAATTCCTCGTTTCCAGTGACTGGAGAATGTAACAAAGAGTGTGGCACAAAGTAGGCAGCACTGTGAGAAGGAAAGACTGATATTAGTGGTAACAAGCATGCCACCAAGGTGTGTGTGCTAGGCATCTTAGCAATGTGATAATTCCAAATAATACGACAGGCAGTTCTTTTCACATAGAAATATTTTACATGCCTAAAGATTTCAGGCAACAGAATTTGACTGCTGGACCTGAAGATTTAGCAAAGCTGGTACCTCTCAGGAAATCCTTTTTTGCCTGTTCCAGTCTGTTGCTATTCCCTGTCAGTAGTTATAATCCGACTTATCCTGTGCTGTACAATACAAGTGCTGTTTTCACCAGGAACTGATATGTATTCCAGTTGTATCTGATAGTCCTGTCACTTTAGAATATAAAGAAATGGTTGCTTTTACCTGTTGGCTTCAATTTTTTTCTACATTCAGCTCTTGTTAGTTGGCTTGCTAGGCATCCTCATGCCTGGCTTGTCCAGCAACCCTGGAGATCGCTTTTGGTTTTGTTTCAATGTTATTGTGTATACCACCTTTAGGACAGTTTGTGAAACCAAGTTATACCCCATGGTTTTAATTGGTACTCCTGAATGAACTTTGATTCTTGTGCTTCTGATTCATAGTTTAGGGTTTTGGCTTATTTAATGCAATCTTTTGATAATTTTACGGTGTTGCTATAATGCATCATCTTTTGAGAACAAATACATTATTTGTGCACATGTACTTTCTTCTTACTTGCCTTAATGCTTTGTGAGTGAGAAATGTGTGCTGTGAATTTGTTGGTAATGTCTTGCTATCTGGGCTGTATTCCAATACCAAATTACATTTCTATTAATGCAGTCCCAGTCTTCATATCCTTGAAAGAGGTATACTTAATCTTTGTTGCTAAATTGGGACTAAGAATTCCTATTTGTTTTAGTCAAGGCTCTTAATCTATAAACACTATTCACTAAGGCACTAAACTCCCAGCACTTAGCCCTTGAGAATTTCTATTATTAAAGTCTGTATTTTAAAACATTAATGGGCTTGTAGTAAAATCTACAGATGAAAGCCACCTTTTATAATGTTTGCGTGGTTTCCAGAACATTTTGTATTTTATCCCTGGAAACTCTGATAGTTCTGCATAAAAATATTTTGGTGCTGTTTATGTGGTAAGAATTTTTTACATCATCCTGTATTCCAGCATGTCCATTCTCTATTAGGTCTTTTTCATTCCAACTGTCGTATTAAAAAATTACTTCATCTACAGGATTGTATATTTCTTTGGACAGGCGCACAGTTTTCTTTGTTGCAAAAGAGCTTATTCATACCTATGATGCTGAATTCACAGACAGCATCTTATGATAATAGAGACTTCTGAGATGAATTTCCAAACTGCCATCATGCATCAGAACAGCATGTTTGTTCCTGAATTTTCTCAAATTGTTCTTAATTTTTGTAAGATGGATTTTACTTCTGTTGAAAGGAGCTCGATTCCTCTGCTGAACTTTATCCTGTTTAAAAATGCATTTTTTATTACACATACTTTAGGGGAGTTGTTGCTATTTCTAATGTGCCACGTTATTTTTTCCTGTGCCTTTGCAATGACTCTTATATCAGTAAGTTATCACTTCATGCACAAGGAATTCCTTTGAATATTATGTGGTAATATTTTATCGATCACTTCTGTATAGAACATATGCTAAAAGGAAGTCTGAAAAATCTATGTAATCAAAACAATTTATTTTGGAACTTGTCTCTTCAGGAGCTATTTGCCAGAATCTGGCTGTACCATTAGAGAGCAGCTTCACTGTGTTGAAGTTGGCAGATGAAAATGTTCTCTTTTGGTATTTTCATTTAGTTCCTTTGAAACCATGTAGATTCTCAGATTACCATCTGGTTTTTTGATTATAACCACTGAAGGAACCCAAAAGGTTCCTCTGTTTAACATATGATGCCATTTTCTGTTGTTTGGTTCAAAAACTATTCAGTCCAGCCTTTAATGGCAATAATTTCTTTACAGCATGTGCCACAGAACTTGCATATTCTTGTAGTTGTGCAGAGTGTTCTGTGAACAAATGTCAAACTTTGTCAGATACAAACTGTGGCCTCTGTTGCACAGTGGAGCTTTGGCGACTTGCACATGTTTGAAATATTCCCATTTGTTTTAAATGGTTTAATTGTAATAATGGTTTCTTTTTTAAATTAAATTTTAAATCTGCCCTTGCTTTCCAATCCCAAGATCTGACTGTTTTTTCCCAAGCAGTCTTTTGTATGTTCCTCACGATTGAATTTTCAATCTGTGTAACAGCTTAATCTTGTGATTGAGGTCACTGGACTCTGTGCTCAGCAACTCAGGGCATTACATCCCAAGTGTGCAATTTTATTGATTTCGTTAATATCATGTTAAGCTTTCAATCTGAGCAAGTCTTCTTTTGCCTTTGTTTGCTTTAAGCTATGTTACTCCATAATAATGACATATTTTGACTGGCTCAAGGTGAGATTTTATTTCACTGGAGCCTTTTGTTTCATCTGCAATACTCACATTGTGTTATGTTTCTGGTGGTGCTTTTATGGTACATTTAACTTTTATTACAAACACTGTAATAAAGTATGGGATTTCCTGTGAGTAATCTGCTTCTGTGTTTGACCCTACACCTGGCTTTTGTTGAGCTTTCACCTTCTCACTTACCAGGATTTTACATTTGTTTGCTTTATTTTCAGCTTAGCATGTGGTAATATCCTCTGCAGAGAAACTATCAGGTTTTGTTAATTTGTGGGTAAATTGTAAATCTTATACCAACTTCTAAGCAACATGTCTTTTTTTGTTGTTGTTTTGTGTTTTTCCATGTTAACCACAAATGTGGGAATCTTTTTAGATTGCACAAGTCAATCTCAGCTTGCAAAATTTATTTTTTTATGAGGCATTCACTGTGGCTGCGGTTCTGAACTGCAAGCTGGGAATTTTTGCCTTGTCTCTATGATTTACAGTTTTATGAAATGCTTGGTCTTGTTCCTCAGTAAAATTACATACTGTTATTTTGGAAAGCAGACATTCTTTCTTTCCTTTTCAAGTATTTTAACTGAGGACTTGAACCAAATAATTTCAGGTGACGCTGGAAATAGAATCTGTTGTCTTGAAGCACTAGAATGTTCTGCCATCTTGGATGAGCAGCTAAATCTGCTGTCGTAGATAGCTTGTTTATAATCACCATTGTAAATGATGTAAATGGGTCTTGGTTCACAAGTGCAGCCCAGGAATCCTAATTGTTGGATTTGTATTGCTCCCAGTACCTGAGTCACTAGGGAAGGATATATCCTAGCTACTCTTTAGAAACGTGTTAAGATAAAGGACAGTGTTTCAACTGATTGTCTTCCATAAAGCAATGCTTTGGGTTTGCTTGTGTTTTTTTCTTCCCCATTTTTAAGGGAAATGACCACAAACCAGGAAAACCTTGGCTTTTAAATTAGGTTTTGTAGTCAGCTATCACTGCGGTTGTGATGCACACAAAAGCCTATGTGTTTTGTATTTTGACATTAATCTCTCATTTTGTCCTGCAATTGTACAGTTATAAAATTTGGAAGTGTGAATACTGGCACTTTTGCTGGTATATACTGAATTCAGTTTCTACTGTAAACTGTCAGTGGCAACCTACATCAGGAGAATAAAAGCCCAGCAATTTCTTGTTGGACTTCACAGCTATTTTGGTACAAATGCAGTATGTTTTCTAGAAATTGATTCTCTATTTCACCTGAACATTCTGTGTAGTATTGCATGTTAAGTGATGAGCACACTGTGAACCTGGTGCAGTGGGGAATGAGTTGTGGCCACACTTGAGGGCCTCCTTATTGTCCATTTGCTTGGTCCTGTGGGGACTCCACATGGGTCTGGCCGCGTGTCTCTGTACAAAGCTGCAGTGTGTAACAGACACCTCCAGCGTGACTGGAAGCAGCCAGCCTGCTTTTGCATCCTTGCCGACTCTAGAGGTGGGACAGATGGAATTTTCTTTGCTGGGCCACACATGAGCCACGCTGCATTTAAGCTGATACAAATTGTCTGCACCCCAGTGCTGCAATTCACAGCCTGGGTAAATTGTTCACAGGTGGTGATGAGTTATAGCTGAGTTACTGTAATAGCTTGTTAAAGTACTCACATTACTCACATTTACTCACAAAATTAGTTTTATATAGATGATGTATTGTAACAGAGTCTGAATGGAGAAAACATTCTTAAAATTATGTGAAACCCTAAGTTCCTTTGAATTCTTTTGAATGACCAGGTCAGGGAGAATATCTGTCTTTATCATTGAAAAAATGATTTCATAGTTCCAGTATCAATCAAGATTCCTTACTCAAGAAATGTTCTACTTCAGTGTACTTGATGTCAGCAGAAATGTTATGGTGAGAGCATTTAATAGGATGGGTAACACTATGCTGGTGAATATTCCATAGGTTACATCCTTCTGAAAGCTTCATATGGTAGTGAAGCATCTTTTAAAAAATGTAATAGTCAGCTGTGTCTCTGGCTAGAAGGGAGCTGTGTAGAATTTAAAAGGGCATTCAAGAGGAAAATTCTTTAAAACAAAGATTCTTTACTCCTTTTTGTCATATGGAATGTGAAGAAGAGGCCGTTCTAGAAGAAATGGCTGCTTTTTCTACAAAAGTGAAGACCAGGGTTGTGAAAATGCGTGCAGCTTCAACCGATGTGAGCGTGTAGGTTCTTCTAGTCACAGGATTAAGGAATTACAGTCTATTTTGAAAATTAAATGTTTAAAATACTCCTGTTGGCCATTTACTCTTGGACTTTAACCATGCTGCTCTTGTTTTCAAGACTATCTTTCCAGTCAAAGGTGTTACTGATATTGCAGGGGCTTGGGCTTTTAAAAAGTATTTTGAAAAACTTGGGAAGAAATGAAAAAAGAATCCCAGAATGATAGGGGTAGATGGACACAGTCTTTCTTACTTCTGTTCAGGGCTTAAAAAAAGGGTCAAAATACAGCAATCTGTCAAAAAGTTGACCGTATTTAAGCTCCTACAGCTGCTACTGCACCTGGGTCTATGTTAAAAGAATGAAAACTGGAGGGAAATACCAAGGCAAGAAAGCATATCTTCACTCTTTCCAAAGTTGAATGCATCTTCCCTTTTTACATGTGGTAGCAGTGCTACAGTAAAAGGGAAGTTGTTGTAAAAAGCCAAAAAACTCAAAGTAAGGCCCATCCTTCTCTCTGGCAGAAAATAAAAGTTGTTAGTCACCACACTGGCACCAACTCTTTGGCTTCTATGGCTGTTAACGAGTCTAGCAGAGCATCTAGGCAAAGAAGAGGACAGGGATTTGGTTTTCTTTTTCCTGTCATTTTCTCTCCTCAAATGGATAATCTTGAATATTGACATCATCCTCAGCAGTTAACATATTTTAATATTTAGTGTGGAAAATACTGTTATTCCAGTAATGGCACTATACAAGTGGAGTTCCACTGATCTGTAAGTGAGGGGATGACCACAACCCTAAATTTACCTGTTCTAGAGGAATCCTTTTTTTCAGCTCTTCCTTTTGATTTCTGTCTTAGACCAACTCAAAGAAGTTAATATTTGGTTTTGCACCTTCTACAGTGTCAAGGTTTGAGCCCGGCCAAATGCCAGGTACCCCCAAATTAACACACCCACACCCAGGGCTTATGAGTTGAGATAAGGAAACCCGGGAGAAGACGCACTTAGAATAGGCAAAACAGGACTAACTTAGGTTGCAAAGTGATCTAATTTATTACTAACAGAGTCGGAGGAGTAAATGAGAAGTAAAATAAACCCTTCAAGGCCACCATTTCTTCGCTCACCCCCCTCCCTCCTTCCCAGCAGCTGCACAAGGGAATAAGGTATGGGGGGAGGGTTAGGTCAGTTCATCACCCAGATCTTCTTCCCCTGCCCGGGGAGAGGTTCTTTTCCTCTGCGTAGCCATGGGTCTCACCGTCGGCAGCCCGCCCGACGCTGCCACAGTGACGCTGGTCCCCACACAGGCAAGCAGTCTCCCCAAAACTGCTACGGCGTGGGGTCCATCTTCCA
>VZRN01005527.1:811821-889753 GCA_013397935.1 Dasyornis broadbenti
TCCCTCTGGACCACGGCCACTTTCAGGGTATCCACTGGCTTTGGGGCAAATGGATCTCAGCATTTCCCATGGGCCCCCATGGGCTGCAGGGGCACCCCAGCTTCACCATGGGCCTCACCAGGGCCTGCAGAGGCTGCAGAGCTCCGGCACCTGGAGCTCCCCCCCCACCCCCTTCTCCACTGACCTTGGTCTCTCCATGTTGTTTTCCCTCACATACTCTCACCTACTCCTCCTCCTCTGGCTAAGGAAAAGTGCGTGCACCCATTGTTTTGATTTCGTCTTAAATATGTTTTTCACAGAGGCGTAACCAACATCTCTAATTGGCCCAGGCTTGGCCAGCAGCATGTCCATCACCTCAGAGCTGGACATGGTGAAGGCTTCGAGAAGCTTCACAGAGGAGCCATCTTTGTGGCCCCCCCCCACTAGAAAAACCTGGGCCAAGCTAAACCACGACATACAGTTTGTATTTTGTTCAGCACAGTTAAAAAGGAAAGAACAGAGGATAATTTGAATTGTGCTTTAGCACAGAATTATAATTTTTTGTTTTTTCCCTTTAAAGATCCCCTGTCATGTTACATAAAGTACTGGCCTGTTTTGGGAATTGTAACATGCATATTCAAGTACTAAGGGTGTGTAAAGGGAAGATAGTCATATCCTTAGGGCAGAGGCGTGTCTCAAAAGACAATAGAGTAGGGGAGGAAAATAAATATTTTTCTTGGAGCTGGAGCTTGCTTTCCATTTTTCATGTGTTGCAAATCCTTGTCTCCTTCTTAAAATATTCTACTGAAGACTTTCTCTCAAACTTGTGTTACCCTCTCTGTTGCCTTTCTGTCATTTTTCTTGCTGCTACGCCGCTCTCTCGCTCTCTCTCTCTCGCTCTTTCATTAAGGTCTAGAGTAATAAAAAACCTCTGTCTAGACTGGGAGTGCAGAGATAACTGACCTGATGGTGTTTGAGTTAACCCTGGAGATAAAAGTTCCCTTCAGGCTCAGGTGAAGTACCCTGAAGACAGAGATTATTAGTTTGGGCACACTATGGGGTCAACCCTGTTGTTGAATACTGCACAGGATGTAGTTGCTTGAGGGGATCAGTACAACACTGAAAACCTCTGCACGATTCTTCATTGCAAAGCTCTGGGTACATCGCTCGTGGTCACATCTGTTGGCAGCCGCATTTACCTGGACCTATCCTTCGTTTTTGTGTGCTGTCATCTTAGAGATGTGGATTCGTTGGCAGCCTCCTCATCATAAGTGAATCATGCAGGTTTTTTGTTGTTCAGCTCTCAAGCAGATGTGTGATACATTGGCTTCTTATGTTGATATTGAGAACTTCAGAAAAACGTGTGTGTTTTAAGTGTATGTACCATGCATAGGTGACTGTTAGCAATTAAACTCTGCTTTTAACCAGCATAGTTATTTAATGCTTTTTATTGTCTGTCTTCTATTGCTCTTGGCGGTTAACAAAGACATGGTAAATTATGTCTCTAATGATGATGCATCTGCTTTTTCTTTTTCCTGCTCTGCTTTCTTTTCCACTGAGTTTACTGGTAGATATAAATCTGACTCCAGCACAGAATAGTGAGCTGTCTGGATTTTCGGTACAAGGAGTTTTGGACTTAGTTTATTTTATCACTATTTTGTGCAGTACAGTTTCTTCCAATTGATATACAAGGGCAGCGTGTACTTAAATGCTGTTATAATTGCTTTGATACAGAATTTTTTCTTTTTCCTTTATTTTTCTATTAAGCTTCACTTCTGTTGGTAGCAGTATTTCCTCAAATAAAAATTTAAAAATTCTACAAAATTCTCAACAATTCTTTCCCATTTGAAACACATAATGTATGTCAAAGAATCATGGAATCATAGAGTGGTTTGGGTTGGAAGGAGACCTTGAAGATCATCTAGTTCCAACCCCTCTACTGTAGGCAGGGACATCTTTAACTAGACCAGGTTGTTCAGAGCCCCATCCAACCTGTCCTGGAACACCTCCAGGGATGTGGCATCCACAGTTTCCCTGGGCAGCCTGTTTCACTGCCTCACCACCCTCACAGTAAAGAATTTTTTCCTAATAATTAATCTAAAACTACTCTCAATTTAATTCCATTACCCTTTGTCCTGTCATTATGTGACCTTGTAAACAGTCTTGCCCCATCTTTCCTCCAAGTTCTCTTCAGATACTGGACAGCTGCAGTTAGGTCACCCCGAAGCCTTCTCTTTTCCAGGCTTAACAATCTCAGTTCTCTCAGACTGGAGCTTGCGTTAGTGATGCTTCCTGTAGCCGGAGCAGGATGGCTTCATCCACAAGCACCTCTTGATCATCTGACCTGTAGTGTAGACCACATCTGTCAAGTTCCCTTTTGTTGCCTCTGTCTCTGATTGTTACCCACAGCTATCTACCTGCTCATGGCTGTTCTTCAGAGGCAGCTCCTCATGCATGCTCAATCCCTGTCTGGATGTAGAGGGCAACGCCTCGGCCTCTCCTTCCTTTCTGTCTCTTAGGAGCAGCCTGTAGCCATCAATAGCCATGCTCGAATCATGGGATTCGTCCCACAAAGTGTCAATAATGGTAACAAGGTCATAACTTTTTAGCAGCATGGTGGCTTCCAATTCCTCCTGTTTTTTGCCTGTTCTGTGTGCTTTGGTATAAAAGGACCTCACTGGGTGAGCCGCCTTCCTGGAGGAATACCTGTGTATATACAAATAGTGTTGAATATGAATCCGTAAGACTATTTTCTGCTAGTGGACTGCAAAAATGTTTGTAATTGCTTAGTGGGGAATCAGTTTCACTCACACCTCCTTGAGAGGATCTTCTTGGAAGCAGTGGAAATCGATTCTATTAGGTATCGACAAATAACGCAGTGAATTTTTCTGTGTTGTCTGACCTGAACTTTCTTTATATTGCACCAAAAGTATTGTAATTATAGTTACAAGAAAGAAAGAGACTGTGATGTCCTGTGGTAAGTACAAAGGGAATAAAAAGTTGTTTTCTCACAGCAATCAGTCCTTTGTAGGAAATAGAATAGAGGTTATTTGGGAAAAAAAGACATATACATGATAACCCTGGATTTAAACATGTTAAGCATGGGAGTGCTCAAAGACTGACTTCAAAGTCGTTACATAGGTGACCTTAGTTTGTGAACTGCCTAATTTTTTGAGGACTTTTTATATTTAATAGCATCCTTTCCTCCCTGTCCCCCCACCCCCATCTTGCTCCCCCTGAGAGTGAAACACTTCTAGATAAAAATTACCATTTAATTCTGTTGCATTAAAGGAACTGATGCTTTTCATTTGTAATCCTGTAGGGTACTAATCATTATTGTTGCACTTTAAAAGATAAAATGTTTCCTCTTTCCTCTCTTTTTTTATGTTTATGTATGTATTTTCAGATATGATTCTGGATCAGCAGGTGGGTTCTGGTCAGCTCAGTGAGGATGTTCGTCACAGAGTGCATGAGGCATTACTGAAACAGCATCACCATCAGAACCAGAAGAAGCTGAGCAACAGGATCCCAATTGTAAGATCCTTTGCTGATATTGGAAAGAAGCAGTCTGAGCCCCATTCCATGGATAAAAATGGTAATGCTTTATTTTGCATTTGAGCCTTCAGTAACATCTGCCTGTTTGGTACTGCATGTGTTTTGTACCCACAGCTTAAGAGTGTGATTCTGCTCTGAAAAGCTACCCTGTAAAAGTGGTACTTTTTGCATGAGTGGCTCCTCTTACGTATTCAGAAATATACCTGCTTAAATTTGAAATTTGAGTATCTTGCTCAGTTCAGGGCTGGGCAGAGCTATTCAAGAGACCTAGCTGAGGTGTTGGAAGCTCTGCTAGTGTGCCATGCCATCCTGGGAAACTGGCATGGCACGTTATTCCCAGTGCAGCTCAGCTGAGGTACACTCTAGGTGCTCTGTGCAATCCCTCAGACTGAGCTTGAGTGTCCTTGCACAGGATTACTCAGAACTGTGGACATGCTGCATCAGTGCCAAGAATGTGATAGGACTATTTTTGACTTCTGTTGACTATCCAGGACCTATTTATTTAAAATGTAGTGGATTGTTGAAATAGTGTTTAAGTCTACAACAGTGTATGCATTAGCTAGAGTTCAGCTGCTGCTTCAGTTTTTATAGGTGGGTTTGAGTGGTTGAAAAATGAGGCAAACATTTTCAAGATGACACTGTTGGAGAGATGTCATAAGAGCTGTAACTTTTTCTTTCAGGAAATCCCTTTTGGGAAAATCAGGGTAAAGCAAATGAGAAATTTTTGCAGAATGGTTCTAGAGTAAAATATTGGCATAACTTATTTTGGTTTTTTTGGTTTTACAAAAGATTTTACAAGCTGTATTACTGTTGCTGATCATCATAATGAAAGATAGTTTCTTATTGCCCCTTCCTTCTTTGCATAAACAAAGGTCTGTGCTATGAAATTTGGAGACAAATTTTGCAAATATTGTTCAGTTAACTCTTATTCCAGAAATCACCTTAACTGTAGTGAAATCTCAGTCCCTTCTGATGTGACTCTGTTTCAGAGCTCTGCCGAGCTGCCCTATCACCTTGGGAAGTGGGGGGTGAGGAAACAGCCAGAACACAGGGAAGGTCCAGATTGCAAGGGGAATCTGTGTGCTCTGAGGCACAGGACAGAAGGGCAAAGAGTAGTTGTGTGGCTGATCTGGAAAGATGGGGCTCTTGGTATAAAGGTTAACTTGATTTCAAGGAAGAAGCTTTTGTTTCAATCATCGCCGTATAAAGTTTTAAGAGATCTAAATCTAGTTGCTTCCCTGGGGAAGATTCAGATTGGCATAGAAGCACTACTTATGTCAAAATATCATTTTAAGAGTGAGGAAAAAGTAGTATTTACTAAGATGAGTGTGATTATGCATATGGATACACAAGTGTGAAAGTAGGTAGGATGATTGTCCATCCTTTTTAACGCAACTCTCTTGTTGATTTATACAGCTCCTGCTGATGACTTTAAACAAATATTCAGGAGACTCTAGAGAAAGTTAATGATATAATGATCCTGTTCGTCAATTTCCACAGGATGTAAGATGGCAGCTTGCATTCCATTAAGCTTTTTGCACTAGCTACTAGAATTATCTTATATAACAAATAGGCATTAGTTGCCTTAAAAAGAACCCTCAGGGCAAGCTTTGAAATTATCATCAGCTCAATGTTGGTAACTTTCTGTGTCTGCTGCTGGAACTGATGCAGTAATTTGCTCCAGAAACATCTTGCTTTTGCCCAAGTTTCTTCTGGCAACCTTCCTAGCTCTTCCTAAATTCTTCCAAAAACTAGATTCTCATCAGGACAGCATCTAAGTCCTTATTAAACACACTGATTTTATAGTGGTTAAGTGGTTCATAGTGGTTAAGTGATCCTCTAAGTAGGAAGACATATTCTTACAGTTTTTCATTTGTCTGTCCCTATTTTGCAAGATGAAAAACTGCTGAATTCCAGTTCATGTGCTTGTGTAGAAAGGTCTCAGAGTACTCTGACATCTGTTAAAAAAAAAAATCTCTTAGTCACTTTTACTGTGTTAATTTAAATTAAATGCACCAATAGACATAATAGAAATTATATGTGTATATAAAAATAGAATAACCTATAGAGAATCAGTAATTTTAGGGATGCTTATGTGAAACTGTATCAGATTTTTATCTAAATTACGGTGAAAAGTTCCAAGCTTGAACTTTTTGGACACAGATGTTTTTTTAATCAATTTGAAGCATTGCTCTTCTACTTGCATCCTTTAAGTGCTAATGCGTGTTTGGCAGTCTCCTGCATTGACCTCTTCAAAATCAATGATGGCCCTGTGATAAAGCAAGGTGGATTTGTTTATTTCAAGTTTCTCTCTTTTCATCTATTTCCCTGTTACATTAAAAAGTCTGAATATTGCTTTATTGCCTGAAGTGCACTGAAATTAGTATTAGCTTTAGAAAAGGAAAATCTAGTCCAAGTTTTTTGTTTTAAAATGAACTAGAACTTTTTCCCTTTTCAAGACTGTAGCAAATAAGCAGCTCACAGATCTGAGTGGCAACTATCGCCCAAGTACTCCAGGATTTAAAAAAGGGAATTCTGGAGAGCTGCCTAGTTTCAGGTACACTGACTGCACCTCTTCTGGCATACTCTTAGTTATTTCCTTACCCTGTGTAATTTACCATAGTAAATGGTGTGTAGATTATGCAGGAATCTACATTGACATGCTCAGCTTTCAGGAACTCTGCTGTTCTCTTAGAAGCTTGACCAGGGGTAGCAGTAAGGTTTCTGATCATTTTCACTGTCAGTGCCTCATGACCCAAATGCTGGAGTTCAGCTACAGAGTTATGCTCACTCAGCTATATGTTTCTTTTTAGATTGCCGTGGAGTGTCTGTACAAGTGTCTGTATAATAATACAAAAAGGAGTTGTTAAAATATAACTCTGAATCATGCAAAAGTAAAAGCTAAATATGTGTAAAAGAAAGAAAAATTAAAGGTTATAAAAAGCTTTTATTACTGTCCAAGAGTGTGCTGTAAGACACATCTGGTTTCCTGAGTACAAACTGGTAAAATGCATTCAGGGCATCATTTTAATCTGCTTATTCCCATTTGTCCACAAACATTGTGTAGATTGTATGAACATATAATGTTTGATATATTGTCGTCAGTAGCAGTGTTTTTCTCTCCTTTTAATAAAAAAATGGAATCAAAATATTGTTGCTTTTACTTTCTGGATTATAAGCTTAATTTGTAGAAGACTGCAGGGAGAGAAACAGATCATCTCAGGTACTACTGATGAATTTACGGCCCAGTTCACCTCTAGCAGAGATGAGAGTTTTCATAAAGAGCACGCGCCAGGAGCTTTAGAAGGGCCGCTTATTTGTACCTGTTGAAATGAGACAGGGGAACTTGGACACTTTTTCTGCAAAAAGGAAGTTCTTAGGTTAAATTTGGGGTTTACTGTTAGACAGTTAAGCTGGTAACTATCCTTAGTGGTCTGTTGATTGTGAAATAGGTGATTCAGAGCCCTAAGTCCCTGATGTGTAGATTATGCTGTACAGCTGAAGATTCAAACCCCCTTCTTTGTCCAAGTTCTTGACAACAGCAGTGTATCAGTGTGTCTATTTTCAGATATTCAGGAGTAAAGTCTGAAAATGAATCTATAAACGTTAATTCAATATATGGCAGTACCACTGTCAGGCCATTGTGGTATCTTTGCTGGAAAATAGTTGTACATATGTTCTCCCTCCATTTTTCTTTGTTTAAGAGTCTGTCAGACCATCTAATTAATTTGCTTTGTATTTAGTAGTATTATCTTTTGTTTACAATGGCTTTTCTTCACATCCTCTGCAGGGCTAAGATGTCAGGGTGCTATGGATTTACCATGCATTTTTAATGCTGCCATGCTGTGTTTAACTTTCACTTTTCATTAGGCATCAAAACTGTGAGAATTAAAAGCCTGCTTTTGATGTTCCAATAAAAAACGACAGTCAAATTTGGCATAGGAGCAGGAAAAATGATTTTTTTTTTTTTATAGGCTAATTTGACACCAAATACCCAAAATAGAGGGTGGCAAGTAATTTTAGCATAAATACTGTAAAAGACAGGTAAAAATATGAACATTTTTCATTAGTAAATCCTCTTTAGAAAGTTTGTTTTATAAAGCAATTTAACCCGTTTTTATTGAGATGAGTGGGTTTGTCACTCTGATACCTCAGAGCTGTGTTTGTAAATTCCTATGACATGGTCTAAAAAGCCAAGGACAGCTGCAAATATGTATCGCCTCTCTGTTGTTAGAGGAATGCTAAGATAATTTCAGAAGCCTTTCTCCTTTTATAAAAGGGGCTCTGAAATTCAGAATTTAAGCACATGTGGCATGAAAAAGCAGCTAATTCTATGAAAATATGGTTAGGAAAAGAAGTTTTCATCATGTAAACGTTTAGGGGTTTTGACTGGCTATTTCGCTTTTAGTCTAGGGGTGTATGTATGTTTTACATATATTTATATATATAGATATTTATATATATATTTACATAAATAAAATGAGATCTAACAGACCTTATACTGATTAAAGTCTGAGAGGAAGGAACTTGGGAGGAGGAGTATGGCAGAGTAAGTTACTTATATTTTCATGCACCTCCTGAAGTGTTCTTTACCCACAATAACATGATCTTCTGCCTGTTTTCTGTTCCATACTTATGCCTTTTATAACCGCTTCTTCTCCCTTGACATCAGAGCAGGCCCCTTATTAGTGTAAAAATTGCATTGCACCACACATCACGTCTGACTCTGAGAAAATCTGAAATTCTAAGGAGAGGTTTATTGGAAGCCTAAAAGCTTGAAGAAAGCAATGGCATATTAAATTTGGGATCTTTGGAGTTGGCAGCACAAGATGCTGAAACTGTTCACTTTGATACGTTCTTTTTTTAAGCCTTTTCCCAGTCATTTCAATTAGTATGAGGGGCTGGTATGGACTTCATTGTTTTGGGGCAGAATGAGCACAAGCAGAGGTATTGGAGCCTATGCTTGTCCTAATTTAGGATAGCATCCTGGAAAGTCAAAACTCCCAGTTATGTGATGGTGTTAGTCACCATCTTCAGTTTCCCAATCTCTCCTAAACATCAGTTCAAGGATTTATGCCGTAAGTCAGAGCGAGCTTACAGCATGTGAGCCTCCCATGTCAATACTATCATGTGGAGAAAGATGGGCATTGCCTGGAGCCGCATGAAAAGGGTTGGGAGGTATCCTAAGGACATGACCATGTACTTCTGTTTTGGGAGTAAGTTGCAACCAATGCCATATATATACACATGAGTTTTCTGGAAGTACTGGATCTGGATCAGGTGAATTGCTTCAGCTTTCCTTGAAGAGATGAACTCAAAGATCGTTAATTCTAGCTTAAATTAGTTTATGCTCTATTTCTTGTTTTAGTTTCTTCTCAAATGCATATATTTTATTCAGGTTGTATTTTCCACAGGTTTTTATACTACTAAAATATAACTTGTATTTATGAACATTTTCATCTGATATTTATTCTCTCTTTCTCCACGTTTCCTTGTACGCGTGATAAAATGTGTAATCTGTATGTATAAAACTGTATCATTCATCTTTGTATTTCTTTATTTTACTCTTTGTTGTGTCTGTCTCTAACAGGCTCATCTCATCTCTGTATCTTCCTCATCTC
The DNA here is from genome assembly GCA_013397935.1 of Dasyornis broadbenti. Lineage (NCBI taxonomy): Eukaryota > Metazoa > Chordata > Aves > Passeriformes > Dasyornithidae > Dasyornis > Dasyornis broadbenti. The sequence continues at coordinate 820,977 of VZRN01005527.1, forward strand.
CTATCCTTTGGGTTCTGTAAACTCCCTGAAGGTTCAGAGGTAGTATAAATACCTATTCTTGCTTGGGCTTCAGATCATTTCAAATGTACACCCATGTCTTCATCTCAGTTTCTTGTCAGCATGCAACTTCTTGCTATAGTGATTAAAAAAATACCTTAGGCCTTTGTCAGCAGCTGTGGCACACTTAAGAGAAGTTTGTGTGGAATTTGTTGTTTTGGTGGGGGGACAGTGCCATTTCTTTATAAGTTCGTTTTCTTACATCAGTTTATAAAACTGCAAGTCACAGCATTTTGGTTTATACTGCATGACTTCATGTGAATTATGCTTGAGATATTCAAGCCTAGCGTTAGAAAAACAGCTAAAGTGACTTCTTCCTCATCTTCTTAAATTGCATATCATTGATGAGCTCCAAATCTCCTTGTAGTTATGGAGGTACAATGGGAGTGACAGTTCCCCACTGATTAAAAAAGTTTTTCATCAAGAGGCCTAAAGGCACACACAATTCAGCCTGCAGAGATGTTGTCACTGCTCTGTTATAATAGAATTCTATCATCTATTTAAGAAAACTTAGTGTTTTTCAGTGTTTGAGTTTTGATCTGGACAGTGTTATATCCATTTAGATTTGGAAAACTGGTGACTAGTTGCTGTGAAAAGTCTGAAGATTGAAGTTTGAAAATCAGTATTTATTTTTTTTTTTTCCTGAATGGGAAGAAATATGTATGGTTTAGAAAAGTAAGCATCATCTTTTCTGGTTTAGTTTCCTTTGATGTGTTGGCTGTATCCAGTTTGTTTCCATTAACTGTGATTTGTATCTGACTACATTGTTCTGCGTTTTTGTCACTGATGTTCTAGAGATATCTTGGATTTTGATTAATAACCACAATGCGCATAGTTAAATGTCTTGAGTTTTACATTTTAGGGAGGAAAAATAAGTTACATGTGACATTAATTTAATGGGATTAATTTTTTTTTTTACAATTTGCCAGGACTGTCTCAAAAATGCAGAACTGTATCTGCAAATGCAAACTTCTATTACTGTAACAAATGTGGACCTTATTTTGATTTATAAGTGGCTTGGCTTTGCATGAAAGAAATTTTTTTTTGTGAATTCTTACTCTGTTCAAAGCTCTGGCAATTTCACATTATCTGAATAAGACACTAATTTTTTATAAATGCCTATGTTTTAAAATATGTTTTAAACTGTGCTGATATTGGCTTTTTATTACACAGAAAAGCTCTTACATTAATTTTAGCATGGTTTTATCTGTTATGTATTAAGTTCCTTTGTGTACACTCTGGATATTTCAGTTATGCCACATTTTGCATTTGGTACATAAAAATGTCTGAATGGCTCTGATGAATTCTCAAAGAATGCAGCTCTTCATGTGCTTTATGTAGATGGACTGCAGGATAAATTGAGATTCAAATTTATAATGACTCAAAGTATTACATTGCACTCTTGAAAAATAGAATACTCTTTACAATATGTAAATAACCATTTTGCCTGGCAGTGCTGAAATGGAACTGATGAGGAGAGGGCAGGAAAGAGTGGAATGGTGAGGCTGTTGCTGCTCTTATTCCCTCTTATAGGGAGTTGATGGTTTATGCCTTAACCATTCTTATCAGCCTAAACCCCATATTTTCAGCTCAAAGAAAGGAAGTAATAAACCACGACAAATGTTTAAAATCTGGCTAGAGTTTGGGCTTACTTTGGTGGGGTTTTTTTTGTGAAAGAGATTACCTGTTGTCTCTACCTTGTATCTGTGATTGTTACTCAATACAGTGAAAAACCCAAACTTGTTATTCCACGATCCAGAAAGCTGTCTTAAGTTGTAGAGCTTTTTAAACATGTCTTTCTGCCTCAAGGTAAAACTTGTGTTCTTTCAGCTTACTCCAGCATATGGGTAAATCAAAGTTTGAGGTCTTCTGTTGGCACAGAAAAAGAACATATGCTATTCTTATAAACTTCACATACTTACTGGTAGTGGCTTTTATTTCCTTATATGTGTATCTTTACATATTTTTCTCCTAAAAGAAAAGTGGACACAATGTTTAAAAGTCCTCTGGACTATTATGCTAATTGCTTTTGACACCTCCAATTATGATGTTAAAACTTCTGTATTTAAAACAGGTGGTCCATGCTTTGACTCCTTTGTTGGTCAATATTTTTTCTCTGGCAGATATCTCTGCTCTCATTTTCTCGAATTTTCGGGTCCAGAAAAAAAACGTGTAAATGCCTAATTAGCAACAGAAAGATAATGAACTACTATTTTTGTTACTTTCCTGTAGCATCTTTATAATGTAATATATATATTAGTATGAGTAATTATTGCAACTTTTTCCCTTTTCATATATCCTAGGGTACAGAGAAGTGTGTAAAAGGAAAAAAATTAAGAGTCAGCAGGTTTTATATTACTAGATTTGAAGGTTTTTGGGAGTAAGACAAGACACAAACTCTCCCTGAGTCTTTTATGCCTTCTTTATTTGAATAAGTAGAAGGGGTTTTCTTGGTCACGTTATTAAAATCTTCAGAATAGAACAGAAATAAAATTTATACAATTTTTATATGAATTATTTTTAATAGCTACAGGATGGTTCCTGTAAAAGTAATTCAAGGACTGCTAAATATACAATACAGAAAAAGAGTTACAATATGAAGTAATGCATTGGAATACAGTGTAAAGATGATGGTGTAACAATGATGGAACTCAGTCAGTTCTAATTAAAACAGACAAATTGAATGACTGTTTATAAATACCTTGTGTATGTAATAATTTCTGGCTTCTGTTTTGCGAAAGTTGTCTCCTGTGACATTCAAGAATTAATAGCCTCTTTTTATATGAATTCCTTTAATTTATATTAATATGTGGCTTTCTAAAATCAATCCTTTATTTTTGTCGTATGTAATTTCCAATTCTGACTTTATTCTCCTTGCTTAGATTAACATGCTTGTCATGTCTGTTTGCCATTCTCTGTTTATTTCACTGTAAAGCTGAACAAAAGCCCTGATTTCTATTCTTATTTTGGTGTCCTTGTCTTGAATCAGAGAGAAAAATGGAAATACTTGCAGTTTAAAGATGGATACATTTAAGAACAAGATTTCTAGCAATATATTTTTAAACATTCTGTTACTGCATATTACTGCATAATCAAAGTACAATATCTCTTTCTATGCTGCCAGGATGCAGCACAGGAGTCTAAAACCTGGTTTGTGTCATGGGAGATTTGTCTACTGGAAAATGAGATGCTGATTTTCATGAGAATCAGCATTTTCCTTGGGCAAGTGTTTCAACTGGGAATTCATGACCAGACTTAGTCAGGGATGCTGTAGTGTTCAGCTGTGACAGAAACTGGATACTTCAGCATTTTGGCAGTGGCTGAGGTGCTCTTACAAGTTTCTGGTTCTGTTCAAAGCAGATACTGCAAAGTGCTTGGTGTCCTGGCTGTGGCTGAGGACATGCCTGGAGTGTGAGTGTGAGTCCCAGTAGCGTGAGGGGACACGCTGTGGCTTTTGGAATTGCCCAGACAATGTGCCTAGCTTAGGACTTTCTGACTGTCTTCATCTTGAAGTATCATGAACATATGGTCTTTGTTACTGTGCAAGTTTAGGTTGATTTTCACCAGAACTAATGTTTTCACATCATCATTTCTCAGTCATATGAGAGACTTTATTCGCTATGGAAACAAATATATGCTGGGCACGAGATGCTGACTCTGGGCCAGTTGGACTCTGTAGTTATTCCTGAGTATGTGTTAGGGCAGTAAGAGATAGTTGGCTCATATATTTGGTACTTTCTCTTGTACTTTATTGTGGTGTTCAGAGCTGTGTGTGGCTTCTGACATGCCAGAGAGGGAGAAAGAGGGAAGGCAAGCAGGGCATGGCCTGTGCCCCTGTGGGGTTTGTGTGCTGCCTGCCTGCCAGACCCACACCCTTGGTGTGTTTACGGTGGGCACTGGCCATGCACAGGGCAATGTTGGCATTAACTAAAAATATGCTTTATATGGCATTTACTTGTTACTTAACTCTGTTTAGCTTTTTGAGCTTTTGTTAGCAAAATTTTGGTGGTCAAAAGGCTTGTTCTTTGTTTCCACAAGACTGAGGTGTGTTTAAACACTTCTTCTCGAGATATTTTTAAAACTTCTTTAAAATATTTTACTCACTCCTCACTGGAATATTTTGAACATGTGTTTGCTGAAAGATTTGTTTTATACAGGTCCATAATCACTTTTTCCAATACTGAGCTTATAAATCAGTTAATTTCCAATATACTTATTTTTATACCAGGCCACTTTTATGTTATTTTTTGTAGTTGTTATAACCAGGACTTTCTTATACATGAGTAACTTTATACAAATTCATAATCCTATTTAAGTCAATGAGGACGACCTTTGTAGACTGATGTTGCCCAAAATTGGCAGCTTCTCAGATTACTTACAAAAGTATGTGAAGGCAGGACTTTCCCCAAATGTAATATCTTAAGAATTATATGCATTAATTGGTATAGAAGGTTTGTCTCCATATATCTGAGAGTATGTTTTACATTTTCTAAATTACCTTCTCACATTCCTAACACCACATGATGAATGTTCTGTCTTTTGAGAATGTGCTATTCTAAATAAGTTTGTAATTAAAATGTCATGTTTAGGTGCATCATATATGTATGATATGGAATGTATGCATAACTCTAATAATTATGTCATTAGCTGTAGCTTTATTTATAGAACTGTGAGTATTCTATAATAATGATACTTTTTTTAGCAGGTCAGGTTGTTTCCCCACAGGCTACTCCAGCCTGTAATGAAAACAAAAATGATGTGAGCAGAGAAAACAGCACTGTTGACTTTAGCAAGGTAAGTGTTCACTGATGGTGAAGAGGGCTTCCTGACTATCAAATAGATATTTAAAATTAAATAAAATGAATCCATGAAAGTCAGGAAAAGCTGTAAAGTGTAGATTTTACTTTAGCATTGAAGTTTTGTGTGCACTGCAGCACAGTTTATGACAAAACAGAATCTTACATTTTCTTGCTAAATTATGTGTAACAAGAAATCACAATTTAGGAACACAGATAAATTTAATATCATAGGTGTATATTTGTAGGGAGAATTTAACAAATTGACAGATAATTAGCTAAGTAGGAAAGTAATTCGGAATTCCCATATTTCACATTTACCTCAGATTTTTACTTTTTGTAGAAGTGATGCATGAATGCAAACGATGCTTTTTATAACCTGAGCTCGTGGATTCCAGATGTCTCAAACAGAATGTGTTTCTGTAAACCTATAACTTAATTCTTCTGGCAAGCCAAGACATTTCAGTACGCTTTACAAAAGATGTTAACTGTTCAGTAGTGGAGATTGCAATGACAGTTCAATGTTAGATAGCAAAGAAAAGCAAACAGCTTCTCAGCTTTAATGTGAAGGAGAATCCTAATTTGTTTAAGAAGTCTATCTGTACCTGAGACAGTCGCAGTGGATACAGATGACAGGCCTGACAGGGATAGGTGACTTCAGCTGACAAATTACTACAACAAAGGTTGAGTATGTGAAGAACGGTGATTTAAACCAAAATTTTGAACAACAGCACTTTGAGTCTGTTGAATTTTAATGTTAGTGCAGCTGAGCTAAAAGTAGAGTTATGTGATTGCTCCATCTGGTGCCAGACTTATTTCCTAGCAGCAGTAGCTACTTGCACCATTTGAATTTTTGACTGAACATTCCAGACTATGAATCGTATATGGCCAAAATAAGATGGGAAACAGATCTTTCGGTCAATGACAATGAGAAAAAAGGAGGCTAGCTGGGAATGTATTATGGATCACATTTCTAGAGAGGCTGCAAGAACATCTATTAACAGTGACAGATTGTTAAAAATTGAATGATAATCCTTTTAAAATATTTCAAACTAAAATTATAATGCTTATAAGAGTCAAGTAGATATTTATATTAAAAGTCTTATGCAAAACGAATTGTTTTGGCAAGTGTTCAATATCCAGATGTAAAATTTGTAAAGGATATAAAATAGAAATAAAGATGTCTATTCAAAATTAAGCTATGCAGAGGTGAAGGGGATGACATAAGTTTCAGTAGTGCTTTTCTTGAACGTTTCTGCAGTTGCGTTGAGTGTTGTAGGATCCAAATCCCAGTCAGTTGTCTAATTGCAATTCTGTTTGTTTTAAACAAGAATGGGAGTTGCATCATTTGATCCTTCACTCATTATTTTTGTAGTGCTGCAGTTTTGCTGAGTAAAAGAGCTCTTCCCATTTAAACTAGCTGGAAGAAATCAATACTTCATCTTTTGCTAACCTCAACAGTGATAGATACCAACAAGGACGTTAGGAATATGAAAGGAACAACTTTAGTTAGGAGGAATGAAATAACAGTAAAGGATTGTAAAATAATACCTTTCTTTTTGATGGACTTTAAATAGATCCATTTATCCTTTTGAAGATGCATAAGTACAGTTTCCCCTTGAAATGTGCTATTGCAATAACTCCCAGTGGTTATAATTGGATTTATATGCACAGATTGAGAGGAAAGTAGAGCAGTACACTAGTTTTCTCTCGAGTATTGTGATTTCTTGCTCTAATTTTGTTCCAAATATTAATTCCATTTATCTTCTACAAATAAAGCACCTTTGACTACCTCACATATTCTCTCCTTGCTAATCTGTCTCCCTTGGGCTACTTCTAATATTCCAAATTTGAAGTTGATTCAAAAAGCTGGCTTAATCTGGATACAGCATCAAGACTATGTTGATTGTATTGGTATCTATCTATGAAAAATGTGAGACAGGCACTGAAAGTTGTCTTGAGTGTTACTTCAGCAGCATGGAGTGGGGAGATGTGGTTCGCGCTGTTGGTAAATGTGTCACTCCTCTTTCTCTGCTGCCACCACCAGGACTTTGTGTTCTCAGATGATGTGTAGGTGATCTGGCACCGCACCACTTCACCCTCTGTCTGAGCAGAATGGGGGTGATGGTTTAAGAACTGCATCTGGCTCATTCCTGCTTTTTATGCCAAAGACTGAAGGGAACCTTAATTGTCCTGAAACACAAAATGCATAAAGAGACTGCCCACATCCCTTCTCATGGCAACATTCCATGTGGAAACCTTATTTCTGAATCAAACCCCTGTCCCATACTGACAGAACTTGGTCTTTCAAATACTATGTGAAGCGACTGACTTGTTTTGGATGCCGGTTGATCCTGCTTATGAATAAATTTGATTAATATGTTTTACTAAGAAGGGATGTTGGGTATTTTGTTTGTCTTCATGTCAGTTTATGTTTAGTTTCAGGGTAGATGTCTTCCACTCTTTTCAGTCCTTGAGTTGCCCTGGAGGACATGGCCTCTGCATTAGTTATTTAGTTTTATATTTAATTGGATCTTGCCAGGACTATTTAGTGCCAGGTCATGAATGTGACTCAGGTTAGGGTGCAGATTAAAGTGCACATCAAGTTTCTCCAGCTAAAGACCTTCTGGGCTGAGAGATGTAACGTGGACAGGTTAGATGAAACATTCAAAATATGTAGCTTCTGCCACTGCCATGAATTGACTCCAGGACCACCTCCACTCTCATGCAGTGAAAGCAACACCTGGGGTTTGGGAGTGTTTGCTCAGTTTGCTCCTCTGCCAGCTACTTCCCTTATAATGGGGCTCTCTTCACTACCTAAATAATATTAGACAATTTTAGAATCTCAAGCTGATAAATATTACAGGGAATATCTGGAAATACTTCCTGGTAGACAGGAGACAGAATGTTTATTTCATATTTGAGTCTTGTGACCTGTGTGTTAAAGGACCTCAATACCACAACTGTAGCATGTTGTACATGTAATATTAATTTTTAAATGTTAAATGCATTTAAATGTTAAATCGGTCTATTCACAAGGTAAACTCAGCACAGAATGCACATCTCTACATATCTGAAAGACTGCTTTCTTCCTCTCAACTGCAAATAACCTAAGACACCAAAATTAGATGCAGAGTGAACTTTAGTTATATATTTAATCCTGAAGAGTTATTTTGTGATTTGAGTGAAGAACAGAATTTGCCTCACTTTTTCAATTTCCCTTGAAAAGGTACTTGATCTCCCACCTTCCAGGTTGATTTGGTGCTTGTTTAACTTTGTGAGGTGTTTAGTCATCTTTGTAGCTTAGGGAAGTGTTAGATATCTCTTTGTGATCTCAGCAAAACAAGATTTCATTACACAGGCAACTGTGTTATATCTGAATTCTGATTTAGTGCCAGAGCCATTTGCAAGAAAACAATTTTCTAAATATTACCAAAAACTATGCAAACTAGTACTGACAGATGGCTGTAAGATAGACATTAAAATGGTCCACTTTAACAGTTTATATTGGATTTGGTTGCTGTTGTTGTGTTTAGATTAATAAAAGGAAAGCAAATGACAAAATTCATGCATTTTGAAATGTAGACAATACTGGTGCATAATTCAATCAAACATACATTATATACTTTATTCTCCATGTCAGGCTTAGGTACAGAATGAAGTCTAGAGTCATACATTCCTATGCAAATACCTTCAGCTTATTATAGCATTGCCGTGATGAAGCTGTGTCTCTGTGTTTTTCTATCATCCTGCAGAAGTCAACATCGCTGCCTAAAATTCCAAAGCTTTTCTTCTGCTTTGTTCCTTCAGTTTGCTCTTGAGGCAGCCAGCGGTCATGATAGCTTATTTTCTGCTATTTTCAGCAGAAGGGCAACTGTCTTCCATTAAATCTGAAAACAAAAATGCACCTCAGAGTAGAAAAAGGAAAATTGTGTGTAGTGGAATCTATTGTTCTTCTCAGTGAGATAATAACAACTATGAGCTATGAACTAATGATTTCCAGAATTGATAATTATGGAAAAATATGTTGTCTTAATTTCATTTACTGTTAATTTTTATGAAGAATAATGCTGTTATAATTATAGATAAAAAGCATTATGGGAAATTAATCCTATATTCTTAACAATATTTTGAATCTGATTTATTGTCTTTATAAATTAATTCTGCAGTGGTTTTTTTTTTCCAAGAAAAATCAGTGAAATAATTAATGTCCAGCTCTTTCATTTAGAGAAACATTTTTATTAAAAAATATATATATTATTCAACAGACATAGTTGAAATAGCTAAGATTATAGTGCAGTGACCAGAAACTCTCTGTCAGCAAATCGGGGGAAAAAAAAAATCCCTGTGAGTAACTTTTAATTTGTAATTTAATATACTTTTCCCAGGTTGACCTACACTTCATGAAAAAGATACCACCTGGAGCTGAAGCATCAAACATCTTAGTTGGCGAACTTGAGTTCCTGGACCGTGCTGTTGTGGCTTTTGTTCGGTTGTCTCCTGCAGTGCTGCTTACAGGACTGGCTGAAGTTCCAATTCCAACCAGGTACAGTTGGGTTGATTCTGCTTCATGTTTTCCTGAGTACCTTGTGGAGACCGGGTGAGGTAACCCTCAGCTTCGTCACTTAGTTAGGAATTTGGTTTGGTCTTTAACAAAGACATCTCTCAGCTGTAGCTTTCCACTCACCCTGTACTCGATGTGTGGGTATATTCAGACACAGGCTGGTTTGTGTGTACTTCACAGATGTAGAAATGTAGGTTTAAACTGTATAACACACAGTTTATCCTATACAAACTGGTATTACTTCGGATGAAATACTAAGGTGAAATATTCAGCTTCTTAGAATATTTCATCTGGAACTGAAATTACTTGTGTGATACTGCATAATTATGTAAAGAACTAAAAAAATAAAGAAGGAATTGACAAAAGGCAAAAAGCAAACTATGTGATTTGGTTAACTAGGGATAGTGAGTGAGTGGATGGACAACATGATGTAAATATGTTCTTCAACAAGTTTGTACTTCTTTAGAAATTTAGTTTGCATGGTAGGGAATGTGACTTTTAACTGTAAATTTCTATTAATTTTTTCTAAGTTGAAACTTTTTCTGATGAAGTAATTGGATTCTAAAAACAAATTATGAGGAATTTTTAAAAAATGTCTAAAATAGACCTTGTATTCAAACAGAAAGCATTGATAGATCTGTGGTTACATTGTGTCCTGCTGGGGTCAATGCTAATTAAAACTCCAAAGTGATTCTTCCACATCTGAGTTCACTCACTTAAGTATTATTGCAGTATTTATTTATTTATTTATTTATTTATTTATTTATTTATTTATTTATGTTGTACATATGTTTGTATACATATTTGTCTCTTTTCCCTTCCCTCTTTTAGTTTCTATAAAAGTAGAATTCCAACAGAAGGCAGTAGTGTATTCCAGTTGTTTGTGACAGTCAGCACACTCATTTGACACTCATGTTACGAAATGCAATGCTAATACGCAGTTCCTTGCTTCTAATCAGATAAACAGTAACGTTTTATTTGAGTTGTACTTCGTAGTTACTTTGGATATGACTTTTTAAATGTTTTCTAATTTTTGTTTGTGTATAGGGAACATTGAGGGACTGAACTGGCTTTGTTAAAAAACTCTGAGGCCATTCCTTGTAACCTCCCCCGAATTCCTACAAAAAAACCCAAAACAAAACCAAACAACAATAATGCAAAAAACAAACAAACAAAAAACCCCAAAACCAAACCAAAACAAAACCAACAAAAACAAAAAAAAACCCCAAAACCACCACAAAAAACAACCAAATACATGCACAAATCTCCCTCCCCGCAAAAGAAAGGAAAAAAACCCTAAAAAAACGAAACAAACATTTCCAAAAGGAAAAGATTTCTTGATTTTTGGCAAAAATAAAAATAAATAGTTACACATTAGGACAATTAAGAATTTCAGCAAAAATGTGTATATAAAAAAATTTTAATAACAGATGTCAAAATACTGTCTTTTGCATTTTGGCAAAACTGAGCATTTCAGTTATTTCATTTGAACCAATCCTCTGCATTTTATAGAACTTCACTTGTCTACAGCTTCGAGTAGAGCCTTAATGGGGGTAAAAATGATTTAAAAATTATTTTTATTTGAGATAATGTAACTTCTCCAATATTGCAATAATTTACGTAACCATAACCATTCTGTTGAATTAACCAAATTAAATAAATTAATGTCTTCTGTGCATGGATTTTAATTGCATACATTTATTATGTAAGTTTAGGTTTGTTATGTAAGGAGGTTTTGGTAGTCTCAGTCAAGACTGACTGTTAAGCTTGTGATATATTTTTGGAAGTTATTTTCACTTCTTTTTTTCTGAGCAGTGCTTCATGTTTAAATGCATGTGTGAGGATTTCAAAGGAGATTATATATAGTGTTTATCTGAGAGATTCTTCTAGTCCACATTTTAGATAAATATTTCTGTAATATTTATAGTTAACTTCAACCATCTGTCCTTTACAATTTTTTAATTTACCTTTTATTTGCAGATTTTTATTTATTCTTCTTGGACCACTGGGTAAAGGCCAACAATACCATGAGATTGGAAGATCAATTGCAACACTAATGACAGATGAGGTATTTTTATTCACGGTTTTGTTTTATTCATGGCTCAGTTTTGTACTGACTGAAGAGGTGTAATAGGGAATCTCCAGTCCTTCAGATGAAACGTGGTTAATCATTCTGGTACTGACAAAGAGCATTCTAGTTCATTTCATGGGCTTGTGACAGCCCAGATTGGTCTGCTGTAAGGAGATAACAAAATGAGAAACAATATTCACAAGCGAAGATATCTTCACCAATAAAATTCCATTTTACACAGTTGCTTTCCAGTGGATTTAATTGTATTTAAGCTGTAAAATCTCTAGAATATTTAGTAGCCATGAGGATGTTTTTCTGTAGCAACTGGAACTTCTATGAGTCCTGTGTACTATCAACTACCCTATCTTCAGTTGTAGCTGAGATTGTTTGTTTAGTGGGAACTTTACAAAGTGCCTTCTATTTCAGAGAAAAGGGGCCATTGTGAAAAATTTTAGAGGGAGTTTATTTTTCCACCTCCTTTTCCTCCCACATATACTTTTTGATTTTTCACAGGTATTCCATGATGTTGCTTACAAAGCAAAAGACCGCAATGACTTGGTGTCTGGAATTGATGAGTTTCTTGATCAGGTTACTGTTCTCCCTCCTGGAGAGTGGGACCCAACAATTCGAATAGAACCACCTAAAAATGTTCCTTCTCAGGTTTGTACACTGTAAAATTCAAACACTTTTAAAATTTGTGATTAATTTTTGCTATGTAGATTTAAGTCTCATTAGATTAGCACAGTCAGTATATTTTGCATGCTCTTTTTATTTTAGGTGAATTTTCTTTAAGAGAACCCTTGACTTGCAAGCATACAGTATAGGCATGGCATTTGGTTTGGTTCAGTACTAGTTCTCTCCTGAATAAAGACAGACCGTTGTATCTAAAGAGATTAAATTCAGGGATAAGTGGTCATAAGCATCTTTGATTATTCCAAATAGCCAGTGATTTGCTTTTGTTCTAAGCTTATTGCAAGAATTGTTCAAAGGTTGCTACTTTTTAAAATGTTTTCTGATACAAGATTTTTTGTGATCAATTCTTAAAATTTCACAGAATCACAGTTCTTTCTACTAATTTCTTCTAATTCCACAATTAAGTATCTGATAATAGTACTCCTCTACAGCTTATGAAGAGGGTATGTTGATGAATGTTAAAATAAATTTTTTATGTTTAAGCTTTTAATTTTCAGAGACTGTTTGGGTTTTTTTCTACTAAAATTATGTTTCGATTCTAAGACCCCTGAGAAGTATCTTTTCCTTCTGGTAGGAGAAGCGTAAGATCCCGGGAGTGCCAAATGGAACTGCAGCCCACGGGGAAGCAGAACATCCCGGGGGACACTCTGGACCAGAACTGCAACGCACTGGAAAGTTAGTGAAAACATATGCAAAATCTGAAGTGTTCAAAGTGATGTTCAAAAGGAATCTCGATGGTCTGGCTCTCTCTCAGAAGTGTCTTGGTGCATGATTTCTTTCAGGCATTTGTCCTGATTGGCAGATACCATGTAGCTGAAGAGGACAATGCATGCTAGTTTGCAGAGAGCAGGAGAGGGCAAGAGGGTTTGAGTTTTCTCATTGTATTTATTGCAAGCTCCTTTCTCTATTATTTACAAAGGCCAGACATCTCTTAACCTTGATTAATGTTTGTTGGTTTTGTACAGCATGAAAGAACATTTGGAATAGTATTTTGCCATATATTGTGAATGCTTACAGCTATTTTGTACTTCAAGTTTCTGGGTTGTGCAGCTCTAGCGTTTCTTTTTTACCTCAGTAAGCCATGATACATCCTGGTACATGAGGCTGTGGTTACTCTGGTGGCTGCAATACACATCAGAATGAAGAATTTGCCCCAAGGAATACTTATTTTCTCCCATCTGATATGGTGTGGTGTAAGTGCATTAGCTGTCAGTGGCTGCCTTCGTGCAGTGTAGTTGGGCAATAGATGTCCCTTTTACCTTGCTGCCTTTTGATATTTAAGTATTGCTCCTACCTGCATGAAGCTAAAGATGCAGCTGCAGTGCTGGTGTACACTGGGGCAGAGGAGATGCTGGCCAGTTGGCTGGAAGCTGTTCTCTCACCAGTGAACCTGCTAATTGACAGCTTGAAGGATTGTTTTAATATTTAGGAGGTAGTGGCACTGCACCTTCTTCTTTACCTCAGCAGCATCTGATACATTGAGTGCCTGTGTGAAAAAGAGCATTGTGGGGTTATTTACTTTAGCTGTATGGTATCTTGTAAGGGAGCGTCTGTTCCTAAATATTTGATTATACTTGACATAGTGTAAATGACAAAAGATGACAGTTCTTGTCCTTGAGAGATGGTAGCATATATTCATTTCTATCATCAAGTGTATTTAGGAACAGGTTCTCAAATAAAGAATGTGAAGCTCTATATATAAATGTGTGGGCAAATAGGCACTGTGATAGCTCTCTGATTAAACAAATGTAAAGAATTATTTCATGGAATAAAACATTTGGTTTAGTCCATGGGAGCAAGCAACTGTTAAGAACTTTTGGGTCTGAATGATTAGATGAAGAATTTATAAAAGAGACATGGAAATTAGTTTGTTTTAAAACCACAATAATTTCCTGGTTGAAATTACAAAGACAGGCCTGGTATAAACTTATTTTTCTATGAAGGGTGAAACATAAGAGTATGTATCATTTGATCAAGGAAAAGTAGCTTCTCTGCAGTGGTTGAAGCAATACTGTAGAAGAAAGTTTGGTGCGCCACCTTAATTAATTTGAGCTCTTCTATGTTTTCTTTAGATTTTTTGGAGGATTAATTTTAGATATCAAAAGAAAAGCTCCCTTCTTCTGGAGTGACTTCAGGGATGCTCTCAGTCTGCAGTGTCTGGCATCATTTTTGTTTCTCTACTGTGCTTGCATGTCTCCTGTCATCACATTTGGTGGTCTGCTGGGAGAAGCAACTGAAGGTCGTATAGTATGTGTTAAATCTGAACTTTTAAAACAAACTTACATTCCTAGTTTTGTGGTTAGTATTTCCTTACTGTTGCATGAATCACCTTTAAATATTGGTGTTTCGATGTTTAGAAGGCTACAAAGATATTGCAAAAAGAACCTGTTTGAAAATTTATGGACACTTCTCTCTGTATCATATTCAGAGTGCAATAGAATCGCTATTTGGAGCATCCATGACTGGAATTGCCTACTCTCTTTTTGGTGGACAGCCTCTCACTATACTTGGGAGCACAGGACCAGTTTTAGTGTTTGAGAAGATCTTATTCAAATTTTGCAAGTAAGTGAAGATCACGATATTCATCATCCTTCATGTGTTGTTAGGTAAAAGTAGAGACACCGATGCCAAAGTTGAAATCCTAAGGAGTGCACTACAAAATAAATTGTTGCCTTTATCGTGTTACAGAGTCAAAAAATTATGCAATGAATTGGTAATGCAGAAAGGTTAATTTTCTTAAATTTTGGGCTTTTGTTTGTTTTTAAATCTCCTTCCCCTCTTCTCCCTTTCCCCAGCTGTTTTGAAAGGAATGACAGCTTCAAGATATTTGTGGTTTTTCTTTCTTTTGTTTAATTTTATCATTCTCTCTTCTGAGACAATACATTTAAATCAATGGTTTATCTCACCCCTAACTTGAAAGGTGTTACCTCACATCAAGGAAGTGCAGTGGAAGTGGTGCCTTCTTTCCACAGTCACTAATGTAGACCATGCCATTCCCTCACCGGACAGAGAGGGGCTGAAGTGTCATGCCAGAAGAGCCTACACTCACATTCAGGCTAATGTGCTGCACTTGACATATCTCTGCCACAGCGTGGGTAAAAATTGTCTCTATCTTGGAAGCTACCATGCTTCTTTGCTATCCTATCTGCTTTTCTGCCTCACTGCTGTGACGGGGACTTCTGTACCAGGATCTCCTGAACAGCATAGAGCAGGAAACCCCACTTAGCACCCAAATAAATTTTCTAGCACCTTCGGTTAGACCTTTCAGTTCATTGTGATAATGTCACCTGGTGTGTTTGGAGCTTTACTTTCATAAGCAATAAGCTTGGAGAATTTTGATGGAAGTTGTTATAGCTACTCTTTCACAGCTTAAAAAGAAATTGACAGGTGTTGGCTGTTCACAAAGCAGGATATGGGATAATGAGTGAGTAGACCTTATACACTTTGTGTGTGTGACTACTCTCAAAGCTGCTCGTGTGATCACTTTAGTAGATGTAGAGCTCTTTGTGTCCTATTAATTGGGAGAAGAGCTCTGGTCAGGAGGTGACTTGATAGTATCTTCTGTTCACAGTAAGTACATAATTTCTGATTCAGACTGTCCCTAGAGCAGAAAATTTGGAGCTTCCTTGTTTCCATTCACTGTGGCTGGACAAAAGGTTAACTATGTTTAATTTTTTTCTTGTTTTTAGAGAATATGGGTTGTCATACCTTTCTCTGAGAGCCAGCATTGGGCTGTGGACTGCAATCCTGTGCATCATCCTTGTTGCAACTGATGCAAGCTCCCTAGTCTGCTACATTACCCGGTTTACTGAAGAAGCTTTTGCATCTCTTATCTGCATCATTTTCATTTATGAGGCCTTAGAGAAGCTGTTTCATCTCAGTGAGACATATCCAATCAACATGCATAATAATTTGGAACTACTGACAAAGTACTCGTAAGTAAGATTTCTTCTGTTAAACTGTTAGGGTGGGTTTTTCTTTTTCCTTAGGTTGTTTTCTCTGCAAGGAGCACAGCAGGAAAAATTTGCAGTAGTTGCAAACTTAACATGTGGAAGCTATTTAGTCACTGTGCTGCCTTATGGAAGTAGTAGTTACTGGGGGGATGTGTACAAGCAGGACACATTTACTTAAGATAAGTAAAAAATATATTGACTTGAAGTTTGGAAAAGCGTCAACGTATTCAACTTAGCCTAGAATTAAAAAATAGGACTTAAAGGGACCTCGGTTTTAGTTCTCTGTTCATTTTTATTTAAAGAGATTTAAGTCATGGTCTCTTCCTGTAACCTTGTACTGATGATTTATAAACTTTCACTGGCAACAGGATGTTCAGGTAATGTTTGTATATCATATTTATCTTGTTTTGGGTTTTTTTCCCAAATTGAAATATTCATCTATCTAAAAAGGTTATAAGGTGATGTACCTCCTTTATTTTAAACTCTCTGGCATTTAAGGTACAATCTCCAAGAGCTGAAGTGGAATAGTTAGATGCATCTCAGTAGCTCAAAATCAATTTGTTCTTAATAACAAGATTTTTAATCTAACTCCATTTAAACAGCTTTACTTTGTGGTGGAGTTTAGACAGGTACTAATATACTTGGGGAATGAAAAAATGAATTGCTTTTATCAATATTGTTTTATTTAGAAGTAAAAACTTGTAGACCTGTTTCTGTGATATGAGAACAAAAATGTTCTTGTAAAGGACAAGCTTTTAGTCTGTCCTGAGGCTGGTTAAGCTTGGTCACATCAGTAACTAAAATATCATTAAAAAGCATTTTCAATGACAATCCCTCTCCAGACATGTCTTTATTATTTCACTGAACCGATTTGAACCCTCTGCATGAGCAGGGTGGGGCCCTAAAGGAACAGTGCTTGAACAGTGCCACATCTTCTGTTCACTGGAAAAACAGGAGTGTCTCAACCAAATGTCTCATTTGCATTTTAAGCTGGGAAAAACAGAACACAGCAACAGAGAAAACATTTGAGCTTTGTGTATATTATCACTAAAAAAATAGTTAGCGAATCCTGACTCTGAATGTACATTATATATCTTAATACACAGAAAGAGTTAAATTAGAGAAACTATAGTTCTGCTGTGACATACACTCATCATGCTGAAAATAGTATTTTCCTCTCTAATAGTTTAATCAGCAGACAAAGGAATATTAATTTGAAGAGAAAGCAATAGGCATCAAGAATATACCATGCATCCAGTTGAGGTTATATCCTCTTATTTAACTTTACTCACCTTCTATGAAGCAGGTATTTTACTCTGAAGACCTTTCTATAGCAGTCTTTGTGGATTTTTTTTTTTTCCATTACCACTTCAAAGTAGTCATCTCAAAGGGAAAGAGAACATCATGTCCTCCTTGTTTTGAAAATCAGATGTAGAAATGCTATCCAAAGACAGAGTATTATTCAGAAACCATTTAGCAGGTGGAGCTGAGATATTAAAATATGTAATGGAAAGCATAAACACAAGTAGAAACATGGATTCCTGGGTAGCTGTATTTGTGGTTAGCTGAATTGCATAATATTGCTTGAGATTTCAGAGAAATGAGTTTAACAGTCCTGCTTGTTAGGGGTATAGTCATAGTTCTGTCTGTATTTTGTGAAAATGTTTTCTCATTTTAATCCTTGTGTTTACAAATAAATGTTGGTTTTAGTTAGAATGCCATTCAATAATCAGAATCCCAAACTGGTTTTTGAAGGGTGGTGTTTACTTGCTGCCTGCTCTTAATAACTGAGCAATGAATGTAAAATGTGCAGAGCACACAGATAGTAAAAGAACAGCTTTTGTCATCCTCCAGTTACACCTATTGACCTGTCCTGGCCTACAGTGTTGGAATACCAGCACAACAGTTTTAGATTTTTTTAGATTTTTCAAACACAGTCCCTGAAGGACAAGTGTCTTCCAGATGTTTGGTACAAAGATTTCACCACTGCCTGGTGTTTTCAAACATGTATATCAAAATTATTTGATATTGCTGATATCAAACTTATTTGATATAGTATTTTTGTAGTTATTTATGAGTTTTTTATTTCATACCTATATTTTCAGTTATTCTTTTACTCTGTATAGACAGTACAAATAGATTGCCTTTCAATAGATTGCATTTATACTGTATCTTCTACTTGCAGCAGTATCCTTTTTTTATCAATCATGTCCATAGCAACTGACCCCATTAATAGCAAAATGACTAGCTGTAGAACATATAGCTCTTATGGGATGTGACTTACATTTTTTTAACTCTAAAACTGATTACTGGAAATGGCAGTGTATTGGCAATCAATGCATATTGTCTTGTTAGAGCATATCTGCTGACCCCAAGGATCTGTGCACTGAACACAGCAAAAGGGTAATTCCAGCCTCTTCTGTTCTCTCCATTCCTTTCTCCTTCATCTGAGTTTTTCTTAGTTATTCAGAACCAGTCCTGAAAGATGTGCTCAGTTGGAACAATGCTACATCAGCTGCCCAGTGCTTTCACAGCAGACTTGATGCAGCCTGAGCTCCATGGGCTTGCTGTGCAAATGTGCACATACCAGTCTTACTCTGTCCAGATACAGTGGCCTTTTTACTCAGAAGAGGAGATGTCACAATTATCATCCCCATGGGATCATCGCAAGACATTTCAAGTACCCTCAGTCCCTGCTCAAATGTCTGTACAAGACTCAGTTCCAGAAAGATAAGAAACTAAAAGGTGGATAAGCATAAAAGTTTACTTAAAATAACAATCTATCTTTTGCGTACTTGAAGTTGGGGAATATTGATTTTACAAGGAATTGGAAGCTTTTGCTGCAGCATCTGATTCCAGTCCTTCTATTTGTAGTTTAAATGGGTAAGAAACTTGAGCTGAAACTGGTCCTGTCCTTAAAGGACCAGCATACTCTGTTACAGAAGCTAATTAGTATCTGCTGTTTTGCTAATTAAAACAGCTGTTTGCATTTTCCTCTTTGGGGATTTTAAAGACAAGTTTTTAATTGTTAGTAAAGCCTTGGCAGGTCTTTAATTAGCCATGGGTGATCTTCAAAAGGTTGAGCAACTCATTTCTCTTTGAATGCTTAGTCAAAGCTTATGTAAAACTTTATCTTGGATCTGCAATCCTGTGCTAGAAAACTCAGGTTATACTGTAAAATTGCCATGTTTTCTGTTGCCCGCTCAAAAAGGTGCTGATGTATTGGTCAGAACACTGTATATATTTGAAATTTTCTCTGTATGCTGTGGCCCAGCCCTCCCCTCTTACTGCATGGGCTTTCTGAGGGTGCTCTGATGTCCACAGGTACTCTGTCTAGATGCCAGTACTGTTCCTTTGCCCTGGTGAAGACATGAGTTTGACCCAGGAAAAGTCATTGGCATGCTGTTAGTGCTCTCTTTGGAGTACTAGAAAGACAAAGAAAATAGTAATTTTAAATGGTTGGTATTACAGCCAGATTGAAACCGTATTTCAGCTGAAAAACCCATTCTGTATTTTTGGTGGACTTGAATTCTTTTACAAACAGCCTCTGTTGCAGGAGTTTGATGTAAAACACTGCACTGCAAGCAACTCTTACATTTGAGAGTGCAGGACTCCTTACTAATATCTGCCATAAGAAACCTTAGAAGACTACAAAAAGAACATTCAGAACAGTTGGTTTTGTTTTTTGTTGTTGTTGTTTTTTAGAATTTTTAATCAAGCACACCTAAATATTTGAAAGTCAGCTGAAAGTCCTCCTAAAAGATTTCTTTAAAAACTGCATTTAGCATTTTACCATTTTAAGTAGAAGATAGGTATTTGAGTTTGTTACAGAATTCTACCTCAAAAAGACAAAAATATCTTCTTTCATGATCTAATTAATGTAAAACAAGACATATGCACTTTTTGTGCGTTTATTTTATTTTATTTTTTACTCTGTGTTTAAATATTGCCCCTAATCTTTACGTGCTCTACTTGCAGGCAAATCCATTCAGCATTTATATGTAACTTTTTCTTAAAATACCATATCTTTGATATGGATGATGAAGAATAAGGCATTTAAAAGCTAAATCAAAGGAAGGACAAAGACAATCTGATTTTCAGTGTGGTACTGTGCTGCGTTTTTTTATTTTTAAACTGCATTGCTTTGAAGGAATTTGAATAGAGTAGCTACATTGTTTGTTAAATTAAATAGACATAGTTTTTGATCAGAGCTTTTCTTTCTATTTTTTTATGTGACCTTTTTGTATTTGTCATGCCATTAGCATTTGTAGGTTGGCATAGCAACTCTCTTATTTCTGCACTCTCCTCCTCCTGTTTTTTTCCTACCCCTGTAGCAAATATATCTCCAGTTACTGAATCCTGTCTGGAACACTGATGCCCATCAATTTTAATGTGCATATTAAATATTAGAATGTTACTTTTGCTAGGAAAGGAGAACCCCATATTAGAGCTGATAAAAGCCACTGTTTTTAAAAGGAAAACAGAATAAGCATTGTGGATGAAAGGAATGTGATTTAGAAAGCAATCCAGTATTCTGCAAAATACAAGCATTTTAATATAGTTATCTTAGAGTACAGAAGTTCTTAGAATATTTCTCAGGGTGAGGTTGCTTATATCTTTATATACCTTTTTGGTATATAAAGGAATTTTATATATGTTTTTGGTTTTTATTAATTCACTTTTCAGAGTGATGAATTCATGTTGTTTTAATAATTCTTTACCAGAAGTTACTCAATTATTAACAGATTACATTGAATAATTTTAAAGTGATTTCTTGGCAGAGTAATATGCATATTGCAATCTGTCTTGGTATTGACATGCACTTAAGCATTAGGAGTAGAAAATCCCACTCTGATGTAATTAGGGAGCCAAGATCATGTCAATCTCAGTATCATTTCAGGCTATAGAAACCATTGCTTCTAGAGGCATTGTGAAGATTCGTTTTGTGCATACCACTGTTTGCACAAGCAAGTTTAAAATCTTCCATTATATGTATAACCTAATCTAAATACATCATTATTAGATGCAAATTAGGTTGGTTTATACCCTATATCCCTTAAGCTGCAGGTGGAATGAGAAGAGTCAGTGATGATAAGCACAGAATTGCTCATTATGATCCCAGGCATGTAATTGAATTCCAATTCCTGTAATGATTTCTTTGAAGTTAGATATGAATACAGATTTTACTTTGCCCTTCTTGATAGTTTTTTTTCCTACAGTTAAGTAACTCTGCCATGTCCTGTGTGTCCTTCCCTAAGAATATCCGTCTTCTTCCCAGAACCATGCAACTGCCATCACTGAGTTTAACTGCTGGTTCCCTTTTGCTTTGTGACAAACCTTGAAATCCAGACATTATTTTCCTTTATTCTATTTATTCTAGGACTTCTCTGTGCCTACCCAACCCAACTGAATTGTTTGTCTCTTTCTCCCTCATTTGAACCCAGAGAGTTCCCACCTTGCTTTTTTCTTTCCTACTACTCATCCCCTCCACTTTGGAAATAGATCTCCATGTTAAGCAGTTCTCCCCAGCATTCAGTTTGTAGATGATAGCTGGTTTACACAATGCCTTCAAAATCTAGGAAGGCTTGCAGAAAATTCTTGGGTGGTTTTGTTATAGTACCCTTATGTGTACTATACCTAACACTATACCTGACTTGCACTATACCTAACAATCGAAACTTAAGCTGACCATATAGCATTGGAATGTATTGCAATAATTATTTTTGTACCAGCATTATACTGACCCTCTTCTCCTCAGGTGTGTGCTCTTTTTAACTTTGGAAGCAGGGTGAAGTGACATCCTAGAAATATTTCTCAGTGAAAGCTTTCAGATGAATTGTCAGTATCCCACAGAGTTACACTACTTCTCTGCACATGAACTTCTGTGTATGGCAGTTATATGCCATAGTGCTGCTCTCTTTGAAATTATTGTGCTGCTGAGTGATTTGTTCAGGTACTTTAACAGGCTTTTCTGTTTTCCTCCTGAACTTCACCAGCTGTACAGACTTGCAACCTTAGAGAATATGTGTGGATGCCTACTGATGTTTGTGACTGTCAGAGATGGGCTACATAACTTAATGGTTGTAACTCAGGATGGCAGATCTCATAAATAAATGAAGAAAAAAATCCTGTCTTGCCATGACAGCTGTGCTGTGAAAGGGTTTCATGATACTGAGAATAGAACTTAACTGACAAGTCCATTTTCCATCACTATTAATTATTTTGTTTCCAGTCTTTTCTCCACTGAGAGTTTGATTTGGTTGTTATGAATGTTGGCACGAGAAGGAACATGGTAAATATAATGCCAGGGATATACAGGTGTTGCAGGTACGAGACAGCAGAGAAGACATAATTTGTGATGTTGTTGTTGTCTTCTTCCCATAGCAGTTGTTAGACAAACAGAAAGATTCTGTGAATGCCCATTATTCACATGAAAATGGTATATTTGGAGAAAACCTAAACATGCATAGCATTCTGCTATTAATATACTTCAGCCTTGTAAATGCTACAAAAATACCTACACATATACCTTACTTTAAAACCAAAATTAGTGATGCTATCTTCCATTTCAAACTGTCATCTTCTTCTTTCTCTGTTATGTGATCAGTGCATAGCACACTCAGCGCATCCTCTGTGCTAGGGGAAAACCTTCCTACTCATATTACCAAATATGTGCTCTGATATTCAATGAGACATATTGTTTAAACAAGCACATTTTGCAACTTATTTGTCATACTTGTGTGTAGTTTTTAAAATATTATAAATATTCATATTGAGCAAATCTCATTCTCAGGCTGTCTTAAGTGAGCCAGAAAGGCATTTTGCCCTTCTAGGAAGGGGAAATGGTGTATTGACTAATCAGGAATAAGCTGCAATTGCATCTTTTATAGATCAGATCCTTATCTAGTATAAATGGGTGTAGCTTGCAATATGCAAATATTGGAAAAACAAGAGATCCAAACCTTTTGAATTGTCTAAAATCATCAACAGTAAGTGCCTACTAGTCTTGAAAACAGCCTACTGAAAAATGGCAACTGCCTACGGGTGAATGGCCCTGGGGCTTTCAAAGGGAGTTTCACCATTTAAGTGTGTTTTATTTACTCACAAAAACTCTGTCTGAAGCTCTCTTTTGAAGCTGGACTGGCAGCATGTTGCATGTTTAAAGTCTGTGTGGGGAGCAGAGCATGCATTACAGAGTAAAGAGAAGAAAATAGTGAAGAAGCAACCTGAAGAATCAGGGGTAAGAGGTGGATATTGTAAGGTTTGGAAGGACTAGACTGAGGTTAATTTGAATTGAACAAATAAATGTAGGTAGTAAGTTTCTTGTTTTGCAGTGAACAGAAAATTACAGTCAGGATGAAAGTGATTTTAGTACAGAACCTTTCATCTGACTAGTTGTTGAGCAGCCGTGATATTTATGTTTTATTGCTGAACTACAAAGGAGGGGAAAAATATTCCCCAAATTCACATACAAAGTTATAGGTTTCTAATTTTCTAACCGATATTCCCTTTCACATAGTCCAAAGAAAGAGGGATCATACAGATAGTCTTTTTGGTGCTGTTAAGGATTGTAAGAACTGTTCCTTTTGTGGAACAAAGAACGCTTCTAGTTGTCTGAGATTTCCTGAAGTTGCTGTTGTCAGATCCTAGCTCTATTCTCTGCAAACAGGACAAGCTGTAGATGTTGCACTCAGTGAAGTTAGGATGGCTGCCTTCACTTAATGAAATGAATGAAATTGAGACTTATGAACCAAAACCTAAAAGAGCTAAGAAATTGTGGGGAGTTTGGGAGAACAAAGGAGGGAAGTGGGGTGTGACCTTATACTGCCTATATTGTTACAGTTGGATTGGTGCTGAAGATTTAGCTGAAATTTTGATCCTCCTGTAAAAAGGAGAGAGGTGCAGGCTCCAAGGGATACCATTTTGTCATCCAGTCCTAAAATTGATTATTTCTTATTTACCTTTGTTCCCCATCCTGATTTGCCAGAGATTTCTTGAGCACTTTGGAAGGTGTAAAGGCAATAAATACTCCTTGCTCCGGTTATTGTTTCTAGCTAGCAGGTCCAGGCTGTTATTCTTTGTTCTTTCTCATTTTGTCAGTTCTAATCCCTCAACAGTTCTGAGTTGTCTGAAGACCATCTTGTCTGAAATGGTTTGTTTATTTATTTACCTCAGATTTATAATCCACTTTTTATTGGGCTGCATTAGATTTTTAAATACCCTGAAAGAAAGCAAGCTCCACTGATTTCTGCCTAGCTGCAAAATATGGGCACTTTAAGTACATATAGGGACCTGTGACTGGGTATCTAGTGCCATTTTAGATCTCTCAGCCTGCAGCTGCTTTGAAAACAAAGGCATGAGTCACCATAGACCCTCTCACGTGTGCCAACTCATCGTGGATGTCACAACTACCATGGAGTGTGCAGTCATCCATGCTTAAACATCTGATTTGGTACCAGGAGATCAGAATGTCTTGCAGTATCCAAAAGTGTAAAGATGGAAAATGAATTATTTCTGTCATCAGTGTGATGAAATGGGTGTGTTGAGATTGGCAGCAAGGATTCCCTCCCTCCATAGTGACACCTATGCTCTTGCTACCACAATCAGTGTCAGATTCTTCCCTGCCTGTATTCTAGTGACGAGGAAAGAGAATCAGAAGAATCCTTCTGAGTCTTTCAGCATAAGGAATATGATTGCTGAGTTATCACTGAGAGACACAAGAGTACATTGCTAAGTTGGTACTGTATTTGAAGCTGAATATGTTGCTTAGAAAATACAGGTGTTTGTGTAGTCTCTTACTCATTTAGTAATAGCATAAACTCCACATAGATCTCTCGTTGTGGGCAAGCACTCAGCACTTTAAACAACTTTACAAGAATGTAAGAGCATCTGAACCCCCAAGAGGAAATACATTTTTGCTTACTCCAGCCTTCTGAGTAATATTTTATCAGGAAAACAGAAGGATGTGTTAGTGTTAACTATTCAGCATATTTTATTTTTTTCTCCCAAAACTTCTCAAAGTAAAAATGGCAATGACAGAAACTAAAATATTAAAAAGATTAAAGTAGGAAGCATTATTTCATTATTGTGAGATTCTCTTTGTAGGTCAGTTGTGTTGGGAAATAGTTATCATAGAAGCAATTATATCTGTTACGAAATGACACATTTTAGTAGATAATGTTTTTATGTTTTGGCACTGAATGGTACCTTCATTTGTGTTTTCTGGGATGGACAGGGAGTGTTTTACTATCCCACAGTTCTATAATGTTAAGCAATTAGTGTGATGCTGGAAGACAGTAATACCATGATACAATCTCACATCAAAATGTCAGTGTTGCCAAAACACATACAATATTGAAAGCAATGTAATGTTATATGTATCAAAACACTGAGATCATTGTTTGAATGGTCTTCTGAGTAGAAAGCAGGATCTCATCTCTACAGTTAGGGACTAATTCTGCAACCATTCAGTGACAAAAGCAGTGTGCAGGGAGTTTGCCCAAATCATTTATTTGCTGATGATCAGGCTGCCATTGCTAAATGCCTGTGCAACTTGATAAAGACCAGACTGGAATGCTCTGCAGGAGGAAAGCGATATTGCTACAGAAATAAACAGGTGATCTCATCTGAAGGTGAATTAGAATTCCTTGAGTTGTATTAAACTATAGCTTCAATTGTCTCGTTTCTGAGGAAACAGAAATTTTGGCTCCTCTAACCTTTAAATGTGATTTTGCAGTTTGCAGCAAGTGTAGCTGTACCATGTAGTGCTGGCGACAGGCACAGTCTTCCCTTCTAGTGAGGAGGTGACTGAGGGAGCAGCCCATGTCGCCGTGGCTGCTGTAATCAAACCCCCGTGGGCCATCGCCCAGCGTCTGGCCAGCCTGCGATCGGCGATGGACACCAGGGGCCAAGGATTGAGCTCCTGTGCTCACAGAAAACAGCAGTAACCTGGCACAGCCACCTCTGCATTGCTGCATGAACATCAAATAGTCCCTTGCAATACATGGTGTAGCTGTAGCGTTTGTTGGCTTTACTCTGCTACTGTAGCTCACTGGTAGTGACGTGCTTCGTTTAACCCATTCTGTAATACTTTAAACTACGCTTTGAACATGCATTCATTCTTCACTTAGGGCCTGATCCAAAGCATATTAAATATGTTTGAAAGATCCAGTCAAGGGCTTTTGGCTCAGGCCCTCTACTTCTCTGAATGCAGTTGCTTTTTTTTTTTCTTTGCTTTTTGTTCATGGGCTGTAAGGGTTTTCTCTTTCTTTTGTAAATAGCTGCATTTAAAATAAAAGCAAAGAATTGCTCAAAGACAACCTGCATCTCTCTCTATCCATATATTAAATGCAGCTGTTGTCACATGTATAGTATTGTAATTGAAATAGAATGTCAGTGTTGTGTCCTCACGTTGTAGATGGTAGAATTTCTTTTATAGAAAATCATGCAAGTCTAGATGAGTATTGTCATTTTCTGGAAAAATAAACAGCCACATAGAAAATAGAGGGTGTAAGTAAGTGAATAAACCGATATTCTGCTACAGCTGTAATGCAATTTATGCTCAGTGACTCTGCACGCGATAGTCAGATGTTACCCTGTCCCCAGCTACTCCTGAAAACTGTATCAGAGAGTACACAATTTATTTAAAGTCATCATAAGCACATTAAAATACTAGCAGACTAGATGATGCTATAGATTATTAAAGTAGGATTAATTTAAAAAGTATTGCACTTGACATCTCGGATCCTACAGAGTAGCCTGGATATTTTGAAGACTTTGTCAAAGAAAAAGCCTCCCACAGTTGCTTCAGAGGCTTTAAAGACTTAGTTTTGATTTTAAATTACCTATTTGCAGTATTGTCCTCCCACACTGCCTCGTCACATTTTGCATGTTAAAATACACAATTTAAAATGAAAAGCGTGCTTTTACAGTAGCTGTGGGGAAAGGAAAAACAAGAGACGCAGAGTTCACAGAGCCTTTGCTCCTGGTTATCCTGACACTCAGAGCCCTGACAGCTGACTGTATAGTTGGGCAGTTTTGCATTCAAAGGCACTTCACCATCTGAGAAAGAAAATACAAAGAATTTGATATCTGAGAAATGGATCAGCCTGGCACTGTACATAAATCTAATGTCCATGTAGAGAAGTGTTAGGTGCAAGAGGGACTGGCACATTCTCAGTCTTACAAACTGTGCTCAGAAGTATCAATAGACAAGGAAGAAAATAGGTGGTAAAACTTAATGTGAGCAGTGGTTTGAATATGTCACGTTACGTACTATATATGCATATGCACCTCACAGCAAATTATACTCTAGTAATAGCACTAGCTACTGAACTACAGACAGCTTCAAAGCATGCATTTACTGAATCCATTTGAACTAAAATTATCTGTCAAAATAAAGCATAATTTCAATGTATCATAAAGTTGATAATTTGGATTAATATCTGATGTATCTTTTGTTATTGAGGAAAAAAAAAATTGTCTTTTCAGATGCAATTGTGTGGAACCAGAACATCCTAGCAATAAAACCTTACAATACTGGCAGGACTACAATATATCTGCATCTGATGTGCCATGGGGGAACTTAACTGTGTCAGTAAGTAAATTTTAGAACTTAATAAATAAAAGCATAGGCATAAATAATTTTGTCTGTCTTATTGCAGCAAATATATTGAAACAAATACTGGGGGTTTTTTTGATCATATTTGTTCAAATAAATAATAAAATATACTTAACAGAAATTAACATGGACTTTATAGCATTAACTCCTTTTGTCAGCTTTTTGCAGCCTCTGATAGTACACGCTAAAGCAAGTGTGTGCATTTTATGCCCTGCTTTGGAACCTTCTTGACACACTAGCACAAGAGCTTGGCTGAGATTAAGTCAAACATGTCAAATGACAATGAATTTGTCCTAAATTCTGCCAGATGGCAAAACCAAAGTTCCCTTGTGTAGAAAGAATCAGAAGCATTTATTTCCCCTAAAACATTCTTGCAATTGTTCAGGCTATAAAATAGAGAAGGGGAAAAATTTTGTAACATTTTCTCTTTGGTGACCACTTTTTTCTTACGTAAGTTCTGTAATTTTTTTTCCCAGGGGAGAGAGGGAATAAAGCTACAGTTCAGTGAGGCTTGCATGAGTGTGTAACTAGTTTCTAAACAGTATACTTTTCTATGCTTAAAGGATTTATATCATTCAAGTTTGCCTTCTTCAAAGTGACATTTACAACTTGATTAAAACTTTGTGGTGAGATTGGGCCACCATTTTTCTCGCAAGCGGCTCATTTCATTACACAGTCAAAGAGAACTGAATGCAAGAGACACCAGACTAAAGAGATATAACTGAATTAACCAAATTGTAGGCATAATGAAATTGAACACTTAAAAGCCAATCCAGTGGACTGTCTCCAGAAGATACTGTTCTTTTTTTTTCAAAGGCAGGAATGTAGAAGAGCTCGTGTTAAGGACGAGCTGTCTTCCGTGGCTGCTCTGTCTTACTTCCATGGCTTGCTCTGAGCAGGGACTGCTCCTCAACTCTGTTGGTGTGGCAACAGCAGAAAGAAAGTTGAGAACTGCTGGCCTGAGGGATTCCAGCAGTCCAGAATGAATATTCTCAAAATTGCAGCACACTCTAAGAGCATCTGTGCAGGGGCAGACTCCTCCTCTCACTTTCTCAGATCTCTGACAGTGTTTTTCAGAGTACATTTGCAGCTGAGGAGATTTAAAATAACAGATTTTGTTTTAACTATAAATGTAAAAGACTGGCTGCATTATGTAAAACCCTTAAAAACTTCTCTGAAAGCTTTTTACCAAAACTTGAGTTTACATAGGTAGCAGTATAACTGACCAACTTTTCCCATGAGTCCCTACAGTTGTCAAAGAAATAACTGATTTTTTTGTACTTTCATATCTTTATTTCTTGCAAGCATCATCAAGAATCTTCTGTTCTAGAAAACTGCAATAAAAGATTACACATTACTGTCTGTAAATATTTGGTCAGAGTCACCCATTATGTCTCTTTTACTGCTTATGTCTTAGTGTATTTCTTGTGTCTAGTTGAAATGTTTCAAGTTTCTGAAGATCTGGATTCTCATTCTCTCTTAAAATCCAACGATTATTTTTTGCTGTCAAGACAAACCAAGCAAAGGATTTTGGACCAAGTGTGAAGAGGATTTTGATGGTGACAAAATCCTCTTCAGGAGGCATATGATGAATTCCATCCCAAGTTTACTGCTATACCAGTTTAAAAAGTTTTTCATTCCTTTGTCTCACAGTCATCAAATAGCAATTGCGTTTTTTTCCAAGACAATCTTTGTTCAAAGCTGAAGTTTCCCAGAGCATGTTATTGTGCAGTGAGTCTGATGAGCCAGTGACACACCTGATTTCATACTAAAAGATCCGGATCGGGCAGGATATTTCTTCCTGGAATCCCCGATTCTGGGTGCTGCATTTCATTTTTCTTTATAAGTGTGGAGGGATTGGGAAGTAGAAGGAAAGGATTGGGAGTCCAGCACTGGTAGCTCACCTTTCTAGAGCTACTCTTTATGATTTTAGACAACTAAAGATGGTAGCAGAGAGACTGGAAATGCTTTTTACTGTATCTGCAAATTGAAAATTGATTATATTAGATATACTTGATGGTACAGATTTTGGGTTTTCCGGCATTTTATAGACCATTTTTTAAGAAAAAGACAATTTGCGGGATGTGCTGCCCCCGTGTGGTATTAAATGTATTGGGCTCTTCTTAGGCCAGCGCCACACATCCTAAATAGCTTTTTCAGTTGTTGGGCCTGTGAAGTTAAAACGAAACAGCAGTTCTTGAGAATGCACCAGGAGCAGCCTTTCTCTTGGTGGCTTTTGAACTTTGCTTTCTACACCTGGAGAGCGTTAGTAAATGTAAATCTGTATTTGTATATAGAAAATAAATCAGTGTGCATGCTGAGTTTGAAATAAATCTGGTTTTATATTAATGACTTTATTTATGGTGTGTCTTAGTGACTTCATTTATGGTGTGTCTTAGTGACTTCATCATTTAATATGGCTAAAAAAGAGATTCCTTTGAGAATTTTCCATTCAGACTAGATACAAACATAGTGTGTTTTAAAGTTTTAAAATAATAAATATCTAAAAATTGTTTTACTATTTCTAGTAACACAATCTGCTTGAAATTTAGGAAAGAAATTGGAAAGAAAATGTTAGTGTAAGCATGGATAGTTTTTAGAACAATACGATTTTGTTCTCCCTGATAGGAATGTAAAAAGTTTCATGGTGAGTTTGTCGGACGAGCCTGTGGTCATCACGGCCCTTACGTTCCAGATGTCCTCTTCTGGTCCGTCATCTTGTTCTTTTCTACAGTAACGCTCTCTTCCACACTGAAGCAGTTCAAAACCAGCCGATACTTCCCCACAAAGGTGTGTGCCATTATTTCAATTCAAAAGTTGTCATTAGTCACGTCTAAGTATGAATTCCATCTGCATTGCAAATTCAGCTAACTGCTGGTGAAGTAGACAGTGCATCTTTCCGCCGTTAGAAACTTGTATCAGAATGGTACAAAAACAGCATGGTTTTAGCTGTCAGCAAAAAATGTCTTAAAACAGTGAAGAAAAATCTTAAATAATACATGAATGTTTTAGTTAAAATTGTCATTTCTGTCAATAATCATAGGTACGATCTGTTGTCAGCGACTTTGCTGTGTTTCTCACTATTTTATCCATGGTTTTAATTGACTATGCCATTGGAATTCCATCACCAAAACTTCAGGTTCCAAATGCTTTTAAGGTAAGTTCTTGATAAATTGCAGTGCTTTATTATTTTGCAAATTAATCCACTAAAATAGGTTTATATTTTTTTATTATCATCAGGGAGCAGTGATACCGTTTTAAAATCTTTGTGTTCACAAGGTATTACACAACGTCTCTGATTTATGAATCATGTGAGTGAACCTCTCCCAGCAGGCCCCTTCATGCTTCCTAATGTCATCTCTGCAGAGATTAACAAGGCTCAAATCACCCCAGTCTTAGACTACTATAGTGTTCTGGGGCTACTTCCAAATTTTGGGTTTACTGTATCTAGTGCAACCAAGTCTGTATTATTCCAGATGATTTTTTCATCTGTAATTCCTTGTTTTGGCATCATAGAAAGTTTAGCATTTTTTTAGTGCTCTTATATAGGTTAGTTTTAAAGCAAATAATATCCTAGCAATGTTTTGTATGTATTCTTGTAAAGTTGAAATGTAAATAATTCTTACAGTTCTGACTGGCCATGCATGACTGTTTTTATAGCCCACCAGAGATGATCGTGGCTGGTTTATTACTCCTTTGGGGCCTAATCCTTGGTGGACAGTGATAGCTGCTGTAATTCCAGCCCTGCTTTGTACTATCCTTATCTTTATGGACCAGCAAATCACAGCTGTCATTATCAATAGAAAAGAACACAAACTAAAGGTATTCGGTCAAAATTTATATTTTCACTGTTGTTTTCTCCTTCAGATTATGTAATGTGCATCCATCTATTTGAGTATGCTAGTTTGTTATGTATTATATAGAATCCCTTTAAACTTTTATGATTTTTTCTTTGTTGGTCTGTGTTGTACCTGTGCACTGTGTCAGCGATCCACTGCCTTACGAAAGACTTTATGAATGTAATTTGGAATATAGATTCAGAATTAAGAAAGTGCCATCTTCTATGCTTTATTAGAAGTATGATTCGTTCACTTAAAGAAAGAAAACAAACTACAAGTTAATAATCTCCTTAAGTACCATAATATTGTACTGACAGTTCTGTTCTACTGGATTGGATTTTTAAAAGCTACTCAGAGGTTATTTTGTAATATAAGCTTTTTTTCCTCTCTTAATCCTTCTCTGTGGTTCTGCCCATCCTTTATTTTATAATGTCCTTCCTATCTTAAAGGAAGGAGAAGAATAAAACTGAGCCTTAGAGGCACAATGGCTCTTAAAACAACATAGGACAACTTCCTGCTCTGTTCTCTAACACTTTAGTTGCCTACAGATGGAGAGAGAAAAAGGGACATCACCCCTCTGAGAAACTGTTGGGCAAAATCTAGCAGCAGGTTTCTGTACATGTATATGCAGCAAGCTTAGGCTTTTTTTTGACATACTTTTAATAAGCAGCAATCCAATCCCAAGTTGCTTTAGCAAATGCATTTGCAACCTTCACTTTGCATTGCCTCTTCTTGGATGATTGTGACATTTGATATGTTCTTTTTTTGCCCTCTTTGTCAGCCTGGCTCTTCATGTCAATCCATAGCATTGCATGTGGTTAACTTGACAGATGCAGGAATTTGCTGCCAAGCTTTGGAATGTGTTTTTTCAGCACTGGCATCTGGGAGTCAGATGGTCCTCCTGGCTGCCCCCTTGTCTTGCTGCGTTTTAGTTTTGCTGGGGTCTGGTGTAGCATCACCTGTTGCTATGCTTCCTTTTCTTCCCATATGTCAGGTTCCTCAGATCATGTATGAATGTGAGGAAATGCTCTCGGATTCTGTATGCATTAGCAGATACATTCCTCATAAATGTGTCAGAAGGTAAAAAAAGGTGTCTCTGTTAGGATTTAGAATTAAACTCTTTCTTTGAGTGCATTGTGCCTGTAACTAATATCCGTGTTTGACACATCTCTGAGTTTGTCAGGATGTGTCTTGGAGATAAGACTCATAACCATTTTTGGGGAGTGAGGGAAGGTTGCTAGAGTTGATTCTCTGCATTTTCTTTGCTTTTCCCCCTTTTAAAATAATGTAAGCAAATAAGATGGCATTTTCATTTTGATATGTGGCTTACATTTTCATAAACCCAGACGCTTCCCATTTTAGAAGTAAAAGTTGTCTTCATAAAGAAATGATTTGTTTGCTTCCAACTCGTTTTCCCCTCTTTTTTTATACTTCCCATAGCAAATTCTGGATAGTGCACATTTCAGCTTTTGGCAGTCTTTGTAGCAAATCCTTCCAAGTTTAGTTTAGTTACTTTTTTTATGTCAAAAGGCATTTGCATGGGTTTACAGGCAAAATTATGGTTCAACATATTCACATTGTTTGCATGAACATCACTGTTTCATCAGACCATGACACTGGATTTGTTGCCATATTGCAACATTTTGTGGAGATGGTTAACTACCTGACTTTTTAAAGGAAAATAGCTTGAGCTGCTGCTTGCAGCTGAGAGGAGGTCCTGGATACTTGCTAAAATTGAAATGAAATATCCCACTCAGCTATGGTAGCAGATATCTATAGAACCAAGCTTGATGCATTGATCATTTCTCAAGTGAAGGTTGTAATTGCAGGTTTTTAAATTCATCTAAGATTCAGCCAAGGGGTTTTATGCAGTATTACAAAAGCAAAGCATTATCCACCTGTTGGTAAATTTATGTAGAATTTGACTACCACAGAGGTGATCCAAACCCAAAGGTTTTACACTGACTTTTCGTATGGATATTATGATGCTATGTTTCAGTAGGGAAAGCAAAAAACCAGTACCTGATTTTATATTTTAATTTAATGTGTCTTATTTTCTTGCTATCTGCTCTTATCTAAGATTGAAAGTATGTTAGTGAAAATGTATTACTATCATGTGCTTACCATCTTTAAAAACTTGAAAACTATCAGCGTGGTTTTATGCCCCTTTCTAGCATAAATTGACTTTGCAAACGCTACAGATTTTTATATAGGGACCAATAAAAATACATACTTTTGCATCTCCTGTGTAAGAATGGATGGAGCGTCTGCTGAGATTAGTGCAGTGGCAAGTTGGCAGCACAGCTGGTTGTTCTGCTTCCTGTTATCCACAGAAGAGACTTAGTTAAAGCAGAAAGTGTGTGTATTTTTCCAGTGTACTTTGGTGTCCACTGTAGAGTGGATTTGTGATACACTTAACTCGTAACTGGAAAGAGTGTGGTAACATGGAGCACTGAGTGTGAGCTAGTACGAATTCCCCTTGGATAACCAAGGACTGCCATCACTACTGACCCAGCCTGGATAACACATAAAAGAAAGCTGTTTTTTTTTCT
This sequence comes from Dasyornis broadbenti, assembly GCA_013397935.1. NCBI lineage: Eukaryota > Metazoa > Chordata > Aves > Passeriformes > Dasyornithidae > Dasyornis > Dasyornis broadbenti. The sequence continues at coordinate 855,122 of VZRN01005527.1, forward strand.
ACGTCACAAATTTTTAATTGTCTCTAGCTGTTAATTAGAAACGCCTGCCAAGAGTGTTCTCCTTTATTCAGATGTCATTTTATATCTTCTTTCCGTAATTACTTTTTTAACAGAAAGGATGTGGATACCACCTCGACCTCCTCATGGTGGCAGTGATGCTTGGTGTGTGCTCTATTATGGGATTGCCATGGTTTGTTGCAGCCACTGTCCTCTCTATTTCCCATGTGAACAGCTTAAAACTGGAATCAGAGTGCTCTGCTCCAGGGGAGCAGCCCAAATTTCTTGGAATCCGGGAGCAAAGAGTCACAGGGCTCATGATTTTTATCCTTATGGGCTCATCTGTCTTTTTGACAAGTATTCTAAAGGTAATTGGGGAAGTAATGAAAAGTTAAAGAATACTGCACTGACCATTTCGCTGTTGTTACTGTTATTATTTAATGAATGCTCTTTCCAGGCTCATTACTAACTAGTATGATGTTACACAATGAGAGTCTAAAATGGAATTCTAATTTTGCTTAATAAAGTGCCTAGGGACTTCTAGCATTTTTTCAACAAAAACCTTGTAATGAAAATCTGGCCTGACTGAAGTCAAAGAGAATTCTGCCATTGAGCTGTAGTAGATGAAGATTAACACTTTGTCAATACTTTGGGCCCATGGCGAATTATCATGAAACAGTCTTGTTATACCAGTTTAAAATTTATTTAGAAAATTTAAAAACATTTTGTGAATTCTGAGTAATTTAAAAGTGTTTTTGCAGTTGCAAGAGAAGTTCTGTGGTTTGTTTCTTGGAAATGAACATGAAAATTATCTCATGCTTTCTGCATACTCAACACAGCTCACCACTGTCTTGAAAATGGCTGTCTAGTTACATGCATATATAATACCATGTATACACTTAATGCTTTTAAAAGACATATCTGGCCTCTATGAAATCAGTGAGAGTTTTGTCACTGGCCTTACTAAAACCAGAATTTAGACTTGCATATTGTCACAGTGAAGGTAATAAGCCCTCAGAACCTGTACTTCCCCACAGTGTTTTATTAAGTATATCATAAAGCCTTCGCTTTGAAAACACATAGAACATGCATTCTGTGTATTTAGTATTTCTAACAGATACTTATCTATGGACATACTCTTTTACCTATGCAGTGTATGCTGAGAACCTGAACATTTAAAATAATCTCTTACAAAATCATTCCATAAAATCATTCACCCATTTTAAATTGCTTACAACACAGAATATTTCTTTTAACAGTAAGAAGTATTTTGTGTCTCTTGGATGTTTTTCTGAGGTTTATAGCTTTACTATTGAGATCCTCTCCTGAGCAGTCTTTTAAGTAAAGAATTTAAGTATAAATTAAGACTTCCATGTTTTTGTGTAGTTCTGTTAATTTTATTAACAGGGAATAAAGTATATTGTAATAACTGGCCATGAGAGGAAAATAAAACTACAGAACTAGATTCTTTTGCTTTATACTCTGAGAAACATTATTAATTTATAATTTAGTGACTCTGAATTTACAACTTGTCTGATTAATGCAGGCATATGGCACTTTGTATTTCAACTGTTTTGAATGTCTTTCTAGAAGCATTTAAAATTGTTAAGTAGTATTTAATATGCTCTTCCCTTTCTCTGCTTGTTTATGCAGTTTATTCCTATGCCAGTACTTTATGGAGTGTTTCTTTACATGGGTGCTTCATCTCTAAAGGGAATTCAGGTAAAATGGATTTATAATGAATGTGTTATTGATGGTGCTTTCTATAAAAATATAGCTGTTCTTATATTATTGTATTATCTTTTGTGTATAATCTTAAGGGAATGTTGCCAGCCTTAAATTTTTGAAAGGGTCTCACTTAAAAACGAAAATGGATTCCCTCTACATAGAGTATTCCCTTTAGGTAATGTGCTCAATTTTTTTCCCTAGTTTTTTAGGTGCTGATTTTTCTGTTCTCGCTTGTTATCAAGGGAATTTTGTCTGACCCTAAAAACTGAGTAATAACTACCAGGAGCTCTTCCCTGTCTGCTGCCTCCCCATTCGCTTGCTTGCACACTGCCTTTTCAGCTTCCATGTTGGGGCCTTTGCAGGGCTACACTTGATCTTGAACTTTGCCTTTAGGGCTAACTTGCCCTAAAACTAACATAAGTGAAATTTTGAAGGTCTTTCCTGTGCAAATAAACACTCCAGGCAGGGAGGCGGAACTGTTGCAAGCCACAGCACTTCAGGGATGAAGGGTCAAGTCTAGTGGAAGAGCAGCATTCCTACAACAGCTTTAAGAAGGAGTAGCTGACAGAAGCCAGGCATTCCAGCATTCATGTTGGGGTTGGTAATGGGATCCTGTGTACTCTTTGTCCTGGCTGACTGCAGAATTAAATGGCACAGTGTCACATGCTTTGGCCCACAAGGCATTGACACACCTTCCGAGGCAATTGAGAAAGAAAAATCACACAATGAAAACATAAATTACACTGAGCAAAAGGTCAAATACAAAAAACACAGAAAATGTCTGATTTTTTTTCATCATATTTGATTGCAAGTTACCTCCATTTATAGGCAAAGCTGGGAACATTTTTTATTTTTTGAATGGTGGTCTCTATTCAGAGACTCTTCTTTTATAACTTTGCCTATCTCTTATCTTTTGGGTTGATATTCTAAGAAGTGTAGTTTGGCTTTTACTGAGGTTGAAATAATTTCAATTTCAATTTAATATGGTTCAGCTGTTTCTCAGAACAGGGGTATAAGAAACACTATTGAGGAGTGTTTTTAAGGCATGCTAAAATCTGGCTATCTTTACTTGGAAAAGTTATAGCATCCCCCTCCTTATCTCCCTCCCCCATGCTGGGACAAGGAATTGAGATTTGATAAGATGGCTTTTGTGGGAGGATGTGCTTTTTGCTGTTTCTGTGAAAAAGAAATCTGCTCAAATCTGGCCAAATTATAAGCCTTTAAAAAAATGCAGTTTGCACATGCTCAATAAAAATTTCCAGAACTTGACATTGCTGAAGGCTGTGTGAATACAGCATGGCTCATCCATCCAGGGAGAAATGGTGTATCACCATCACCACTGTGCCATGACACAAGTGTCTCAGGTCAGTATGGAGCCACACAGGCTTGAAAAACAGGAACCTCTTACGTACATTCCCAGTTGCATGGCAGTCAGCTTTCTGGCTTTTTTTTTTTTTTTTTTTTTTTTTTTTTTTGTNTTTTTTCTTTTCTCTTTTCTGTTTCTGATTTTGTGAATAAAGTGAAATATGGAGAAGAAAAATCAGCCTGGGATAAAGTGTCTGGTGAAGTAAGAGAAAATAAGTTGTTCATTCACAGGAAATAAAAGACTGAAGAGGTTCCTCTGTGAGCAGGGAGGCACCTCTGCAGGAGAGGTCCCTCCTTTTTATGTGCTAAAGGAGGCAGAGCTGAGTTGTTGAAAAACGAGTTTGGGGTGTATTAGGAAAGCAGTGATAATGCATATACCCAACAGGATCAACCAGCTTCCATTCCGTTGGATTCGCAATTGGTTCACAATTGGTTCACAACCACTTTGAAGTCTGACTTTGCCTGATGTTAAGAGTTCATGATTAGCATTATTTTAAAGTGACCACCTTCTTTGTGTGTAACAAGCAATGCAGTATGAACAGGGTATTTCCTGCAGTATGGCTGTAGAGAATGTAATTCAGCAGAATTCAATGTCTCAGCACATCTGCAACACAACCTAGGGAGATACATGTATTAAAATGGAAAGGAACTGAAGTATGAGTAACCAAGTAATTAAGCTTTGCTTAAATAATAGGATTCTCCTTCTTACCCTGGTGGCTCAGTGGAAGAGAAGATGAGTCTTCTGCCACTGTTGCACCAGTATAGATTACAGGCTTATGATTGCAGCTGAGGTGGTCTCTTCTGTGCTGCCGAAATTATGTAGTTTTTGCCTTTAGAATAACAAGTCAGATTCTTTGGATATTCAGGATTTCTTAGGCAGTGTGTAAATACCAGAATAGATGAACTTACACCTCATTTTGATCCAAACTTATAAAATTTTCTCTTTCAGCTTTTTGACAGGATAAAGTTATTCTGGATGCCTGCAAAGCATCAGCCAGATTTTATTTATCTAAGGCATGTTCCTCTTAGAAAGGTCCACCTCTTCACTATAATTCAGCTGAGTTGTCTTGTGCTTCTCTGGATTATAAAGGTTTCAAGAGCTGCCATTGTCTTTCCTATGATGGTATGAATTTTTTTTATTTCCTCTAAAAACCGCTTTTCACCTGTGGATAATTATTATTGAAGAAAAAAAATTGAGCAGGTAATTATAACATTGCTTTGATTCCATGTTTAAGGACAATTCATGATGTATCAGTAAGGAAGATTTTGACACTTAACCTCTATTTTGAGTCCTGTGTGTGGGTATCCCAACTTATATTCTCTTAGGGAAATTCTTCTCTTAAAAACAAATACTAAAATTTATTTGATATTTTTTAAGGAATAGTACTCAATCCTGTTACAGAGAGAACATTCACTTACTGAGGAAGACTGTTCATTGCACTGAGGAGCTTTACAGTTCTGTGTCTTAGTAGAAATAAAGGTGTTCTGCTGCTTAAGTGATTTCTCTCTAATCATTTTACTGAGAGAAAATTTATTTTGAATAAATAAAGAATATTTTTACTGACTTCAGTGATCGTTAAATGCTTTAAGCCATACTTCATTTGAACAAAGGAATAGCAGCTATTGCCTTGTTCAAATTAAAGGATAAAATTCTTGCTGCAAACTGGTCACTTTTGAAAGTATTCCTGTACAAGCATCTTTATCTGTTTTACTTGCTTAATTTCCTAATTCTTTGAATTAATATCTTTGCAGGTCCTAGCTTTGGTATTTGTTCGAAAACTCATGGATTTCTTTTTTACCAAGCGGGAGCTCAGTTGGTTAGATGATTTGATGCCTGAGAGTAAGAAAAAGAAACTGGAAGATGCTGAGAAAGAGGTGGGTCATGGTTTCAGGTTTTTTTGTGTGTAGCAATTTATCAATTTCTCCTTCAGACATTTAGAGAAAATTCTGTAAGTAAGGCACATTCCATGCACCCGGCAGACTTGTTAACAGTATCTAAGTGTAATATTGTCATATTTTGCATAAGTGCTTTTAAGGTTACAAATCTGGCAGGCTTAGGTGGGGATGCAGATTCTTAGGCTGCCATACTGTCATTTAAAATATTATCCACAGTGCTCCTGGGATTGCTTCTGAGCCCTGCTCAGATGGTGTGCAGAGATGAACCTGTGTCTATAGGAAAGCCCTCCGGTGCCTTGGGGCACTTGGATGCTGCACTGGAATGGCTCTCGTCCCTGCAGGAGGTGCTGAGAAGTGCAGGATTTCAGGCCTGTGGCAGGTCCCAGCTGCCTCTGAGCCATACACAGGGCATGCAGCGTCACTCTGCCCTTTCTGCTCAGGACTGTGGTAACCCTGTGCAGTATCCCAGTAACACTCTGGGCCAGTGGTATCCTGCTGCTACTGCAGAAACAATTTACTTTGGCTTTGTAATGTAAAGGTCAGTGACACTGCTAACCCTGTTAACCAAATCCTCAGACTCTGGCTTACATCCTGTGGCATTACCACCCAGTTGGCTGTTTCAGATCTGGACTCCTCATCTTATTTCAAAGAATATACTTTTCAGATAATTTATTATCAACGTGATACAGGACAGATTCTTACATATTTCTGCTCAGAATGTTCCTATATTTAGACAGTGAAACACTGATCTTTCTGATTCTAGTTTTCTAACCAGTTTTGCATCTATTTTATAGTATTTTTATCTAGCTGTTGCTTCATGAATTGCTTGTTTTAGTAGCATATAAAACTGTGGGGATGTAAAGAAACTTTATGTGTAAGGGACACATGTGTCCTTTGTCCTGGTACCAGCCACCTGATCAATGTCAGCTGTTAGGAAACTTCAGTAATGTAAATGAGGGGCAAGTCTCAGTGGTGTCACACTAACTGCAAGAGCAGTAGGTAGAATATGTTGGTGCCAGGGTGTTTTAAATGGGATTCACGTGTCCTGCATCAGCACTTTGGAATTGTACCATAGGGTGAGGCTGTGGCAGCAGTGGGAGGTGAATCTGCAGATACTGCTGTGCAGTCCTGGCAGTCACTGGGGACAGTTGTGCTCATGGCTTCTGAGGTGCTCTTCAACCTCTGCAAAAGCCCAGGGCCCACGAGGCATAAACTTTCGGTGGTACAAGGGTACTGCAAAAATTGGACAATGTGAATGAATAAATCAGCCATTTATCCTTAGGGATGCCTTGAGATGTGCTCCAAGACCAGTGAAATGTGTGTGTTAAGGATTCCCATTAGTAGCTTTATTTGCAGAAATAGAGCATGAGCTATTGATTTGAATGTGTAACTATACAAACTAGATTTCTCTGCTTTTAGGATTGACTCTCCTGTGACCTTTGACAGCTCCCTGCCTCATCTGTAACCTGAGAGCTCTTAACTTTGATTTCCTTGACACATTCAACATACTGTCATGGAATATGTTTTGGGGAAAAGATTTTACCTATGTGATAAAGATCATGAGGATTATTTACTATTTAGTATGTGCCCATAAAACTACCAGGCTGAAATTAAAATATGTGAGTCATTGTTTTCTCCCTTGAATCAGAGCAGACCAAAGAGTTGTTTCATCGTGGTGTCTGTTGTCATCACAATTCAGAGTAACCAGAAGTAACCAAGGTAGCTCTCTTCTTGTGGGTTCTGGTTTTTGGAAAGAATTCCTTGTTATCCTTATGTTTTGGTTATATGTCACTTTGCTTCCCTTGCTTGATAGGATGGCATCAGAAAACAAAACTGGGAAAATCTACTGGTGTTACTTTATTTCATTCACTGTCTATTTTGAGAGGTTATTTTTACATATTTTGGCATTTCTAAATATTTAGAGCTATTATTAAAACTGTTCAACTGTCAAAAACTTATGAAGCTGTGAAGCCTGGAAATGACAAAATTAACTAGTAATAAAAAACTTCTGACATGTAGCCTAAGGAATTAATTGGAGAGTTGCTATCACACAGCTTTTAAAAATAGAAGTATTCTACCCACAAGAATATTCAGAAATATAGTTGACAGGATCTGAAACTTACTTGATTGGATCCTAATTTCATCACTTAGGTTGTTTTTATATTTTTAGGCCATGTTTTTCCAGGGCTTTGAACATTTATAGTCGGTATGATACATGCCTTCTCCTCACAGACCTCCTTTGGGAGCCACTTTGATGTTAATCAATTAAGTCTTTCTGAGACAAGAATGAACAAAGGACTTTCCCATTTGAAGAAAAATAATATTGTGCCTTTGAAATAGTTGTAATAATACAGCATAGACGAAACAAATTTCTAAGCAGAGAGAACTTAAATTCTAGTATTTTGGAAAATTGTACCGGCTCTCGCAGCTAATACCATCAGTGTGTGAGATGATGTGGGGCTTTGGTGATCTGCCAGAAAAGGATAAATTCTCTTTTTGGGAGAGCCAACTCATGCTTTCAGACAGGCACTGGTGAAAACTGTTACAAAGGCAGCTACTAAAGGGAAGAAAGCTGTGGAGGTCACCCGGTGTCTGTTGGGCTCACACACACACACTGCAACAATTTAGAGCAAGATTTGATCGTTACATTCCTGCCAAGTCTTGTTAACCTCCTAGCTGTGGTTGTCCTGACCTAATGGGTGTGAATACTGAGAATCCTCCTGTGGAGGACTTGTTTTTGTTCTTACAGGCAGGACAAGGTGCTTGAGAGGTGTTATATTCTTCTCCTGTCCCACTAAGGAGGGGGGAAGAATACAACTACAAATTTTCTAAATTTGTAATTATTTTACATAAAGATTTTTGGTAGATTAATCTCCTAATTCTCTTCAAGTGAAAACTAATTTTGGGTGTTTTGTTTCACTACCTTTCACTGAAATAAAACTTTATTAAAACTATGTGTGCAAACTTAAATGATCTTCCCTAATTTTTGCATGTAAACATCAATGCATATATCCTGTTATCAATGTTATTGAAACTTCACCAGTTGTTCACTCAGTGTTACAGTTTTGCTCTTTATTGTTACAAAACAATGCTTTCTATTAGGCACTGGAAAATAGCATTAAGTGAAGACTTTTTAAATAGAAAGTTTTAAATGTGAACGATTTAAATTAAAAGAATTTAAAATTATCTTACTTTAAGAACTTCAAATAAATACTTAATATTAAAGAAAATGGAAATGTGATTACAGTACATAAATTTCACTTTTCACAACTATGTCCTGTCTCATGTCTACATTCCTTCGTTCCAGGAAGAGCAAAGTATGTTAGCAATGGAAGAGGAAGGGACTGTTCAGTTACCACTAGAAGGACATTACAGGTAAAATATACCTTTCCTCTTTTAGGTGAGTTGCAATTAAATAATATAAACATGCCACAATATTTATTCATAATGCTTACTGAATGTCAGGAGGATATTTGTCTGGTACAGATAGATGAACTGAACCATACACTGCAGCACTTAACAAGGTTAGCCCTTTCCTAAACTTTCTACATGATCTCACAGTCCCTAGGAAAAAGACAGACTAGCTGGAAGTTTTCTGTTGGGCAGGAGTGCAGGATCAGACTGTTCACAATGAACTTTGGCTTTTGATATGCACAGTGCAAAAGGAAGATGCAGAGCAGGTCAAACCCTTCACCCTGATGCAAGCAGGAATCCAGGAAAGGTTTTCTGGAAAAAAAACTACAGAAAAACTATGTTCTTACAGTATTACATTCTAAAACATTCTAATTTGGATCCTATTATGTAAGGTAATGACTGAATTGAGCTGTCCAGGTTAGTTAAGGCATAATGCAGGGTTAACACAACTCAAAAAGCATGAACATCAATGTTACAGATAGTAACAACATGTTGCCAGCCCATAAGGAATGAATATAATTTTCAGTTTTCAGAAAGAAATTCTTAATAAAAGATTTGAAATATCTGGTGACAGTAATCTTTGCATTAAAGTGAGTTCACAGGAACAACATTTCAGAGGGGCCTCCTCTCTAACATTTTAACATGAAGTTACCCTAATGTCTCCTAATGCAAATCAGTTCTGTCTCTGAAAAATTCCAGCCTATTTCTTCTGACTTACCACACTACTAATGGTCTGTTTTTTCTCTTGTTTTGTCCATACCTTTATGTTCTAATTTCCATTATCAATATGTAGCTTAATTTATCTTGCAGTGTGATCTCTGTTGATTTCTATCATGTGTTGACGCTGGCAGAGTTGCCTGGATAATACCTGACACTGTACTCTCAGGGTTACATTCCTATACCTAAAAACAAGAGTCAAGATATTGGCTGTTAAAGAGGTTCCCCAAAACACAAGACAGCAAGTTTACTGAATGCTTACTGAATGCCAAGGGCTTACTGTAACCATGATGTCAGGAATAATGTACAGGCAACCCCTTAAAACCTTTAAGACTTTATTATTCTAAAGTGTATAAATGCACGTTTGGAGGAGTCCACGTAAAGCAAAGAGCATAATGGCTACAAAGTGCTACTTAAGGCTACTGATTAGTTTGTTTAATTTGAGCATTTTTTTAGATCTCTTCAATATTTTATTTTGTTAAGTCTTTTGCTTGCTTTTAAAATTGCTTTAGAAGTAGGTGGAATTTCAGAGCATAAGTAGGACCTTTTGGGATTCAGTTTTAATCCAACTATGCCATTATTATGCTGTGAGATCTTGGGAAATATTTAATTTCACACTTCATTTTTCTTTTGTTTGTTAGTTGGGAGCGACACAATATATTTTATTGATGTTACTGTGATGAATTGCTGTTGGAGAAAGAAAATATTGAAAAAGTGTTAAGATGTTCTAAGAGAGTATTGAAGTAATTGTTCAGGGCTTCTGAAGTTTAACCTAGTTTCTTAACTTACATTGCACTTAATTATTGTCATCGCTATCAGTTTTCAAGGACTTTTAGTGAGTTAATAAGTAACAAGACTGATTGCTGATTGTTTTACTGTGTTTATACTTCTATTCTTGTGTAGAGATGACCCATCCGTAATAAACATTTCTGATGAAATGGCAAAAACTGCTGTGTGGAAGACATTGTTGATATCCTCAGATAATGCAAAAGATAAGGAGTCAAGCTTTCCTTCTAAAAGGTCTTAATTTTTTTTTTTACTTCATTATACTTTATAAATTGGTATCAAACCAGTATTAGAATATTTTGCTAGGTATTAGAAAGATTTCTAGCATTTTGCAGTTTTATTTCTTATGTCCAGTCATAATATTCTGAGCTCAAAACACAATTTCACTATTTATTTAAAAGCAAAAATCACAAATATTTGCATGGTACTCAGTTATGCTCCAGTGGAAAATGAAGTTGAGCATGCCTGATGTTTGTGTGATGAACCACCAGCCTCCACCTGGATATTACACAACAGCTGTTGTGTTTGTTCTGCTTGCATTTGTTCTTTCCTCTTGAAAAAGAAGTGATCATCACTGCCCTGGAAATAGCTGTATGAAGAACCCAGTACTCTGAATGCAATCTAATAATATTTGGAGTGAAAATAATTTTATGATTGCATCAGTTTTTTACATTTTTCTGCCTACTTCACTTGTACTCAAAACAGTTAAATAATTTTAAACTTTAGTCCAGTAAAATGAAGCCAAAACATTTCATCTGTGCTACAGAGTTACTACAGAAATAATAATAAAAAAACCCCTAAATTCCAACAGTGTGATTTTTTAAAGAGCATTTTTCCTCTACTTCCATAAATTTAAAATTTAACTATTTTCTATTTAATTGTTTTGTATCACACTTCTGTCATAAGCTCCCCTTCCTAATCACTCTAGAAGCTGATTCCCCAAAGGTAAGACCCTGTCCCCAGCCTTTTTCTTGACTGTGTCTTCCAATTCAAAATGGTGTCACCTTGGAACCCAAAAAAGTTGACCTTATGTAGTTTTTGGGGAGACAGAATATAAAGAAATTTCAAATGGGAATGTAAAATGTCTTCATCAAAGTCCCAAATACTAAAATTTGAAATTTACTCTGTATTAAAAATAGAAACTATAGACATAGTGTATTTAAATATCAAACTGAATTTATTCCTAGTCATCTTTTTTAAAATACAGAGTTATATTCTGGCCATTGCTAAATGTACTTTTCAAAAGCTCCATATTTCAAACAGCTGGTTATTGTTTCAAGGTGAACAGATATAGTAAGAGAACCTTTGTAGTGATACACATTTTATTTTGTCACCCCAAAATGGCATGCTGCCTGTCAGTGTTGTTCCTTTCCCTGTACAGCATAAACAAGACTGAGCAGTTGATGACCAGAGAACCCTCACATCAGACACCCATGGAGCAGCCCACTAATGTGATTGTTTTGATGATATTTCACTGACAGTCAAAATAGCATAGTTCTTGTTTGACTTCCACCCTGCACATGGACTGAAAAGGATCCTGCCACTGAAATCAGTGTGGTGCACAGGAGAAGGGTGTACTGGAGGGTTTTCTTACATTAAGTGCCTCTGCTGTCCAGGCTGTGAGAGCCTGGAGAGAGAGAAGAACCTGATGTGGTGCATTCACAGCCCCTGGGTATGCAGGATTTTAATTTTCCTGGTGGATGTTGCTTCGATGGTATGATAGATTATGTAAACATGACCCTCTGAACAAAGAGCATCCACACCGATTGTGGCTCAGATAAGAGATTTGGCCTTTCCACTGCAGTAAAATAGAAACTAATTTTCTAAAGATCTCATTTTCAATCTTTTCTTGCATCTTTGCTCATAAAAACAAAGAGAAAAGATGTTTCTGGTTTTAGATATGTGTCCTGCTGTAAATGAACAGCATTAAAGACTCTGAAATCCTGCATTTTCATGTGCTCTAGCTTGTCTTAGATTCCAAGAGAGGAGTAGATTCAAAGAACTTTAACCCTGAAAGGATTTCTTTCTGATATGCAAAGCCATAGACACCTTTAATCGTAAGTCATATTAGGGATAGAACTACAGAAATGTATGATTATATGAGGCTATAATTCAATCCTAGGTAATTACCGAGGAAAAAAAGCCTGGAATGGTAGCAGTTTTAAGGATAATTTTTGCAAATGATCAAGATCAGCAGTATTAGATTACACAATTCCCTCAGTGAAGGGTATCTTATCACAGAAGGGAAAAAAAATTCTCATTTTGAAATAAATTTTACTGATGCCTTCTGAAGTTCAACTACATAATGTTTAGTACTTCCTTTCTGCTCTCAAATCTGCTTTCTTATATCCCAAAACATTATTAAATGGGGTAATTAAATTATGGTAGTGTACAATGATTTTATGTAATGCCTTTTATGCAAGGCGTTGACCAATTAAGAACATAGGGTGATTTCTGGAATACATAAAATCTGAAGTTCTGCATAGTAATTAAATGCTGAATTGACTTGGCCAATTATAAACTAAGATCATCTACAAAGAGCGATTTTAGGCAGGAAGGGTTTATACAAATAATTTGCCAGCCTGATGCATGGATAGTTTCTATCACGTGTGAGAGTTCTTACATCCCAGGTTCCTGAATGTTTTTAAGTGTCTGAAGAGGAGTCTTATATGAGATTCAGTCAAGTTGCTTAGCCATAGAGGCACCTGAACTTTGCAATTTTCCAACTTTAATTTTTCATTATTAAAATTCCTAGGGACCTAAAAGTCTGCCTTTGAGCCTTTCTTGGTAGAACTGAACACCAAGGCACCTATCTGAAACACAGCCCTCTTTGCTACATGTAAATAAACATTCCTCTGTCTTTGCTTTTAATTAAGCCCTTCAGAGACCAATTTCAAAACATATGCAGAAGATCTCACCAGGTATAGGAGGTAGACTTAGCTGGTCTTTTGAACTATTGCAGAAAGTCACTTTGTAGACGGTATGAGGGAGTTCCCTTTTCTACCTGAAGATATGAAAACCCCCATCCCAGACCTTCCTGCTGAGGCTTGTTAGACTACTCCCTTGGTAGGGAGGAAGAGAGCTCCACCTTTACAGATCCACCAGTGACGTGTTTTACTGGCAAAAGACTGGACTTGTCCTTTTTTTTTCAAATTTCTCAAGGCATTAAAGCCCACATCTGCAGGAGCTGCTCAGAGATGTGAATCCTAAATAGAAAGAAGACTTTCCTGGTATCACAGAGGCACCTAAAACGTGGAAATATTATAGACTGTAAGGCACACAACACCTCAGTGTTTGCTTTTACTAAGCACAGGTAACTCCCTGCCTGCTGTACTGCTGCACTTTCAATTCATTCCCCTCCGGAATTTGTTTGCATACCCTTTGTGTGCAGGAAGTGTAACATACCCAATTCTATCACTGTTCTACAGAAGGTGACAGATTTGGCAGTTGAAGTGGCAGAAGTTGGTATTCTTTAGCTATTTCCATTAACACCTCTGGAAGCTGCCATAGGCATAGAAGTAAGCTTTGGCTGAACTGAATTATATCCTTAAAGCAATTTTTATGTGAAGAAAAATGTCAAATGATTGTAGAATTGTGCATGAATCGCCTTAAGAATTTGAGAATTGATCGTGCTTTCTTTAAGCCTTGTGTAACTCAGCCTATTTCTCATTCATTCTAGTTAAGGAATTATTCCCATGAAACCTGGTAGGTTATGTGCTTGCTACAGGTTTGTTCTCAGAACCTTCTGGGTTTTATTTTTTAGATACCCTGCCACTCTTTGTTGAAGGCTTGATTTGCCTGTGTTGTGGAAGCCTCTTTGCATTTCCATACTGTGATTGAGACTCATTGGAAGAACTTGATTTTTTTATTTATTTACGCTGTTGTAAATTAGGACCCTCACAGACACAAAAAAATCATCTGCTTTGCACGTATATTGCTTTCTGTAGGCAAATCAACATTGTTTTAACTGGGAAAAAAAGCTGAATCCAAATTTGAACTCTAGTTCAGAGCTCTGAATGATACGGCTTTTGTGTGATCTTTCAGGTTTTTTGTTGGTTTTTTTTTTTTTTTTTTTTTAATAATTTAAAAGATATTTCCTTATAATGTATACATGAGGAAGTGTGTATTACACTCCAGATGGGGAATATTGTCTCTCCCCATCCTCCCCAGCCTTCTACTGTCCTCAGTCAAGACTGAAAGCCACGTATTTGTTGGATGTTGACTTGCACTACTCTAGTTCAGAAACCTTCCTTCTAAATGTACAGTGAGCAAGAGGATACACTTTAAAGATAAGAAATACTTACGGTGACCTCTTGCTTGTTCCATTTAAGAATGTTGTGGTATTGTCTGAGAACTGTACCTTTACCATTATTTAGTAAATTAACAGTTGTATTTGCCAATAAATCAAAAAAGAAATAGCTATCTTTGCTTGCATGCTGGCTGACTTGCCTCTGAACCTCTTAAGTTCTTTACCTACCTTGTCACTAAAATGCTGCCTGAAGTCTTCTGCACCATTCAGCACAGAAATTTTCACTTGCTTTCCCAGTTTGTGCTATGAAGCATGAAAAATAAAGTATCTGTGTAATGTTGGTTTTCAGGTAGATAATTTATATATATATATACACACACACACACATGATAGTGCTACTGTAACTCTTTTTTTTTTATCTCCCCTTTCATTTCCTAGTGCTGAAATCAGGAAAGAGAAGAAAGCTGACTCAGGGAAAGGTGTTGACCGGGAGACTTGTCTATGACTTGCTCTTCAAGTAATTTTTTTACAAACAAATTAAAGGAGTGCCACAACCAGTAAATATAAATGATTTACCTTGTAACTTTTGTCTTTCATCTCAAACTAGCACAGGTAATGTAGTGCAATACTTGTCTCATTCCACCTTGTCTACCTTGTCTAGTATCAATGTAAATGTCTGCAGTAGCCAATGCAAAAAATCTTTGTGTTCGTTGCTGATCTTGGCCATTTATCAGTATTCGTATCAGAAATGTAAGAAGCAAATTTTCTTTCAAATTCAACTTTCCTGTTAATAGGTTTGTACTGTATTTTGCTACTTTTTCTGTGTGAGAATACTTAATAATCTTGATTCAAGATCAACTTGAAAACCCTTATTCCAGGTTTTTTTTTTAAATCACCTAACTAGTAAATGGTTTCAGGAGACCCAAACTGACAAGCAAACAGTGAGAAGTTTATAAAAGAACAACTGATCTGACCCTGTGAATAAACTAACAAGGATAATCCTTTCCTCCTAAATCTGTCCGTTTGAAGTCATGTGTTACTTTTGCAATGCGAATTGCAGGGTCAGATTCTGTATTTGTGAAGTTTTCCTTGCTTTAATACAGTGTATTTAATATTAAAATTTCTATGTAACTGGAATATAGTCCTATATATATATATAAATATATATATATAAAATATATATTAAAACATTTTCTCACCTTAGCTGAAAAACAGCACCACATCCTTTGACATGAAACGTGGGTACAGTATTTCTTAAAATGCAATCTGTGATTATGGTATCTTACCTTGTATTGTATGAATTTTGCCATGGTAGGCCAAGAAAATGCATTTTGTCATTAATCAATCCCTTATTTTATAATAGGGAAAATGTTGTAGATACAAACTGTACCCCATATGCAGTTTTATCTCCTGCCCAATGATTTTCCTCTTTATTGCCTAAAATTCAGCCACATAAAGGGCATATTTGCATTGTCTTCTCTCTACTGTAAACTTCTTAGTTTCAGAGATTGTGTATAATACTTGAATGGATATCTTGCTGTTGTTTTATTACAGCTCTTCATTATTCCATCAAGTACATATTGATTAACCGATAAAAACAACATTGCAAAGTAAAATGTGGCTTTAAGGCTATTACATTTTTTGTAATGGATTTTGTTACTGCCTGATCCTTCAAGCTGTTCTTTTGTGTAAAAGCCTGCGAGATTAGGTATTGGATGAATAGGGATATGGAGCTAAAGTTTTATTGTGTTATTTGGAACTCACTGATTTTTAAATTTTTTAAGATAAATTTTTAAATTATTAAAATGAAATCTAACTCTCAGTATTATGCTATAACTTTGAAACCTAAAAATAAGACTGTAGTCTTAAAATCTTCGTAAGAACTCATCCATAGGGCTCTAACATTCCCTAGCTTTCCAAAATACGCTAATTTTCTATACACCTTGAGAACAACTTTTCCCATCCAGCACATTTAAAGTATTCTAATGTTTTTGTGTATGTGAGTGTGTATGTTTTAATACTTTAGCCATAAATAATTGCATTTTGCTGCAAACTTAATAGGGTCACTGTTCTAAATTTACCTTAGCATTATCAAAGCCCATTAAAAGCCATTTTTATGGAGAAGAAAAATACAATGGACACAAAGAAAGATTTACATCTAATTCAATGTTTGTATATTTAAATTTAGAAAAAAAAAATGCTGATGCATTAAGGTTAAATGCTTTGTTTCGTGTACTTGATGATAAATTGTAAGATTCCAATTGTTTTAAGGTTAGTATAGAAGCTCAATACTGGTTTGTCCTGAAAGCAGCCTGATGGTGTTTTAACGTTGCTGACTTTGTTACAGATAATGTATACAATCAAATGTATTAGCTTCACTTGACCAACTCTTAGAATATTAAGAAATCGGTGTACTCAATGGCATTCTGTATTTCTGTTCAGTATTTCAGAGTGATTTTATTTTAAAACACTCTGGTTTTGCGTGAATTTAAATGCTATTCCAATGTTAATCTTAACATTCTGAAATCACACACAATATAAAGCAGATGTAGTGCTATATTAACTTCTAATTTCATATTCCTGGTCAAAATTACTCAATTTCTTGGATGTAATTTATTACAAAAGTTTATGTGTACATGTGAATAGACTATTGTGTTTTTCACAATTAAGATATGTTATGTGAAAATAAATATTTATCCTAACTGATTTTCAATTGCATTTTTACCCTGCAAACCCCAGAACAGCAATACTGTGTGGTATTTGAAATGTCTACCTGACTTGAATGTGCTTCACAAATCAGTGAGTGGTAGAGCCCAGCATGGCTCCAAGTGGAGTCTCACTGAAACATGCAAGGCTGGGAGTGTTGGCTCCCTGGGTGGAGTTGATGGTGATGTGCTTGGTCTGACCATAACAGTAAGTGTGGCATCAGGGAGAGCTCAGTGCTCACCTCCTCCAGGAACAGAAGGTGAATTAAGCTCCAATTTACTACTCATGAATTGGTTCCCTTCCTTCTGAGAGAGATGATATGGACCAAGAAGGAATACTTGGATGTTTTTAGAGATCGATAGGTAAAGTCATACAATTTAAAATTCCTCAGTGCTTCTGCTCCTCTCAGAACACCAAACTTCTGCTACTGAAAAACTTAGGCCATAAATCCCAGTACTGCGTACATTACTGACTCCATCTTACTAAATCGCTTTGAGCTTCTTCACCAATTTTTAAAACCAAAGACTACAAGTCTCCCAGTCTCAGAATGGTGACAATGACACCTCAGACTTCAGCTGCTTCTGTTAGGATTTTACACAAAATATATCATACAAACAAACTGAAGTATCCATTTCATATAGGAAAAAACATACAGAGAAAAAAGGTAACTGGTAGGTGTGTAACAACTAGCACGTGGCATTACTTCAGGCACAACTGATTTCTGGCTTTGTACATTGGTGAAATGAGCTGGATTTGTTCTGTGGCCTCACTTTTAGTTACTTACCTGTGCTCATGCAGTTCAAGCAAGTTGTCAGTTCCCTGAGGCAGCTCTTTTATCCTATTGCCTGCATTATTTTTGGAGCTGAGGGAGTTCTACCAGAATGAAAAATTAGACACTGAATTGATGTTAACTAGGACACTTACTATAGCAGTAAAACTTTTTGTTTTAAAAGTTGTATCATTGTCTATTAGAAGCATATCTTGGAAGTTGCTTTCCAGACAAAGATAATTAGCCTTGCATTTTGTTGTGCCTCGCAGATAAGACATTTAAAAGGGGACTATGTGTGAGAGTACGGAAGAGTTTCCCAGTGAGATGCTAGAATCATTAAAGTAGGTCACATGCAAAGAACTGCATCTTTACTTAATGAAAGACTTAGACCATATAATTTCTAGTTTCACTTAGTTTTTTAAATGCTTCTTCGATTATACTAATTCTTGCAGTTATTTAATGAGAGCTTAGTGAAAGTAGAGTTTTGGAATACAGAAACACTTTTTTGTCTTTATGATAGTATGAGTGATAACATTAAAATAAATCTCAATTATTAACTCTTGCATACACAAGCCATGCCAAAGTTCATAATGATAACTTTTTTATAACCTGTCTGGATTGCTGTGCTCTACCTCATACTGATTTCGGTTTCTTTTCCTAGAGTTGAAAGAATGAGAGATGTGATGATAAAACCCCTTGGAGACAGCTGACAGCCTGTAATCCTACAGAACTTTAACAGTGGTGCCATTGTACATTAGAGCCACTACTGCCTTGAACCCAAGATGATATTTGCAAAACACAGCTCCAGTGTGTTTCAAAAAAACCCCAACAGAACAAAACATCCCAATATCTTATTTTGTGAGTCAAGGATTGGTTAATTTGTGAAAACAAAACCTGATTTTCTATCTGAGGCTTTTTCATTTAAGGACAAGCTGCACAAAGTGTCTTAACATTCTCCCCCATGCTTTATCTGTCTGCATGAGTACTTTTACATTCACACCTAATGTCACTAATAACCCACAATACAGACATAATCAGATGCTGGCATGAAATATCAAGAAGCTAAGTGTTAGATAATCATGTCACACTCCATTACATGATACCATTACACAAAAGCAGAAGCTTCACTGTAAGTCTTCCTAAAATTAATGGGGATTTAAAAAAAAAGTCTAGCTTTTTTTTCTGAAGCAACGTTTTCAATGATAGGGACTACATCTCCTTTTATAAATTAATGTCTTTATTATTTTAAAGCAGCACAGCTTTTAGTACAAGCAGATTGCATATTTTCTATCTATGTGAAATTGAGAGAACTACTCTTATCCTCAGATGGAGAAGCCTACCTGGAGTGCTGAAAATAAAGCGGAGATTTATTGGTAGGCTGTAAGGAAATGCAATTTTACCAAAGAGCATGTTCACATGAGAGTGACAGTTCAGCCCTTGCTTTAAGTGGCTGCTAGTTCGCATTGTAATGTTTTATATTTGAGTGTCAGAACCAGTTCCTATTCATCAGCACATAAGCAACTTCATTTAAAAAAAAAGGGTGTCTTCTCGAGTTCCCAGAGGAGATTTTACAGTGCAGATTCCCAGAGTAGCAGCCTTTTTTACTATAAACTAAGCAAAAATCACAGTACTATATGATGGCACACAAAGAAATTCAGTGCTATTGTTTTGATTAGGTATCATTCAAAATCTTTGGTAAAAGCTGGTTACGTGCTTTCCTTGCAAAAGTTCTACAACTGTAATAAAAGAGATTGCAGAGAAAACACACTAACTTCAGGAACAGCAGTATAAACAGTGTTTCATTCTGCACATAAAAATTAACATCACAGTACTCCTGATATAGATTCTAAACTAGTAATTATCAAGCCTTACAGAATTTCTGCAAAAAAGTTTCTTCATTATTTTCACAGAAATGATCCCAAGGTTCATTTAATTTTTGATGGAAACATTATTATATTTTTTTTCTGCAACTGGTCTCCACGTGACTTTTTTATCATTCATTACCCTGATATACAATCTGGATTGTTTCTCTTTTAGACTGAAATATCAAAAGATAATTACTTAAGCAAGTACCAAGCTTCCTAGAAGTCTGCAACGTCATTCTGGTGATGTTAAGACCTGATTAAACACAATCAATAAAAATGCAATAGTTGCTTGGCAACAGGAATCATTATAAAGATTAGTATTTCATTGTGTACACCGGTATCCCAACAGCTGACTCTTATCCCATCTTGATTTATACTGGCTCAGAGTACATTATCAAGGGAATTTTCTGGAGAAGTATCATCACTAACAAGCAAAATGCTGGTGCTAGGGCAGTGAGAAACATTGCTTTATGAAGTGGCTCATATGGGTATAAATATGCTTATGTGCTTGACCGGAGATGGCATGGTCTTTGTCAGTGTACCACTGTGTGAAAGAGAAATACAGAGAATGTTAGCTGTAGCTACATCTAAATGATATAAATCAAACATGATAGATATAAAAACGCATGCAGCCAATTGAAATGATCCTAGCATGAGGCTTTCAGCATGGAGGCACAGACATGATGGGGTAGGAAGCTGCTATGACACTTTAGGCCTTTCTTTGTGTGGGGGATATGCTATGTATTTGCACGGAAGGTATAAAAGGAACATGTAACTGGTCCACATGGAAGGTAGATTCAGCTGTTCAGTTATGATGTGTGCCTGACCTCTCCCTCTGTATGTCCTTCCAGTTTGGCTGAAGGAAAACCATGCACTTGGCCTCCTTCTATACACCATCCTTTCAGTACTGCTCCCCAAGGGCTGAGAGAATGTAGGAAAGGAAGAGCTTGCACCTCAGTGTGAGAGCTTCCATGTACATCATAAGAAGGGGCAAATAACTGCTTATCTTACTACTCCAATAAACACCAGACGTGACAGACAGGTTTTCTTGGATTTATCTGAAGTTAACTTTTGCTTTTATGCTATATGTAAGATACTGTTCATTGCACTTTGGGTATATGCAATGGTTGGGACTGGCTGTTTGTCTGAAAACACAATAAATTTAACAAAATGAAAGATTAGGTAAATGGGTCGAATATGAGATGGCATTGCTTTACTGTTTTTCTTGTGCAGAAATAAAATACATGCTTTATGTTCAAATTTCAGTTACTGAACATGAAATACAACTATATGAACTTGCATTTAAGATGGCAATGAATTTATAGCTAACCACAGGGAGCTTATGCTATTATTATTTGTATAATGATAAACAAAACAGAAACATACCATTGCCTGAAAATCCACTTCAGCATCAACAAGAGCTTTGGAAATCTGTGCTGCTTGCTGAAAGTGAACATTATCTGAAAAGTGGAAGAGGAAAAAGATAAACAAAAATTGCTTCTGTAATACTCTTGGGGGAAATCAAAGCGATGAACACACTAGACTCCCCAGCACTGCTGACTGAAACACAGATTAGTTGCAGAAAGCAGTATTATTTTATTGACGTAAATGTAACAGCCTTGCCCCTTCATGCTTTTGTTTTGTCAGTAGTAGAATTGTGAACCTGTCTGTAATACTAAAATGTCTAATTAACTGCAACTCACCATCTGCTGTTCCATGAATAAGGAGATATTCAACTTCCTTGAATTTTTCAGCTCTGGCCATTACTGTTGAACTCTGAAATTAAAGGGAAAAAAAAAGAAAAAAGGTGCTATTTATTAGGAGATGACTTGCTACCAACTGACTTTGATTCCTGTTGACACAGTCTGTGGTCTTTCAGCTAAAACCAAGCACATCCCTGCTCACGCCCCTCTGAACCGCCATGGGGCACAGTCACAGATCCAGGAGCAGGGTGTCCAAGCTCAAACCATTCCACACCCCTCTGCAATTGTTACCAAGGGTTATGGCTGCAAAGAAACCGGCAGTTCCAGAGGGGAAGAGCTGTGGAGTGAGGTACACATTGCACGCATTGCTAACATGTTGGTAGCCTGCAGCACACCGCGTGCCATAGGTTTCCTATGTGACTGCAGACAAGTTTAAAGAAAAAAAAAAAAAGGTTGCTATGGCAACAGTGCACCCTATGAGAGCAAGGAGTAGATCTTGCAGAGGCTACACACGTTGTTTTCCCCACTGCAAGGTACAACAGCTCACCTGCAGGTAAGGCACCAAAGCTAATAGTGCCTCAGTCTCAAGTAAAATTGGGTAACAAGATGTTTAAAATAAGGCTCTCTCCAAATATAACAGAGAAATGCCTGAATGAAAAACAGTAGACCAAATCTCTAAATAGAAGCTAAGCTGTGTTTTGGGAACGGAAACACGATACAGTGATGAAAGGATGAAATAATCAGCAACTAAGATTAATTAAGAAGTTTAAAACACAGTAACATGTTCCCTAGAACATTCTAGCCCACCTGACTTGCTAATGTGACTAAAGAATAAAGACTGTAAGGATTGGAGATAAGACCTTTAATTTGGGCAAGGAAAGGGAGTAGGATGGTGCTCTGCCATGAGCAGAGGAAGAAGAAAAGGGACAACAGAGACCAGACATTTTAGGCTTGATAAGACAACCAGCTACTCAGGCAAGAAAAAAAATACTAAAAATTAAGAACAGAAGAATGTAGTGGTTTGCTTTTTTTCCTCCCCACCTTGTACTAAGGCTGTATCCTTGCACAGGGATTTGCATTTAGTACCCAAAAAAAGTCAAATACATTATTTTGCTAAGACACAGAAATGTTCTAATTTCCTTTTCTCTTGTACACTCATGAATCTTTAAAACAAGTACAAATATTAAATTCCTTTTTCATGGCAGAATAGTGTACCCCAACCCTTCCATACATGAAATGAGTTCTTTGTATATATTCAACCAAATCTAAAAAACAAATTCAGCAGAGAGGGTAAAAAAAATTCCTCCAGTCTGTAACACTGCAGTTGCCCTCTTTTGGTAGTCAAATGCTGGAGAGCACCAGAAATCCCATCCAATATATGGAAGTCCACCAAGAGTGGAAGCATGACACTTTCCATTTAGATAAATTGGTACTATGGAGTAAGAACATTCAGATACGAGTGCCGAAATACGGAGAAATCACTTTGATCCATTGAGGAGAGCTGGTAAACCAGCTGACCAAAAGAACAAATCAGAAAGAAATGGCCCAGTGAGATGAAAGACAAAAAAAAAATAACATCACCAAAAAACCCCCAAACCAACCAGTATCCTTTGAGTAAATAATTTTCCACATGTGCAGAGGGAAACTTCATATATCATCTTGCGAAGCTTTGTTCCAGAAAATCAATGCTGTTTTAAGCAAACCTTCAGTGAGTGGAAGCCTGATTTAAGTAAGTTGCATTTCTGAGAACATGACTTGACAAAAGCAGTTTTATAAAAAGGATGTCACTATTTTTCCCCCATTGGGCATTAAATAAAACAAAGTTATTTGTAAAAATACTTCAGAAAGAAGAAACATATGAGATACTTTCTCTGGTTTTTTATCACTGTTGATAATTCACTTGCTATACTCAACATGAAGAGTCCATTCCCTAATACCTGCTTTAAGGACACAGTACCTCTGTGTCCTTGAAGAAGGTTGCAAGACAGGGAACAATCTCAAGTTAGGTACAGTTAGAGGACAAAGCAATAGCAGCATCAGCTGAACAAACCTTAAGTGGACAGCAAAAAAATACAACTTTATTTACCACTTCTATTTCATAGTTATATTGCCGGGACAAAGGCTCTGAAAAGGTAACATGCACAAGTACTGAGAATTAGGCCCTGCTGAGTGTAACTGGCTTTTCTAAAGATCACACAGCAGTCAACATTTTATCAGCACTCCACAAACAAGTTAAGGTTTGGCTGAAACTGAAGGTCTCTCTCCCTTTAGCATATTCTCAGATAATAGAACAAATGTCAAATCAGTACAAGATGGCATATTTACAAAATTGTACCCTGTTTTGCATAACCTAATGATGCAGCAGTTCTTAAGGACTGAACATTTCAAATCTGCTAGAAAAAGATTGCCAAATCTATGACTGTTTCCAACGCTTGCCAAAAGCATATCAAATTCAGAGTGAACTGCAAAATAATGTTCTCACAAGTTGAACAGTCTCTTCGGTATGCTTTACATGGCTACTGTGTCTGACCTCTAGAGTTCTTCCCCGATTCAGTCTCAAGGCTTTTGCATCAGGGATGTTTCTTCCAGGCCCCCAGATTCTCTGCCATCCAGGATTATATTGGGAGCACCACCCGTGCTTGTTCCTCTCTTTTACAAAGCTCTAATTTTTAATAGTTTACAACTACCTTAGAAGACACTGAGCACACCTTATCAGCCTACATAGGAGTGTGAGTCCTCTCTCACGCCTGACTCCTGACAAACAATATTTAACATCTCAGATTCTCTGCCTTCAATAAATGTAAAACATAATGTCACAGTAATACAAAGGTAGGATGTACCCCTCTTACCACAACTAATTTCTTGAGTCTATACAGTCAGTCATTAATATATATTCAGTTATTAATAATAGTCTACCCATTAGGAAGGTGCCTAGCAGTGCTCATCTTCTCTAAGCAGGGTGTACACCATGTCGTTTCCTTTAAATCAGGGTGCATACTACAGAGTTTTTGCAACTTTTCACTTTTCATGCCAGCTTTACAGCAATGCAGCAGGATAGAGAATGTATGATGCAGCGCACAAACCTGACAGTACAGAGTTAGCAGTGCAAAAATGCTTTAACAGCTTCAGCTACACGTACTAGCTTTGAATACTATTTTGCATTTACCTCAAAAACCATTCATTTCAGCAAACAGCTCTCAGCAGTGTCAAGGGGCCGGGAGGCTGGCTGTTGGGACTAGGACTTGGAACAAAGGGGCTGTAAGCCAGCAGTATGCTGGGCTGAACTCAGTAAGACTCTTCAGCAATAACAAAATCCCACAACCCTTTCACTGAGGCTACATGGAAAACAACAAACTCAGTTCTTGAGCTACCCCACCCTCCAGGTTAAAAGTAAAGTCCAGGTACTATATTATTTAGAGCTTTTAACAACAAATGAGGACTTCGGTTGCATTTTCCTTTCTCTAGGAGCAGCAGCGAAGTGTGATAATCTGATCTAGGCAATTACTCCTCCTCCATCTAGCCACCATTCTCCCCAATTAGTCCTCTGAGTAACACATTTGAAACCTTTAGCTCTTTGGTACTGGCAGTTTCAACGTGGCCATTGCCAGCAATGGATACTATGCCAAGAAAATCCGACTCCTGGCTTGAAAGGATTAAACAGTCCTCTGTTGCCATCTGTGCTGTGAAGCTGGTGAGTGACTTTGTGCACCCAGAGCGTTAACGTTCTTTCTGCACAGCGACAGTAACTTGTATTTACACTGCTACCTCGCAGACCTCCTACTGTTCCCACTGCCTTAAAGAAACACATTGGTAAAAGGCAGGCAGGCGGCTGCAGGCTGCTGGTCAGTGCCTGCTGGGCCCCAGTAGCTGACTGGTTAGAGGAGGCAGACACAGTATCAAGTTGTCCAGCAGTCACTACCATTGTCCCCAGTCTTGACCAGAACGTCTCATATAGTAGTTGACAACATTGGAATACTGTAAATATATGTCAAATCATGTTTCAGTCCATATATGTTTTATCATACTTTTAAATCAAGGCAACTATCCCCATCCTTTTTTCTACCCATGACATTTTTTTTAAATGCACATAACTAGTGCTAAACTGTCTTCTACCCTGCTTTCCAACCCAAACACAGAATATGCCCCATCTCCTCCTCTAACATGATGTTTGGTTCCACTATCACCATGGCTGGACTCCTTTGTGAAACATTTCAATAACCAGGCCAGAAAGTACCCCTCAGATCCCTCACAGTTCTCCAATAGCCACTGTGTTTTCACCTTAGCCTGAAGTTTAATAAAACCTAACAGAAAGTTTGGCTGTTCTCCCCTATGCCCAGCTACCTTCAAATAGCCACTGAGGCAAAAAAAAAAGCATCTGGCACATGGAAAAGCAAGTCAAAAAACTGATTAATCATGCTGTAACAAGGACGAACAATCTGCATGCCATTTGCTTTCATTAGGACACATGGAAATTCCCTCACTTCTGTGCAAACATTGGTGGTATTAGAACAAACTTTGGACACCCTGTGTTCATGGAGATTGGGCCAACATTTCAGTCTTAACATTTCAGTCTTGGTGCTGCTTGGCTCTCAGTTGTTCTGCAATTTGATATGATCACAGTACGGACTTGCCTACCTGTCAATGTGTTCTAGTATTGAGAAGATTTTGCTTTCCCTGGAAAAAACTTGCAGATTCCTAAAGAAAAAAAGTTCACACAATACCCATTTTTTAAAAAATTACATTTCAGAAGGAATGGGAGTACATTTGTTCTGGTGAAAAATGTTTAAGTGAAACCATAGTTTGCTCATGGACATATTAAATTTAAAAACAAATTTATTTCTAGGTGATTAAAACAAAAAATTTTACAGCTTGTATAACAGTCTGCAAAGCAGTCAAATGGAACTGAATGTAAAAAAAGAACCCCAAAAAACACCAACACATCAAACAAACAACAGAAAACCCACACCATCCTCCAAGAAGCACCTGCCTTTTGCAAATCCAAACATATGAAACTACAGCCTCTAACAGCACAGTGCAACAGTTCTAGCTGGAAAGAAGAAACAAACTTATTTCTCCCAATCACAAAGGAACTAAACTGTTTACAGAACAATGCAGCAGTTTAGAAATGAAACAACACACGAAAACATGAAATAAAGTGATTTCTTTCTTACATTATAGTTCTTCAGATTATCACTTGCTGTAGGAAGGCCCATGTATCGCTCTGTGTATATTGAATCTGGAATTTAAAAAACCCCAAAATTAGAATCTGCTACTTAATTTTCCGTCTTTCTACCATCAATTTTACCCACCAATACAAGCAGTAACAATGCATGCTGGAAACTAAACCAAGTTTTCCACAATGAGGGGTGTAGGTAACCATCGTTATTCAGAATATTTAATCTTGTTGCCATGGACACCTGAATGCTGAATATTAATATAGTACTTTGTGTCAGTGTTTCCTTATTGTTATTCTTTCAGTAATCCTAAGAAAATTACTGAAAACATTGCAGTAAATAACTAGCATTTGAAAAAAAACTTAGATATTTTATCTAAATATTTACTACCAAAAACCTATACAATGAAAATATGTAGCAGATTAGGATGCAGCTTGGCTGGAAAAAAAAAAAAAAAATCCACATATTTTTTGCCATGTTACCATTTGCAGATTTGCTGCTTTGTTTTAAGCCATACAAATTAATGCTCTGCTGCCATATTCTAATGTCCATTTGACTTCTCACCAGAGTTGTTGCACTAGAGGTGTTTTTATGCTGAATATGTATGCCTCCATAGTCCTTCATCTAACTAACCAGAAGTGAAACTTTAGAGATCCTGATCATTAAAAAAATATTTCCTGTCATACTGCAATATTAATATCCAAAATATTATAAAGACATTGCTATCTCCTCAACAGACTACTGCTAACACCTGGCAGTATGATCTCATCTGCTGAATTAGCTATTATACAGCCTCCGTGCTAGTTGCAGGACAACAAATTATGCCATATTTAGCAGAGGTTTGCCAGGGAAAGCTTTCCCATGAATGTTTCTGGACAAATAAAACCCAGAAAAATGTTAAAATGTGTTCAGATTGCACCAGCACCTATTTATAACTTTATATAATTTTTTCAATCCAGGAGGAGGGCCCCTGTATTTGCAGCCTCATGCAACTACTGCATAGCGTTATGCTCTATAGGCTTGAAGCACGTAGAGACTTGTCCACTTGATCAGGTTTTTCTCACATCAAGCTATTCTCAAGATGAATTAGATTTATAAAATCCAAATTTTACATGCTAAAAAAACCCCAACCAACAAACCTATGGCAATTCAAATCCTATTCTGTTACTTTGAGAGAGTAAATTACAATGCAAGTTCAATGTTAATCCTTACAGTTCATTCTCGTAAGTGAAGGTTCATTTTGAAGACAAAAATGTTTAATAGCAATGGATTTCTGACACACAGTACTGGTTTCAAAGCAAACACAGACACATTACAGTAATGCAACAAATACTACAATAATTTAGCCTTCATTAATGGTTCAAGAGATTACCTGAAGTTACAGATCTGACTTTTTAAAATGGGAAATAATATTTAGTGAATTGGTTTAATTTCAAAATGCAGTGGCCACAAGTTCATAAAAACAGACCAAGTGGCATTTCCATGGCATCTAGTAGATAATCAAAAGTTCTGAGCTATGAATCCACACTTTGCAGCGCGTGCACTGGAAGACATATGGGAATCCTTGTAACGAGGAAGCCATCACATACCATAATATTGCCAGCGTGACACGGGGGCAACCGCTATTCCACACTTGAATACGCCGCTTCCAGAGCCAAGCACCATGGAGGTCACATATCCTCCATAAGACTGAGAAGAAAACATTGCTGTTATTTTAGTCGGAAGGGAAAGGATGGGGCCCATCTGCTACACAGTTCATCAGACATTTATAGGCTCAGCGTTTTTCATATTAATGAACTCCATTCTGAATTTGGGTCAGATCTCAGCCAGCCTGCTCAGTTGGGGAAACAGGCATCAAACAGCGCATGGCAGCTGTGGCACTGATGAATGGGAACTTGATGGGGAAAAAGGGCACAAACGCTGCCGAACTGTGACTCAGCTGAGGATGACAGTGTTTGGTAGCACCGTAGGCAGCAGCAAAAGACAGGAAACAACACACTGCTGAACTGCTGTGTCCCTTCCTGTGCTGGGGGAGTGGGTGGAAGCAGAGCTCTTGGCCCACAATGTGCCTGATGAGTAGTTGCAACACGGCATCAAAAAATTTACAGCTCCCTCAGAGCAGGCCTATGGTAGCTCGCTCCTGAACTCTCCTCCAAAGCGTCAGGAGCAAGACTGTGACTGGGGAGTGAAGGATCTTCTGCTGAGTCTGTGGGAGGAACTGTGCAACAACACACTCCTCGCTACACACAGAAAATTTACTCACAGTCTAGCCTGATACACAGATGAGTAAATATCTGACACGCTTGAGCATCCAGGCAGCAAGATACCTAAACACTGTCACCAAGCGCCCAAATGACTGCCCTCACAAGAGTTTGAATGGGTTATTTAGGAAAATGTGCCCACCCACATTCAAAAACAAGAGCCATTTTTGGATCTCATTCCTGTCTTGAATCAAGATTACAGGCAAAGGTAATTGCATCGTAGTTCAAAGTCCTAAAATGTTTGCTCCAACTTCAGTTCCTAGGTCCTCCCAATGAGATCAGCAAAATAACACATGTACTTAGTAATTAAACCCCTGTATAATTGCTTAACCCGGCCACAGTAAAGATACTACTGCTGGATCTATAGCAAACAAAATCCATGTACATAGTGACAGGCTGACAATGAGAGGCTAACAATCTGAAAACTCAAGAGATAAAGAAAGTCTGTTTGCCTGCAGGTTGAGTATCCAGGATGCATAATCCCAACCTAGCTCCAAAGAGGAATGTTCTTCAGCTATTCATCCTGAGGCTCATAAGGACTAAAGATGGGACTGCATCAAATCCTCAATTTCTGCAGAAAGAATTTTCCTTTCACTACGGTTAATAATACTATGCATGACTTCATATCACAGAGATGTTTACCCC
Source organism: Dasyornis broadbenti (assembly GCA_013397935.1). Classification (NCBI taxonomy): domain Eukaryota; kingdom Metazoa; phylum Chordata; class Aves; order Passeriformes; family Dasyornithidae; genus Dasyornis; species Dasyornis broadbenti. Next base: position 884,397 of record VZRN01005527.1, read on the forward strand.
TGGAGAACAGCTATTGAAGGCATCATCATCATCATCTTGCCATCAAACAATTCATTCACTGGTGCCTGTCACCTGCAGTGCCCAACTATCAGTTAACAATTTAATTCACCACTAGAATCACTTCCTGTACATACACATTTAGCCTTGGAGCTGAGGGGGTATGTATATGCTATTAAACACTTCCATCTACTGTGACAGCTTTTAAAGATGCATCAACTTAGAGAAATCTGGCCTCTGCTTGCAAATACCACGATAACCATGCCACACAGCTAGCTCACGAATAATTTCACATCTTTTTTTAAAAATCAGTCATCCAACTAAAGGATACTGGTGAATATATACTTGGATTCTTTTTCTTTTTAGTATTGGCTCATAACTGTACACAGGCACTTGGCAGCATACGTTTAAATTGCTTTTTAATCCCTGTAGTTGTCCTAATTTCTCTTACAAAGGCTCCTGAATGATTGCAAAAGGGCAGTGCATAAAAGAACTTTTAAGATGCACTTCATCAGCTCGTGTACTGGATCGTGCTGTGACCCCAGAGGTGACTCTCATGAAGCACTACAGGATCTCACACACATGGCAGCACAACAAATAGTTGTTACAATTAAATAGTATTCCTGACAAAATTATTTGAGTACTTACCCAACCCCAAATAGCTATTCTGTTCTTATCAACAAAGCTCATTTCAGAAAATTTTCTGAAAGCAAATAGAATAATTAAACACTTAACGGATTGCAAATATCTGCCATTTTACAGACGTGCCTATTCTCCCATTTCAAGTCTGCTTCTTTCTATTGTACAAATAAGCATTTCCCCCTTACTGACTGCATAGGAAAAAATACAATAATTCAGGCACGTGTATCTTTAGGATATTTAGAAAAACATCTGTGCATATGACACTCTAAAACTCCTCAACTCACGCTCACTGACATTTGTATTGTATCAGGTTCGATTTCACTAATTGCCTTTTTTTTTCTGAAAGATGCACAACAATCAGCAGCAGCAAGGAACAGGCCAACACAGGTAAACCCAGTAAAGATTTAAAAAAAAATTAAGAAGATTGTGAAATTCTCTTTGTTTAAACCCCTTAACATTTTAAAATCCCACACAGAAAACCCTCTAAGTTCACTTCATTGCAATTCTGAGAGATCCATACTGTGGTTGTTTGTTTTAGAGAGGTTCTAGAAGCACAAACCAAGTGACAAACATGAACTATGATTTAAAGGCTGAGTATTTCATGTAAGTAATTCTGCCACAACAGAAACTTGCAAAAATCTTGTAGGAAAACTTCCATCTCCAAGTTCTTTGGTAGCATATTCTTTCACTAATTTGACACGCCATCTCTATAAAATCACAGATATGGTTAACTGGTATTACAGCATTAACTCTTCTCTCTTTTAAAGCATGAAATGATGATTGTCCCATAAATGACACACTTCAGTGTACAAAATGTAGTTATTTTTTTGCCAGTAATTTCAAGATGATGGTTTGAAATCCCTTTTGCCCCCTACACAATAAACACATAAAAGAAGGAGCAGCTGTTGACCTTTCTCTGTAGCTCACCTGGCTGCTTCTATCTGATCTTCCACTTCATATGTTCCCAGCCTTCGGTTTATTGCATGCATAATTTCATCCCCTTGGTACCCGCTGCCCCTGCCGTCGAAGCTGGCCACAATGATCTGCTCCGTGCTTGCCAGGTAAGTAGCCCAGCTGATCCGGAAGACTTTGTCTACTTTCTGGCTACAAGGTCCTGCATACCTGGGTGAAAAGTGCCACAAAATTCAGGTATTTACTCTCCACTTATTCTCACATCAAGCATTTGAAATAGAATTATTGCTGACAATTTTGGCCTCTAAAGCAGGGTAAACTTTTAAATTAAACTGAGGAAACAAGGAAAGCATCACTGACTGACTCCAAGTGCCACTAAAGGCAATATGCTTTTTTAAAACTTCTGCTTTTAATCAAGAAAGCGGACTGGATTTTTTGGTTGCTTTACTCCTTTCTGCTCTAATAAAAAATCTTCATTATTTTGACTTAAAGCAGCTTATCAGAAATCCAAGCCAAACTTTCTTTTGTGTTGGCATATCTAGTCACCTGGGTATCAAAGTGATGTACTCTAACTATTACTGTTCCATTCACCCATGATTTATTTGGTTTAAGTCTGAAATCGACAAATGGCCTTCAATAGGAAAAATGAAAAATACTACTTTCTGCATTTTCAGTGTCTCAACACTCTGAACTATTTCTTATGTAGGCTGAGAAAAAGGAAGCAAAACTGTAATTTTAACTTTTTACTTTAAAATATTTCAGAAGCACTTGACCACTATGAAATCATACGCTGAGGGCCTCGATGGTAAAATGCTGTGCAGCGCACTTCTCTAGCCACTGTTCAACAGAGCAAGAAACAGAAGAATGGCTCTTATGGCTCTATAGCCCACTGTTATCAGTTTTAAAAGCAAAGAAAAGGCTACTGAGAATTCTTTAATTCAAGCTGTGGATCCCTATATTTCTGAAGTAATTTCTGTTATTAAGATCACCTTGAACCAGAGGTGATCCTGACAAAGGTCCAGGTAGAACAGTAAGAATAGTATCAAAACCAAAACAAGTCTTGAGAAGCCAAGAGCACTGACTGCTCATTAAAATGTTCAACAGGCATATCAAAAGCCTATCAAAAAGTGCTTCCAAATTGCATTATAAAAAGATGTATGTAACACTTAACAGCTAGTTTCCTTAGAGAGTTGCCTTTTTGTAAAAAGAGGAAAAGCTTAACATTTTTAAATTAATGCACAGCTAAAATTCAGTAATTCCCATTTAGAAGAAAACATACCAGGATGAACAGAAGTGCCTGAGGAAGACCAGATCAAACCAAACAGGATGTGCTCACAGTTTTGTACTTATGAAAAAAAAACACAGACAAAACAATCCTGACCACAGGATGACGTTTGTCAACACTGGTTGACAGTCAAGTATCACAGAAAAAATGTAACATCACACACACTACTTCAGCTTTAGGATACAAGGCTTATTCAAGGTTTCACTCTGGAATGTCATTTCATCAAAGATTATTTCTAAAGTACTTCACGAGTAGAAGAGGAGGTAAGCTAACATGAACATCCTGGCTGTTAAATCACACAGAATGTATCTGCCCCAGTGCCACCTCCAGGGTATATGCTCATTAAGCATTACATCATCTTAAGGCACAGGAATTCACCACAAACTGGGATACACCTCAATTTTTCATTCCATCTTAAAACTGCTTCAAGAAGTAATTAGAAAACATGTCAGTTTTGTGTTTCCTTATTAAGAACATTTGAAGTAGATGAAAGTGATTATTAACACAACACTGCCATGTAATTGAAAACTTACACATCAAGGAGCAGAGGGTACTTCTTTGATGAATCAAAACGGGGAGGCAATATCATTTGATACCACAGGTCTAAAAGTGAAAAGAGTTTGACTTAGGTCAGCTCTCCAGTGAAATTATTTGACATGCATTACAATTCATATAAGAGCACATTTGAGCCACCCCCTAAAAATTAAAAAGCTGTTTCATCTGAACTCTCCTAATATATACAGGTAGAAGTTCCTAGCTAATCTAGTAATTTTTAAAAATATTTTATAGTTAAGTTAGCAGAAAGTAATAAAATCTGGGGACTCCACATGATGTCTCATGACATTATTCTAAGCTTACATGTAAAACTTATGTCTCTACAGCGGTAAATCTAACACAGGCTCAAAAATAAAATTTCTCTCCCAGCAGAGGAAAGAAATTCTGTATATTTTGAACCTGCCAGATAGACTTTGCATGACAGTTTGTGAAGCATCCCAGAAACATATCCAAGTATCTATTATTTTTGAAGCAATATTGATTCCAGTTCCATTCATGTTATTCCTTCTACCCAAGTTGGCTGTGAGCTGAACACTTTAAATGCACACCATGTAAGTTTTGCAAACTGAATGGCTCAATTGTTCACTCATGAATTTTAAGAGAACTGATGCTGCAAAGGAACCACGAGGCAATGCTGATGGACTGCACTGCAGTAATAGTAAGAGTGCAAATCCTAGAAATATGCCCAGATATGAATAAGTAAGGCATCAGAACACTGAAACATTAACAATCTAAACCGGACACTTTAAAATATTAACTTGAACTTTTTGCATGCTCTATAGTCACAGGGGTGGATTTCTTCTCTAATAATATACATGGATTTGTGAGCAGACTTGAAGCCTTAAGTAGGACTACATAAATATATTTGTTTTTCCTATTTTTGACATTAAAAATAGATTCCCCTTACCCAAAAGCTTTTACCCTGAAGACATGAAGTAGTAAGAACAAAGAGGAATAAAAAAAAATGAATATACAACTGCTAGCATGAAGAACATCTTTAAATCTCCATCTTGCCTGGAAGATTTCATCTTTAGCCCTAGTAAAAATGTGACAGAAATAAAAGACAGAAAACACAAAGATAAAGAGAGTTATTATATAAATAAGGTAACAGTGAAAGAAGGGAGGCATCAAAAAGAACAGTTAGCAATGACTGACCAAACTCAATACAGTTTGTCAAACGTAATTCCATTAGGAATATCTGGTCATTTCATCAGGAGGAAGTTTGTCATGAAGAGAAAAGCTAGTAGCAAAGGCTGGAGCAAGAACAGTTTAGACAGATACCAGGCCTCCCACTGCTGGGCTCTCTGCTGTTGCTCAGCCTAAGAACATTTCTCCACCCTAAGAACACCAAGAACATTTCTCTACCCAAGTTCTGAGGCGCATCACAAAGCATTAACAGTTCATTTTCTAGCATTTTGTTCTGGTCTGTATCGATGTTTATGCAGACTCGGAGCGTGAATGTGCTTTCAAGAATGACTATTCAATCCAAATCTTCCCCCACACAATGTCAAAGGTGATAGTGTTGAAATGTTGCTTAAATGTTTTCTCAAGATTTTCCATTTAGACTGTATTTTTCAGAGTAACTGAGCTTCTACACTTTCCCAACCTGCTAACACAGACCAAAGGGAACTGCACCTGTAAATTAGAAAGACCTACTTGAATTTTTAACGTAATTTAAATTCAACAATGGTTAAGAGCTTTGTGCCCCAACCTCACTTGTTTTATTTATTTAATGCATTGTTAGAGACTTCTGTTTTACAGTTGATTGTAAAGAAAAAAGGGAGTTAAGCCACTTCATTGTGAAAACATGAAGATATCACACTAGGAAAAAGCATATTTAGATAAGAATGTTTTGGGATTTCAGAAAAAAAAACAGAATGTTTGGAAACATTAAAAAAAAAAAAAATCGTCTTGCCTCTAAGTTCTGAATAACTGCAATAATTCCCATTACACCCATCTGTCCTGA
>VZRN01005527.1:889794-979655 GCA_013397935.1 Dasyornis broadbenti
GGAAGAAGGTAAAAGACATTTTTTAACTTACTATATCCACCTATACTAAGGGTGCCAAATTCTTTTGAAGGCATCTGAATATCTTTCAATGAATTGTCCAGTTCAGTGTTATTTTCCAAGTATCTGAGGACTAAACAACAGAGTAAGTAAGATTCAACGACTAAATACATTTTTTTCAAATGCACTGCTCTTTAATTATCAACTACCTCAAATATTAAACCTGAGATGATGGCAACTCGCATTGAAGTTTTTGTTTTTCCTCTCAGATGCAATGTTTACGATATAGTTTTCCTTCAGTTATTTTTTCCCCCCATTTCTCATCTAAATGCAGTTTCAGAGAAACTGAACAATTATCCAGTAAATAAGTCATACATTACTTACTGTTTTCTAGCCCAGTGTAGAATATATTAAATAAATTATGAATAAAAATATGCCAAGCCATATAATTTATTCTTATGGTAATTATTTGAAATTAAATGTACCCTTTATAACTGACATTTTTATTATCATACTATGCAATGAGAACAAAATTAGAATAAATTTACAGTGCAATTTTCTGGCTCAACATTAATTAGTTTTAAAGACAATCCCATACCTTGATCATCAGTGCTTCTGTGCAGAGTAGATATGGGCAGGCCAGGACCTGTTAACAGGGGACAAAACCTTCATGTTTGCATGTTGGCTTGAAACACAACCCTCGTAAAGTAATTGGAAACAGTTAAATCATAAAAGCTCAGAACTCGTTTCCCTCCAGTCTGCTCAAGATGAATTTTAAGTTAGCAGGGCCCAAATTCAAGCCACAGGATTCCACAAAATATTCAGACTGTCTCAGTGATGAACCACGTAACTGTGAGGCACTGAAGAATTGAATTTCCACCCTTTAGCAAAGTCTACGCCTTGGTTGTTGACCATGGTTTGGGCATCAGGAAGCCTTGCCACAGAGATCACAGCAGTTATCTTCAACCATTTTCACAATCTGACAGAAAATCCCCTCTCTGCTGTCTGTACTTCTAGCCCACAGATTAAGGAAAATATTGGCATGTTAAAAACCAACACACATTTCAATATAAAGAAATGTTGGAGACTATTTGGTTTTTCCCACCCTTTAATTAATTTAACCCTTGTACTATCTAGCAGGAGCACGTACAGGACAGAGACAGACTGCAGTCCCACTGCTTACCTTATGATTACATTACTTGGATTTTTTTCTTGACCAGCACTATCTATCTTAATTTTATTCTGGTACATAAAGCACTGCTCTTTACCCAGTCTGTTGCTTGTCACACTTTCAGAGCCTCCAAATTCCTTCTGCAGGCAGAGCTCCCCATGCATCTCTCGAGGAGATGTGCAGTGGACAGGAGTGTTTTGCAGCTCCTTCAGGTCCACTGACAGATAGAACTAACAAGTTTTATCCCAGTAATTTTTGTCAAGGTACTTTTAATCCTAGGAGGCAGTATGTTTTCCCACTGCCAATATATTTATCCAATGTTATCAACACATATCATTGTTACACAGTACATATCAAGATCCTGACGAAGTGAACTTCACCACCCAACTAATCAGCGAGTCATGTTTATATCAATTAATTCTGGATATACTCACCGAGACAATTCAGCTGATAATACTGTGCGTCTTTGCTGAAGGACACAGAATAATACTGGCATCTTTTTTGATCCAGATCACAGCTAACACATTTAGCAGAATTTGGACTGCTTTCCAAGAGCACTCTGTGAAGTAAATGAGCTCCATCTCAGAGATTACTTTTTTTTTAAAGCTATGCTAAACCAATATATATGCTTTTTAAATAAGATGGCCGAATAAAATACGTTAAAATTCAGAAGTGATAGAAACTGATTCAAAAACTAGAGAAAACATACTTTAAACATTTTAGTTCAATTAATAGTCGAATTAAAATCATAGAAAAAAAAGCATGAGGGTTTTTTTTAGGGGTTTGTTGCTTGAGGATTGGTTGTTTCTTGTCACAATTTCCCTTCATTAACTAAATCTATAGAAAAATATTTCAGTTATTTTTGCAGTTTATACTCTTACACTGATTTTCATTAAATATCCTAAAGAAGATCCCACATTAGGCTGAACATCCTAATCTTTAAGTTTTCAATGCTTTTGCTTAAGGTTTCTTTTTCATTAACAACAATTTTACTCATACTACAAAAAAAAAAAATCTTACTTATAAAGATTTCTTCCTCCTGGCATTCCACCATTTTCATTACTAATGTAGTACCTATAAAAGCAAAACGAACTGGTTTTAGTAAAATATTTAGAGTACAGTATTTTAAAAAATTATCTTAAATGTTTGAATCAGATTTTTAATGAGTTAAATGACACCTTCTCCCTGTTCTCTCTCCCTGCTTAGACCCTTGTTACCAGCCCTTATGATAGGAAGTGGTGCCTTATTTACAAATACTTACAAAAATTTATTGGTTACAGCTTCTATGCTGATTACTTCCCATTTGCCTGAAGTAATAGGTACTGGAGCCTGGAGCAGGGGAAAAGGCAAGGCAAAAAGTAGAACATGAAGCTCTTTATCACCAGGAGAATCACAAGCCAGCAGTGACTGTCCTACAGAATAGCCCTCACCTGTGAGCCCTTTATGTAATGGATGTGCTGGTAACCTGCTGCGTCGCTGAAGACTTTGTAGTAGGTAGCATTGTCGGGTGCAAAGTGAGGGACAGATGGCTGAAACTTGAACATAAGAGAGATGTCTACTAAAGTAAAAAAACCCCAAAACTCCAGTTCCAAAGCGATAAATTTAGGTTTTAATATCTCTAAGCAGGAGTCTCAATGCTTAAAACCAGGCATCAATGAATGTACTGCAAACATTTTTGCCTTCTGACTTAGTAGGTTTAACCTGTAGCCATCACTCTTAAAATAACCACACTTGCAATCTTTCCCTAGTCCTTAAGCAGCAGAATTTCCTGAGTATTAGTCCCGGTAGTGACCCATACCCCACCTCTCCCCCCTCCCTTGAAATATTTCTGGTATTCTTGGTTTTCTACAACTTTAGGAAACAATATGTGCATCTATTTTCAAAGGCACTCTTTTATTCTCTTCAATACAGCTGTAACCTTTAAAAACGTAAACTTTGCAAATCCAAGATTTTCTTGAATTTCCTATTTTAAAACACATATTTGTGAACAAATTCTTTGAACTCAAATTTTTTTTTTTTTTAGCTTGACACTGAAAAATGTCCTGCTCTATTCAAAAAAACCAAGCTGTTTTCCAAGAAGAAATTTTGCTACTAAGTGGGTGATTACAGAAAGTCAGAGAACTCAAACTGAAGCAATATTTTCATGATGGAATGATCCATTTATCAACTGAAAGTAATGGAAATGAATCAATTTCTGTTGACTGCCATTTGAATGTGCTACATATGGCAGAAAAAAAGAGAGGAATAAAATTGAGCTGAATGAAATAAAACTTATTTCTGCGATAAATACCCAAAGGATCTAAATGCTAATTAGGCAACTGACACAATGCAACTGCCTCGGAAATGTTGTACCCATTTTGAAATGGTGAAACAAAGCTGAAGTGATTTGCCTCCGGTCATTCAGAACGCAATGACAGAAATTAAGTCTTCCCAACCACGTGCTCCAAATAACCTCTCATTCTTCCCAAGCAGTATTTTTGCAAAAAGTAACCTGGCAAATATTTTGCTAGCTTTTCCCTTATCACAGTGCTGCTTTTTCAAAGTGTGACTTTCCTTCAGCTCAACTGGCAAGCTCTAACAGCTGATGACCTGGATGACCTAGGCTTTTCTGAGCATTCTTAGTTTAAACATAATTTTATCTCCACAAAAAAAAAAAAAAAAAAAAAAAAAAAAAAAAAAGCCAAAAACCACCAACAAAAAAACTAACAAAACCCTTCCTCCCTGCCAGCTGATAGAAAACATTATAGATACAAAGAAAGGACTGTATATCTGTATTCTACACACATACATAATTGACTTAAATTTGTCTATATATATATATGTGTATATACACATCTCGCTAATGTATTAAAATATTCCTTATCAGTCAAGTATCATTTTATCATCCCTGAGTAGGTAAAAACAAAAGAAAGGAATAATTATACCTTTCCTATCCCCTCTTCAATCCTCCCTACTCTCCATTCCCTGCTCAAATCCAAGAATCATACAGTGAGATTATCATTTCTTCCAACAGCTCCTAAGAAGTGGACTGTCTCTTTAAAAGAAACAAAAAACCAACAACCTAGTTTAGTGGCACAGACTTGCATTTTGCCCTCTCATTTTGCACAACTGTTTACAAAGTCTGCAGCTTGATCATCACATTGTCTAATTGTGAAGCCTTTGCTGCAGAGAAGCAAAATGTGTCAGCGTTAAGGCCTTCCTTTCCATATCAAATTTGACAGCAGGTGGGTTGATCTCTCATCTTCATACTGCGGATGATTTCATCCCTGCTGTTGCCTCCCTCTTTGCATTTCTTTAAACTTTCATTTTTGACTTCAAAAGTGAATTAGTGACTAAAGCATAATCAGTGTGTGGAAAATGCGGGAGTGGAAAGTGTACTCTGTGTTCTCATCAAAAACTCTGAAACTCATTTCTCCCTCCAAATCTGAACTTTTGCATCTCTGCTTCACTTCCCCCAGATCTTCTGTGTAGTTCATTAGGTGCCTACTCTCTACCATGTACAAAAGGACTGAGAGGCAGCTTAGAAAGCATCATCCAGACAGCAGCAACTGGTTTGGCAGAAGTGCATGAAAATTTTAGTCTGGCCAGTTACATGCATCTTGTCCCCACTTTTCCTCAATGGATATGTCATGTGGGGGGAAAAGAAATAAATAAGTAGCCCCCAACCTGGAATGGTTTGTTGCAACCTGATACACTAAAAATTACTTTTGTCCCCTATGCCTTTTTTCCAATATGGTTCAAGGGTTACAGAATACATTTCTTAATACATTTTATTCCCTAGATCTTTCTGGAGGTGGCAGGAAGACTAGAAAGCAGGTAAACCAGCATAGTTGGCAACTCCACAGAACAAAGAAAATTCTGAACCTGGGCTCCTGCACTTCCCCCCTACCTGCTACTACCAAAGCAGCAGGACAGAAGCAGAAAGGAGCCTGGAAAGGGCACTACGCTTTTGGTAAGCTGAACATAAAATCATAGAATCATAGAATGGTGTGGGTTGGAAGGGACTTTAAAGTTCATCTTGTTCCACCTCCACTGCCATGGGCAAGGACAGCTTTCACTAGACCAGGGTGCTCAAAGTCCCATCCAACCCGGCCTTGAGCACTTCCAGGGATGGGGCATCCACAGCTTCTCTGGGCAATGTGTTCCAGTGCCTCACCACTGTCACAGTAAAGAATTTCTTTCTAATACCTAATCTGACCTACTCTTTCAATTTAAAGCCGTAACCTCTTGTCTTGTCGAGACAAGATGCACAGGTCACAGTGTGCATGATTACAGCTCCAGCCATGCTGCACTGTCAGCCCAGCCGGGGAATTCAGAACCCGTTAGCCATGAAAAGAATAAAGCTTAACCACAGGTGTGGGGTTACATAGCGACTCCATTTGAGAGCATTTTTTTCCTGCACATGTTAAACACAGCAAGTGAGAGGAATGGACCTACACACAAAAGGCACTGCAAAATGCAAGAGGCTCATATGAAATTCTCATAATTATCAGAATTATTTAGCGTGTAGCAGTTTTAGAAATTGAACACTCACTCTGCCAATCCAGCCAGTTGTACTTTCTTCTGTGAGTTGTTTTTCCTAAAAATAAAAAAACAATCCCACAACAATTATGTTATTTTACATCAGGCTTTATTTCTACAAAGATAAACATACAGATATACTCTACTCTTTTCTCATTTCATTTACTTTTGCAACTCTCCCACCTAATTTTTCTTACCTTTGGACATGACCAAGTAGCATTTTCAAAGTCACAGACTGTGAGGACTGAAAAATTCTGAATTCTTCTGAGCCACTGCAGACAAATCCTTTCATCTGTCACCCATGTTACAACACTCAAATAATGATCCCTGAAAACAGCAACAGCATAAGATATTTAAAATCCTCTCTGTAATAGCATACCATACAATAGCATTCAGCAATTCACTGAATGAGGCTCATCTGGCTATTTTCATTTCAATCTACTCTTTTACAATAAACAATGATGGAAATGTAATTGAGCCCTTTTTTCATCAATTGTTTCTGCTGCTAGTAGATGCCTTGGTTATTTTCAGAGATACAATAAAGAATTAGATGGCTTGCACAAACCCACTTCCAGAAAAACTGCAATTAAATTTTAACAGCTAATCTCTAATGCATAAAATAATAGCTACACCAGACTGTTCATAAATCTTGTACTGTGTGCATCTAGAGGAAATTCTTCTGAATATTAAGTTGTATGTTGCCTTAGATTTAGGAATTTTATCCTCAGCTGCCTGAAGTTGGTTGCTTGTAATTATTTTCTGAGTGATGCATACTTTTGTTCAATTTAGTAGTTATCTCCATTAATTAAAATGGAGGAAGAGATCATACAAAACCCAGATATTGCTATTTGAATATTTTACTTTCATCTTCAGAATATCACCCAGCTGACATGAAGAATGGAGTATGTGAAAAAAAATAATTTTCATGAATATTCCTGTATATTAATTTTAAAAAGGCACCACATAAAATTTAGTGGCTTTGTTTACCATAACGATCTGTTGGATGTACTGTCTTTTCTTATTTTAGATCTCTCCTATCTCCTCGAAGCCTTATGAACTAAAATAAAACAAACTTCCCCTCCAAGGCAAGTATACATTTTTAACTGTAATTTGCACATTTGACTTAGTTCCAAGTTCATGTTCCCTTTTCCCCCAAAGTTAGTTAACAAAAATGTGTGGGAAGTTTTGTGATAAGAGTATCTTTGTGATCACTGCGGTTTGGGGAGGGAAACACTACAATTAGTGTGGATGGATTAAAAATATATGTCAGCTTGTTACCAAAGATCTTCAGATTTATTTCTAGATTTCAGTTTCAAAATCGTGTTTGGAAAAGGTCTGTTTTTGCATTTATATTTGACTGGGAAGTCAGCAGGTCATTTAACTGCTACTGTCATTGAGTCTGCAGGAGCTTGTTTGGAAAAAAAAAGAAAAAGGAAAACGCCATTCTTCATGTACCTATAATACTGGTTCCCCTTGTTTTTTATAAGGAGAATTAGTCCCACAGTTTTTATTCCTTCAAAATGAGAGATGTTAACAATTCTGGTGACTAGAAATCATTCATCAGACAAGATGGACATTACAAGGAAAACAAACAAACAATTATTTTTCAAGCTATTTTAATAAGTGTCTCTCCCTTGTGAGAATGGCAATGCACCTTAACTATTCAACAGCACACAAAAGGTTAACTAAGCTGAAATTAACTCAATATAAAGTACAGTAGTTTTGCACTGCCCTTCCTCATTTGTTGCTAAGAACGGACACTCTGCAAACACTCTATTCAGAAGTCAGCCTATTTTAGGACAGATCATTTCAGAAGAAGGGTCCATTCCCTTCGTCCTCATGTTGGCTAACAGGAGCCCCCTACACCCATGGTGCCAAAACCACTGTTTGAACACTGGATGGATTTCATGCTGATCATTCATGCAGAGAGTATCAGGTTTCAAGTACCATCATATGGCAAAGCCCTGCCATTACAGATTCTAACAGTTTTTCTTGACAAATAAAACTCTTCCTCTGCAACATAAGTGCACTGTGCCCCCTTCATATATGGGAATACAATTGCTGTTCAATACAAGCTCTGGATAGTGCTGTTAACAGGCAACCATGTGCTGGGGCACTGCCCCTTGACATCCCCAACCAGGAAGGTGGAGTGAGGTATACCACCAATTCCAACTTACTTTTGCTTAAAATTTAGCTCCATGGAAGTAAAAACAGAATTTTCCACCACAAAAGCTAACGTTTCGTGTCACACAGTGGTATAAATGAAAACACCACATAAATGTTCGATACTTTGTGCTTCCAGAAAGGAAATTTCCCAACAGCAATACTGCATATTGCTCACCTTTTCCTACTCATGTACCTTTGCTCTTGCAAAGTTCCACAAGACTCGTTCTGGCCACCTCAACTTTTGCAGGACAATGTGGTGAGACTTGACCATTACTTGGATCAGCCATTGGGAGAAGGAATGAGTTTTGATCCTTGAACTCATCATTCAAGATTTATCTTTGTATTAATCCTGATTAACAGAGTGTTAAATTAATTTTAAAATGGATGAACTCCATATAACTCACGCCTCTGTTAGCCAGATGGGTACGAGGCTGAAGGTAGCTGATGGTTATTCTCCTCACATCAACTTCTATAAGGTGTTAACAAAAGGTAAAACATAACTCGCAGACAGTAGAGATCTTAATCAGTACTGAGCAAAATGTAAAAAGGGCTTTTAGTTCTGAGGCACTGAAATTCTGGAGGAAAACAAAGCACGACAGCTATCTAACGTGTAGCTGCTGCAGTGTGAGTGTACCGGAAGGATAAAGAACAACATATTTATAAGAACTGCATCTCTGTTAACACATGGATGTTACACTCTGGTGAGGGCTGAAAAAGAAGAGCACTGATATTCCTGTTACAGCTTTTTGGCCCCCACATATAAAATGTTGGTTTTATGCACAAACTAACAGACCTTTGTTTCTTTCTGGTTTATCAGTATAACCTGTGCTTTCATACCCATCATGTTTCTAAGTGCAAACCTCTAAAACATTTCCACAATACTGTTAAAAAGAAAAAAACAAAACCCAGGATCTGGGATAGCAAATTGTGTGCATGCACTTTAAATTGATGTAGCTGCTCTTTACAAAATACATTTATATCATGTTGTGCATTTCCAGTGGCATTTTGAGGAATACAATTTTCCATTTACTCTGAGAGGTGCTGATTTTCACCATCTTCCCAAAGAAAACAAACATTTTAAGTATGAATCTGAAGACAACCATGATACCTTGCCTTAGCAAGGAGTCTGCTTCCAATGAAATCAAATCTTCACTTACCATTAAGGTTTTGTTTTGTTGGGTTTTTTTCCCCAGTGAATTGGAATACATATATTATAATTTGATTATACGAAAACTTGCTCATATTAAAGTTGTACTGTGAAATGACTTCACCATAGTTAGACTCCACTGAATGTGATGAGCCAAGAACTTGTCACATTCTGAATATAACATACATGGAATATGCCATCTATATATAATCACTAGGAGGATAATCTCTGTGCAGATTTTCTCTGGTAAATCTTGTTGCTACCAGAGCCACATTACAGGGAAAAACTGCCATATACACTCACTATAGGGAGGTCACATATAAAAGTTCCTCCTCTCCCATCAAAAGAAACAATCAAGTATTTAACCAAAATTTCTTACTTTGATTTTATTTCTTCAGGTGGAGAAATTTCAACAGAGTTGAAAGCTGGAAGCAATCTGGTATCCACAATAAAGAATCGTACAGTTGGATTTGTAGCTCCTGCCTAAAAATAAATTTTTTCATTGTACTTTTGAAGAGAGAATATTCTTGGTGAAATAAGTGTTTGAAATGATAGATAAATAAGTTACTACAGACAGAAAGGTAAAACCAGCCAATTACAAACATGTGAAAAGACAAGTTCCTAAATGCACATTTTAAGATTGATACATAAATTATCCTTTGTATTTTTCACACAAAAGTGTTAGTTACACATTTCTAGATAAAAAAGACTACTACACTTAGAAACAATCATAGGGCTTGCCGTTTTGGACCGTGTCTCATCCTACACGTCACACATGGTACCTAGCAGAGAATCAAATCCATTGCTAACACACAGGAAAGTGCTTCTCCGTGGAAGAAGCACCTCACATGAACTACTCATATCACAGCTGCCTATATCACAATCAAAGCTGTGACTGCAGCACGTACTCCACTGTCTCTAATGTAATGCTACTGACAGCAAAATAGCTGTGTCAGTAAGGACTGCTTCTCTAGAAATTAACTAGCCAAGTCCTCATGGTAACAGTTAGGTAGCTGTACTTGATCCACCTCCAGAAGTCAGCAATATTCCAAACAAAAGGGGTTTGTAGTAAAATGTGTAATTTAAATTGGCAATTCATTTTACATCTCTGTCTCTTCTCAGGGGCTGTGCTCACAACAGAGCATCTGCAGCTGTCAGTGACCCACTGGGGGAGGCTCCATGGGCACAGGCAAAGGTCATGTGCTCCAGAACCTTAGGGAAGGGCTGATCACGGCTGCTGCAGAGAAAGCTAAGCTTGGCACAAAGAGGCCTGTTTTTCCACCAGGCAGCCATACCAGACAAGCAATCAGCCATCTGCCTCAGCTGTCCTGCCCTGATTAATCAAGAGTGAAAATATCTTCCTGGGATGGCCAGACCATCATGGGTTGGGGCAAGGCAGGGGGGACATATATTGACGCCTTAAACTAACACAGAGTCTAAAAACCCAGGGATGAACAGAAAGAACTAAAAGTGATGGGCTTGGGATGATTTCAACCCATCTGTTCCTTCCCAGCAATGTGGATGCCCAGCACTGTGATGTTGAGCATATTATGGAGACCAGCTATGAACACATGCTTATATTGACACTCAGCAGTGTAGGGCAATTGTGTAATTTGTAAAAGTGTAATTTGTATTTGTTTTGTGTCTTAAATGCATTACTCAGATAAACCAAAATCCCATATAAGGTCAAATAATTTCATACAGGTAATCTTGTATTAAACATGAAACTCTCCACATGGGGAGTGCATGAACGAACCTGTTAGAGCACTTTGCACATTCCCAGCCCATTCAGCCCAGTGCCAACTGCGCCACGAGCAGTGGCTATGAAGTCACATGGAGAGGAGGGGAAAGCAGAAAGAGCTGCTTGCACTAAAGGTTTCACTCTCACAGCTAAACCTGGAAGAGCTTTAGGTGTGGGCAAAGAAATTCCTTCAGCAGACTCCTCCTCTTCCTCTCAATAGAGACAACTGAAAATGCTAGATTAGTTGAAGAAGATTCCATTATTAATACCATGCACAACCCTAACATAATGTATGTCTGCCTAATGCTTTGCACCAACTTAACTCCCTGAGAGCTTTTTAAGCTCAACATCTACTCACTACCTCCAAACTGGTGAAACAACAAAACCTTATATCATACTTTTTTTTTTTTTCTTTTTTCTTTCCCCTGGAGATAATAAAATACTTTAACATTGCCAGATGCTGTTGACTTGAGAAAGAGTAATCACAGCAAGCTGTTGAGGAAAGACAGACAATATTTTCATTAGCAGGAACTGATTAAATGAGACTACTCTCTTAATGAAACTGCAGAAAAAACATGTTTAATAAATAACACAGACCTTGGGATATGGGATTTTAATGGTCTTTGGATACTGCAAGGTGTCCTCAGAATAAAAGGAATATTCTATAACAGGAACATTTGTATCATCAAAGGCTGCATATGCCAAAAAATTGCCATTTGGAGACCACCACAGAGCAGAATGGGTGCCAAACATTTCCTCTGAAAGAGATGCAAATGTATTTGAGTTATAATTGGTAAGATGGCTCTTCTATCCTAGGTGCTATCTTCATTAGTTTTTGATAGGATTTTTTTTTAAATTGAAGTTCAGATACTAAACTGCAGTCTGTTTGTTGGGGTTCTGAAATGAGACATTAGAGCAATGTTTATAATCTACCATGTGAAGCTAATTCACACTTAAGATTTCCAGTGACACAATGCAAGTCAGGCAAACTCATTTCCATTCTTAGATCCTCACACTAGCCAAATATTAAGCTCAGATAAGGATGCATGTTTCTATTAAAATACAGACCTTGATTAATTTGAATTTTTCAATGGTAAGGAATAAGATAATAATTATAATAAACCAAAGATTTTACACCATAATGTAAAGTAAAACTGGCTTGACGTAGTTACCTTCATAAACCCAATCTGGTATTCCATTGAAAATTTTATTTTCTTCTCCATTTTGAGTGATTTGCACAGGTTCTGCTGTTGGTGAAGCTTTTATATAAACATTATTATTCCAAACATATGCCTGCAAAAAATCATTGTGATGACAATTACTATTACAGTAAATCCTACTCCCTTGCTTTATTTCATCTACTGGGCAGTTTACCATAGATGACAAAAACCATCTTTAAAAGTTGCATTTCACCAAACAGCATTGATACTTAATAAACTCGGAATTGCTAATACATATACTAATACCAACCACGGGTACCAAACTTCAGGCCTAAATGCAAAAACCAAATCAATTATGATAAGTGGCATCAAGTTTTGAAAATCTTACAATTCATTTTCTGCCAAATACAAGTTTATTTTCCTTGATCATGAGTTGTTTTCCATGAATTTGTCTTTCAAAGAAAACTATCAGTGCCCTGGTAAAACATTCACTGGGGTCTCAGTGCTGCCAATAGATCTGCAGAGATGGTACATTTCTTCAGTAGGACTCAGAACTCTAGTTTTTGGCACCTGCCTGCCTCTCTAATCACCCCTGGTTTTCATCTCCAATAACTGAACAATACAGTTTTATTCCAGAGCTTTTGCTCTGAGATGCAGAAAACTCTTTTCAACTTCCTTTGCTTCTTTCTTTCTTATAATTGACATACTACATACTACAAGCAAGAAGAATAAATAAACACCACATTCTCCTGTGACATTCCAACGCTCACCACAGGGAATGCACAGGCCTTACAAATGCAGTGGTTGCCACCCATTGACATGGATTGGAGGGGAGGGTACAAAGAAAACAACACTGGGAAAGAGCACAAATCAGATTTTAATCCTCTAATCCCATTACATGCATCCATCAAGTGAAACTTCATTGATTATTGTGTAATTAGGAGATAAAAATCACAGTGACGGTTAAATAGACAATTGTAATGCTGCTGTCTTTGAAAGGCATGAGCTACTGTCTGCAACTGTAAAAACATGAAGTTCCTGCGCATTTGTGCATTTCATGATTACTGGGGCCACTGCTTACTTTCAGGAATGCATTTTCATTAAAGAACAAAACAAAACACACAGAGGAACTTTGGAGTCTTTCCAGTAACAGTAGTCAATTTTGAAACTAGTTCAGCTACTTTACCTAGCAGTAGGAAAGTCCCAAAACCTCAAAGGTACAGACAACGTGAGTTTCCATGTCACGTGTTTGAAAATGACTGTTGATATAAGTTTTACTTATCTTTACTAACCAGTTTATGACCAACAGGTGACCAGGATATATACTGTGTATCATTAGGTAGTAGTCCACCATCTAAGATAGAACTGGAAAAACAAAAACAAAATGCAGCCAAGAGAAATCAGTGAAATGACGTTTCATTGCAAAAGAATGTTAAAACTACATCTTATGTGCAAAAATTACTGACCTGCTACTGAAATTATAGATGTGATATGAAGCTGTAAAGGAATGCCTCCACAACTGCAAAAGAGTTATTTTAATATTAAGAAAATTAATTTCACCAGATTTCATCTCTCTTTAAGTTTAAATTACCCCTGAAACCCTCCTCATGGTTTTTCTTAAAATAGAGAGAACACAATGAACATACAAGGCTAACAGATCTCTACCAGGTTTAAGGAAAGACTAAAGAATTGCCACCCCTCTGGAGTCATCTCTTAAATACTGTGACAGAGGTCATTGACTGATAAAGGACAGAGATACAGATACCAGAGATGCTGCAGATTTTCAGAAATCCTTATAGCTACATGGCAGACTATTGTCAGTGTGCAGTTAATCCTCCTGCTTGTGCTTACTGGCTCACTTTCTGTTTTCTGTCTCATTTTTCATGTTGCATTATTTAACCTGGCATCTTATTTTACAGTAGTTCTCACAAGTCCCAGCAGTATGTCTGTAGCAGTTCTTGCAGTACCAGGGTGACCTATTCCCATTCATATTGTCACAGAAATAATGCCCTTCTCTGAGAAATCTGCCTCTTGAAATCTGTATTGCTCGGTGGGCACTTAATAGAGAGAAAGGTGATGATGATAATGCAGACACATTTAAACGTTCACTATGTGGGGCTGGAGAGGTTTGATTTAGCCCACAGTGTTGACATGTTGCAATAATGCCACCTTCTATGAGGGTTCTTGGATATTTGTATGAAGATATAAACCAACAACTTAGTACTACACAGCCAGATGGCTATTACACAACAAGCGTCTACATCCTCATGATTCATTTTGTTACCCTGTTTCTTTGCAATAAAGATTAATAATAGCAGAATTTTCAATCACACTATTATATAAAGGTTAAAAGATCTTGCTTTAGCATTAGAATAAAATTAACTCTTATGAATACAACAAATATAAAACTACAGAGCAATAAATTACAAATAGAGGGGATGTGTAGGGTGGCTGGTAAAATGTTAGGCATTTTGTGGCCACTAATGATGCAGTGAAAGGTCAAATAATTCTGAAAAATTCAGAAAGAAAAAGGGTAACTGGCTTAGCAGGACCCAGCAAGGAAGCTAAAATTGAAACAACCTGATGACTGAGGGCACAGACTGTGTCTGGCACAGTGCAAGAGCCACTCTGGGACTGCAAGGCAGGGACATGTAGACAGTGACACAATGCTCAAGTATTTGTACACTGCACAAGTCAGCACTGAACTTTTTACAAACAGAACAGGTAACTCTCTAGAAAAAAAAGGAAAGAACAACAGCTCAGTGCACAAACTGCACAGCAAATGATCACCTCCATTGGGCTTCTCAATTGGCACACAGAGCCAGGTTTTCATGCCACCTGGCATAAATGTGGGTTGACCTTTGTTGCACAGTTCAGCACTATGCCAGGATGAGACATTCTGCTGTAGGCTTTTCATGTGCCAGTCTGTTCCAAGCACAAGCCTTCTTTTAAGCACATGCAGCTTTTCATTCACCTCAGTTTTCAACTCTTACCTCCTACCACCACAATGTGACAACCACATATATATATATAGCATACACATACAAGCAGATACATACCAGCATATCTACTCATCACTTCTTCTTACCCACACAGCTCCTGGGACAACCATGCCTACCAACTCTCCTAGACTGTCTTCCCAGATAAACCATCCAGCCTTGTTCTCCTTGTGATAACTCTCCATTCACTTTTTCTCCAGATGCTTTTTTCCCTCAGGCAGTCAAGTTTCTTCTGCCAAGCTCACAGACAATACCAGTCTCTTCTCTTCCTGCCTGCTCCATTTGACTGTTCTCTTACAGACATCTGTCACGTTCATCCATCCTCCTGCACTTCCCTCATATTCTCTCAGCCTCTCAGTTGTTCCCAAATCTTTGTTTCCCAGATTAATCCTCAGATGTAAAGCACACTTGTACCTTTGTATAGCTGTATTGAAGAAGAGCAAACTTTTGGTCAGGAGACAATATAACTGTGCTTGCCTGGTACTTATCCTGTCAACAAAGGAAGGGCAAAAGAAACACATTAAGCACTGATTCGAAAGACTACGCAGAACAAAATACGAAATTCAATACCTTTCCCAATGTCTGCATATATTACTTATAAGTTGACATACTAGTGTTGTATTTGCCAGGATTACTGAGGATGTTCCGCTGTCAGCATTGATACTTAGGATGTCCCCATTATCTGTTTTGTGAAGATACTGATTTCCTAAAAGCACAGGAGAGATGACAATAAAAAGTAAGAAAAATGCTCACCGGTTACTTCTCTTTTCCCTTTTTGTTTTTAAGCAGGAAATAAAATTCAAAAATCTGGTCAATGTTGGGTTTCCCAATTCTATAATGAAAGGATGCTGTTAGCACAGGATGCTTATAACAATGGAATGTTCATAAAATGTTGTCCTTGGACTCACAGCATCGACCTTCTAGCATCCCTTTCCCTTGGGACACTAGGCATACTCAAAAGGGAAAGCAGGCTGTATCTCCCTGTTCCCTGGAAGCCCAATGCGCAGGAAGCTGACACACCTCAGAGGATGATGTGCTTCTATCAAAAAGAACAGAAGTAAGTACGCTCTTTAAGCACTAGGAGAATATAGCTTGCCATGACCATGCGCATGTATCTAAGGGAAACAAGGAATCAACTCGTTGAGCTACGCACTGTTCTACAATGGTACTATTAAATAATTTGACTTTTTTTTTCAGGATACAGTAGTCACCTCAGCATGAAGATATGTGTTTAGTGAAGATAGTATATTTTCTTGACATTCAAGTTGTATGTATAAATTAATTACCTGAAATCCACTCCAAATTATGCGTTCTGTACTTATAGTCATTGTTCAAATAATTTTGTAGAGTGTATGTTCTTCCTGAAGGGGTATTTTCTGAAAGAAACAGACAGAAGAGAGATTTTGATGCTGCTGCAAATTGTTCCACCCCAGCTTCCTAACCTGGCTACTAAGTGGGTTTTTGTTGCTGGTTATTAAAGTGTTTTAGCTAACTATCTCTGAAGTAGTAGCAGTGGGAAGGCAATAAAACTTTATTGCAAGGTAAATTCAGCAAGCATAAAATAAAGGAGAGCCAGTGCAATCACTCAACAAACTCATGGAAATAAAAATACCTTTTTGACCGTGACAAAAACGACCAGAAGACCTCTGGCTCTCTTATCTCAGCAAACACGTACTCCTCAAAAGCTAAAAAGAAGTGATCTTAGTGCCCTTCTCCCCATGCTCAACTCTGGGAAGTTCACTGCAGGGCCCCAACTGCTAATAGCTGCAATTGTGAATCATTTGCTTATCCTTAAACTCAAATTTCAGAAATGTCTCAAATAAAAAAAACCTAAAAATCTGAGAAGCAGTAAAATATTCAAGGAAGATCTAATTCAAAAAAAAAACAAACAAAAAAAACCTCAAACAAACATTTCCTGATAAGATTATGATGAACTAATTGATTAAATATTTATTCCCCTTTTGATGTGTTTTTCACCAAAGTATCTTAAAGTTTATTTTGGCATTAAAATTTTGACTGGAAAATTAAAGCCAAGTAACTGGGTTAGTTTGAAAAGACCAAGTGAAACTGAACCTAGTTAAGCTAATAAGTTTGGTCATCAGCTTCAGCACACTGCAGTCAGCTTCTACATAAGGTATTTCTTTCTTACTGCCTATAGTGCACAAGTTACTTTTTCCAAAAGTAATAACAAGTCAGTCTGTGCGTCTTTGTCATCTTCTCCTTCTGAAAACAAAGAATACAGACATTAAATTCAGGTGTGCAAGTCTCTCCCTGCATCCTCCCTGCCTTTTTTTTTAAATAGAAACCCAAAATCTACTTTCATCTGCCCTTTTACCTACAAGGTCCAGAAGGGAAGGAATTTTAATTTCAACTGGCTAAATCAAAAGACTAGAATAAAAGCAACTGATAAAAACACTCAAGTACAGATGTGGTGACTGATCAACCAAGATGCTAATCCGCCCCTATCAATTCTGAGAGCCCCAGTCCTTCCAATACTTTTAAACAGACCTCCTTCATTACGCTGAAGAAGAAAAGGAGAGCAAAGTTCTTAGGGACATACACAGCAAAACACTTCACAAAAGCTTTTGCAGGTTATCTTTCTGCAGGCTGGACACGTGACATCTGGAATATCACAGGAAGACACTTGTATCGGCTATTACAGCTTTATTCTTATTTCCAAACAGTAAGAAAATTGTATATATACAGCACAGACTGTATAACCACCACTGCAATAAAAGTCAAGAGCCATAACAAACAACGATTTTAATCTAAAATGCTCAGAAAAGATTTCAAAAAAAGCTTGCTCAGTTCCATCTGAAATGTGACTATTTAAAAAAAAATTACTAGGCTGGATTCATTGCTCTTGAAGTTTCTGTGAGAATATTAATTCCTCAGGTTATTTATTTAAATGAATATTTAATTTGATGGATTATGAACAAGTGGGTATTTAATATTCATACACAGTTGTCTAGTTGGGAATATGACTTCTTCCTAATCGAGAAAGTGTCATTTTCAATCAGCAGGGCTTCGGAAAGCAACAAAACTCTCTCTTGGAAAAGGAGAGGCAATTTAAGACAGGTGGCTGATGAACAGGTTTAGGGATTTTTCCAAACTGATGAATGTTTTCCTCCCTGGTGACATACATATTTTGCTAAGGTCTCATTACTAAAAATCAGGCCACTATTAAGATTTGTTGGCTATGTATAAAATTAAAATTTCATTTTCTGTCAACACCTTCCACATAGTATCTGAATATGAAAACACACGCCAAGCTGGAAGGGAATAGTCATAGAAGTTCTGGTTGAAGCATTTTCTTAATTTACAAGATAGGCCATTACCAGTATATTCTTACTTATCCACCCCATGCCACACACAAAAGATATGCAACATACAATGAATTCCAAATTTTGGTACTTCTTGTTCAGATTCCATTTGAAAAGAAGAGTCAAACATTTATTTTGACAAAATAAAGTAATCACTGACATTCAAGAGCATTTTATTGGCTTTGAAGATTGTATACAGGTCAATGGATATTCATATTTTAGCAAAACTGCTTCTTTTACTCTTACATTCCTCAGAGAGGCTGCAAAAACTCAATTTTTCTTGCTATTTTTCTTTTTCAACAATTCCACATACAAACTGATTTTTCTAAATCCCAAATGACTAGCTTTAGCTTCCAGTGCTCAGTATTGGGGCTTGTTCTGTTTAATAATCTTTATCGATGCTTTGGACAAGGGGATTGAGTGCATCCTCATTAAGTTCCCAGACGACACCAAGTTGGGCAGGAGTCTTGATCTGCTAGAGGGCAGGAAGGCTCAGCAGAGGGATCTGTACAGGCTGGATTGATGGCTGAGGCCAGACGCCTGAGGTTCAGCAAGTGTCGGGTCCTACACTTGGGTTACAACAACTCCAGGCAGAGCTACAGGCTGGGCAGAGTGGCTGGAAAGCGGCCCTGCAGAAAAGGACCTGATGGTGTTGATGAACACCAGGCTGAACATGAGCCAGTGTGTGCCCAGGTGGCCAAGAAGGCTGCTGACATCCTGGCTTGTATCAGGGACAGAGTGGCCAGGATGCCACAGTAGCAAGAACAGGGCAGTGATTGTCCCCCTGTACTTGGCACAGGTGATGCCACACCTTGAGTGCAGTGTCCAGTTCTGGGCCCCTCAATTCAAGACAGACACGGAGGTGCTGGAGCAGGTCCAGAGAAGCACAAGTCCTGTGAGGAATGTCTGAGGGAGCTGGGGGTGTTTAGCCTGGAGGGGAGGAGGCTCAGGGGGAACATTATCACTCTCTACAACTACCTGAGAGGAGGTTGTAGCCAGGTGGGGGTCAGGCTCTTCTCCCAGGCAGATAGTGATGGGACAAAAGGAAATAGCCTCAAGCTGTGCCGATGAAGTTCAGGTTGGATATCCAGTAGAATTTTTTCACTGAAAGGGTGGTTCAGCATTGGAAACGAGCATCCAGGAAAGTGACGGAGTCACCATCCCTGAAAATGTTCAAGAGATGACTGGATGTGCTATGGTTTAGTTGATAAAATGGTGTTCGATCAAAGGTTGGACTTGGTGGTTTTGGAGGTCTTTCCCAATCTTTATGATTCATCTCTACCCTGGTCTTGCTCCTGGCAGTACATATATATTTCCATTGTCATAATGATATACTGGAAATAATTAGATCATAATATCCCTGTTACAACAGTAAAACCTGTAAGTAAGTCCATCTGCAAAGAAGGCTCTTAACTTTCCATGTAAGCAGTACATAAAAGTACTCATACAACGTTGATAAACAATTCTTTTTGAATTCTGGAATTTTTTATTAATATGCCACCCTCTCTTAAGAGAAAAATTGAATTGGTTTCTGTAGGTGTCAGGTGTTGACACTGTTTAACCCCAGCTGGCAACTAAGTACCACTCAGCCACTCCCTTCCTTCCTCTCTTGCCCTCAGTGGAGATGGGGAGGAGAATCAGAAAAAGATAAACCCATAGGTTAAGAACAGTTTAATGATTGAAATAAAATTAAATATAATACCCATAATAATAGTAATAATATTTGTAATGAAAAGGAGAGTGAGAGGAATAAAACCCAAGTAAAGACAAGTGATTCTCACCACCCACTGACCAACATCCAGCCTGTCTAGGCAGTGATCAGCACCTTGCAGGCAACCCCCCGCATTACGATGAGCATGACATTCTACATTATGAAATATTCCTTTGGCCAGATCGCGTTGGCTGTCCTGGCCATGCTCCGTCCCAGCCCCTTGTGCATCTGCTCTCTGGCAGAGCCTGGGAAACTGGTACCCATGACTTGTTGTTGCTACTTACTTAGTAGGAGCGCTACTCCATAGTAGCGCTTATTACTAAGTAAGCACTACTTAGCAACAACCAAAACATCAGTGTGTTATCAACATTATTCTCATACTGAACCCAAAACAGAGCACTGTACCAGTTACCCAGAAGAAAATTATCTGATTCCCAGCCAAAACCAGGACAGGTATAAAGCAAACAAGAAGTTAACTATTGTGTAAAGTTTAAGGTGTGACATCACCATGACAAAATCTAAACATGTTGTCAAATTACTTTTGGTATATGTATTGGTTATTTCCCAGGGTCAAGGCACATTTTACTAATTTCCATTTGTAATTATTAAAAAAAAAAAAAAAAAGGTGCAAGAAATTAACTGACTTTAAACCATGACAAGCTATAAAAGCAGTAATATTGGAAGCTTTACTTCATATTCACCACTACTGAGAGAGACAGGAAAAACCACAAAAAGGGAAAGACGAGTGCAAGCATGATATTCGGCAGTAATGAGAAAGAAACAGAGAAATGAAAAAAAGTCAGAAAAGGTGAATGGTTATTGATATTTTAAAGTGACAGCAGAACAAGGGCAAGAATAATCTGCAGTCAAAGTATGTCATTTAGAAGCAGCAGGAGATATGCAATGGAATCCTGGCTGATTCAGTAGTCAGAAAAGTAAGAGACATTTTAGGCTAGTTTTTCCAAAGCTGCTGTTTCCCTGTTTCTCTTCCAACATGTGTAAAAGAGTACTTTAACTCTTTTTTAACTCTTACAGGATTGCTAACTCTTCTTAGTAATCCTGTACACTCAAGGCCCCAGTTGCCGCCTATGTGACAGAGCACTGAAGCAGATTTCCAGCAAAAAATTAGATAAAAACTACTTTGCTGGGTGAGGCCAAAGGTTCACTTCACCCAGAATTCTATCCAATATCTAGGAGGTGATACAGGACATTCAGGAGAGACCATAACCAATGAGTGACTGCTGTGGCAACACCTGAAACAGTTCATCCAAGAGCCACTCCATGGGGCTGCAGAGACTTTGCGGAGGGATTTAATCATTAACTTTGTAATCAATAGCTCTGGAATCCCTCTCAAATCTACCCCATCTCACGCAAAGCAAGGAAGTAAGAATGGCAGAAGTGTTCTACAGATAGCAATCCACTGTTGATAATGGGGTTTTATATTATATTACTCAGCATTTGAATTATGGTAGATAACTGAGTTAAATGACAGTTACAGAAGTCAAGGACATATAGCAGGAAAATATTTCCATTCCCTATCTTTTCAGACTCACGAAGAACCCTCAGGCACCTTAAGGTCATTAACTTCCCCAGGACCTGCTGTGCTCTTCCAGCCTCTTCTAGGCACATTACTATCAAAAGGTCACAAAAGCACACACATAGTATCACCTAATCATAATGGTTATGATCCTTCTCATTTAGTGCATATCTCACCCTAGGAGAATTAAACCTGTGGCTGAAGAAACCTGGTTTGTGGACAGACAAACCTCACTCTAAGGATATCTATGACTTGTTCAAGGCAGCAGAATAATAGCAAATACTGCACTGTCTCCTTCCTGCTCTCAGCACTGGCTGCTCATCCTCCTGCTCCTGGCCTTCCTGCCCAGCTGGAACAAGACCTGCAGTTAGAGAAATGGTAAAGTTATATATGGACATGGGATGTTTCAATCTGCCTCTTGCATGGAAGGTTATAGAAGAAAAAAACCTGTGAGAAGTGTAAGCAAATAGGTGAATCATGAACAGACAGACCAAATTTTTAAAATAAAATACTAATGCTTTAAGGGTAACCATTTGTTACTGTAGTCACCTGTTGTGTTGGATAGCTCCTCAAAGCGCAACAATGCTTAATCAACAGACTTCAAATACAAGCCCCAAGGCTGTTTTGAAATTAAACTGTTTGATGCAAGTAGCCCCATGTGGTTATTAAACATAAAATGAGGTGTCAAAATAGGCAGTGGGTCTAAATGAAATGTATAGAATTTTGTACAGAGTTCTGGCAGCACACCCTTAAGGTAAATGGTGAAGGGCAGCATCCCAAATTAGGGAACCACTCTGCAAATTTAAGTCTGTGCTATTTGTCCATGCTAAGGGTCTGCAAGGGAAGAGGCAGAAGTTCCACTTGCCAGGCCTACAGGACAGCCAACAAGCCAGAACTCTGCTGGAGTGGCAAAATTTCACAACCTTTCACAGCACTGGAGACTATTTATCAAACCAATTATGTGCTGCATGACTACTAAGCTTATGAAATGAAAGTACATTAAGAAGCATGGCAGCTGCAGACCAAAGGTAAGAAATCCAAACTCAAAATTATCTGTTTATATCAATAATTGTCATATTCACTCCCCGTACAACGCTTGAAACATTGGGAAGAAATAAAAACTATTTGACTACAATTACAAGGACTTTTATCAGAGCAAACTTTGATTTCACATAGTCACAGTCACGTGAGCTGCTCCTTCCCAAAGAAATTTTGCCCCTTTCATTTTGTACGTAATCACCTGTATGGCCCAAGAGGCATTGCCAGCTGACAAACGTGCCCCTTGTTCATAAAAGCCACTTAATCAAACTGTCAGTGATTAAGTGCTCTAACCTATAAATTACTACTTTATGAGTACACCACCTCAGCGAACAGAAAACATCTGTTTAGCACCCCTCAGTCAAAAATTCAAAAGAACTCTGCAGTTCCCAAATTACAATGGTCACAGTTGTTCAGATGTTACTGCTGGCCTGATTTGGGAAGAGACAGGAATTCAAGTTTTAGAACTGGGACCACTCCATCTCAATCCTTATTTTACCTAGAGGGACTTACTGAACTGCCTGGGCATGTTAGGTAATTTCCTATGCCTTAATTTAAACCAACAGTAAAAAATCTGACACACTATTCTACTCTTATAACCAAAAGGATGCAAGCCAAGGCTGACAGCATGGTGGTATTCTGTGTATCGTAGAACAGAAATGCTTCTTTGAAGTAAAATGAATTTACTCTGTAACTGAATGACTGATCTTGAATTGCAGCCACTTCTAGAGCAAAAGAACTCCTATGCTACAATTTATGAAAGAAGAAAACCCACTTTATTTACAGTAAGACATAGCATTGGCATTAAGATAGACAAGTACCAACTCCTCAGCAGAATTTAGGCCTGCACACTGAATTCTTTCACTAGGTGTTATGCCTGCACACATCCATCTGATAAGTTATCAAGACCCTTTCTCATGCTCTTCCCCACTTGTGAAATTCAGAGTATTTTCTGTCATGTCAAAAATCTGCTTTTTTTGAGATAAGTGGCAAAAATCTGCCCAAAAAGAAGAGAAAATAGCGTCAGCATCCACTGATGGAAGTTTTAGCCTAGAAGGTATGTAACTCAGATATCTGGACCTTGAAAATCTAGTTTTGAATGACAGCGATATTGATATTAATACTAGTAGAGCTCAACTGCAAAACAGTTTAATTAAATTATGCCATGTGAGCACTAGTGACACAAGCTCCGCCTCTTTAACTTACACCACAAACCCCCCAGAACTTTGTGTGCACATAAGCAATTGCTGTGTTCATTTCCGAACGCATCGTCAATATCAGCTTATGCATCTTCAGTTTTGGGGTGCACCTCTTGGACTTCGGTCTAGTCTAGAAAACTCTCCCTTAAAGTTTATATTGCTGATTCTGCATATCACGACTGCTCAGCTGTTAGCCATAAGAACACAAAATGAGAGAATAAGGTGCAGCTCTGTCCGACCAGCTGAAAGCAGTGCATTACTTGATGAGGATTTAATGCTGTTTCACATTAACATCCCGAGCTACAGGGCAACCTGGAAAGTGCAAACTGGTCAGAGTCCAAAAACACATTCCAAATATTCCTCTACTTTTCTGACCTCTGTAACTGTGCTGTTTATATAATTTCACTCAACGGCATTAACAAAAGTTATGCAAACAAAGCAAATTAGAGGGAATATGATCTTATCTCTTCAATACACCCTAGAAAAATGAGTATTTGGCATTTTACTGCTGGTTTGAGAGTCTTTGGCTACAATAAGAACAGAAAATGCTGAAAACGAGAATCCTTACAATTATTACCAGCGCGTACAGGAAAATCAAGAGACTTTTTAACTATGCCCGTGCCCCACATCCTCCCTGGCAAGACGCCCATACCTCCCAGTTTCCAGGAGCTCGAGCTCTAAGGACCCCGTTCCCTGAGGCACAAACTTTCCGAACTTTCCCCCGCTACCGCGGATGCGCCGGCGGCCGCAGGAGTCCCCGCCGCCCTCCCGCCGCGGCCGCGCCGCGCACTTACTGCCGGTGAGCAGCACCAGGGGCACGGTGATGGCCACGACAACGACGGCGACCCCCAGGGTCAGCAGCAGCCACTTCACGAAGCTCTGCAAGGAGAAGTCCCGTCAGACGCCGGTGGAGCAGGCCCTGCCCGCGCTGCCGCCCGCCCACCCTCCTCTCACCCACCGGCATCGCGGAGCGGGGCGGGCGGGGCGCAGCTCCGCCGATCGAGCCGGGCGCGCTGTGGCTCCGCAGCCCCGGCGCTGCCCGCGGGGCTCTCCTCGTGAGCGGCGCCTGGGCGGAGGCTGGGGGCGGCTGCCTTGGGAGCGGCAGGCGCGGAGGTTGTGCAAGATCCCGGCTTTCTGCTGGCTTTGCGGTTTGAGCGGTGTTTCTCCGTCAGTTCGCACCCTTGGAGCGGTGACACAGCTGTACGCGGCAGAGGAGGGACTTGGGACATCGGTGGGACTTCTGTCGGAAATCAGATAACGGCCCACAAGTGAAATGCCTTCACACGATGATGGCAAAGCTCCCAGTGTTTTGATAACACCAGCATTTATTGGAAAATTTCTGCTCTTTGAAGCTCTTTCTCTGACAATCAAGTCATGAAAGGACTGATAAAATTGTAGGAAGGACTTACATTTATTTGTTTGGCACTGGAGATAGATGTGTAAGTCTGCCAAGTGGGATATTAAATTAAGACCAGAAAATGGAAGTGTAGAACAAAAGTTTAAAATTTAGAGCTGAAGATGACCCTTGTTAATTACATAAGACAATTCCCTTTCCAAGGAGAATTTTGACTATGTGCCGAGATAGTAGGACCAATTGTTGGAAAACACAGAATAATCTGTAAATCAAAACTGTAAAGCTTTTGATTTTTTTAAAAAGCTGAGCATTACAAGGTAGTCAGAAAACAGTGGGAGTTTCTAAATTATTTTAAAAGCTCTGGTCTCAGAAAAGTAATTATAAGTGGTGCTTTTGGTTTTATCCATCTTAGATTTTTCCCCTCTAATTGCAGAACACTGGTAGTTACCAGAGACAGATGCAGGTATTTTACAACTTGAGAAATGTAACAGAAAAAGCACGCAATCTACTGAAGCAAAATATTTCAATTTACGGGAAATAGCAAACTGTTCTTAGTCTTGCCTTCAAAATACTGGTCAAAGCTTTCAGTAAGGTTATGCTGCTTCTTCATTCTACTTCTGCAGATGGAACACAGCATTTAATATTTTGATTCTGTTTCTTAAGCAAACTGTGTCTGGAAGTGGGTTAATAGCTTTTTGTGATAAAATAGTCTTCTTTAGTATAACCTCAAGTGTTTACAAACATTAAAGATATATCTATATGGAAGGTAACAGACTTCATCTAGATACAGACATGTCCTTGCTCACTATTGCATACCATTCTCCTCGAAGGTAGCAGTTGGTACTAGTTAGGAATTTATGCTGTGCTGGCTCTGTCAGTTTACCTTAGGAATGTCTTTGATGTGCCCTGACAGTGGTTCCAGGTAGTACAGTGTACATTTACCATGGAGGATCCAATGTGCTGCTTTTTTGCCGCCTGCTAACTCTCTCACTAATCTCTGAGTACAGATAGGTCCACTTCTATAAAGTAAAATCACAATGAAATGACAGTCTTTTACATTGCTTTTCAAAGTAGTATCTCATTATATGCAGTAAGATGAATGACCAGTGTTTCAGTATGTCTTATAGCCCTACTTAAATATCCATCTGGTGTACTGTGCATCCGTTCATCCTGTCAACAATAAAAAAGAAAAATAAAACACCACCACCCCTCACCCCAGGGTGAATTTTCCTTTTCCTAGTGAATAGGAATCACAACATATATATAATTCAGCCAATCTGTGCTTTTTTTCCCCCTAAATATTTAAGTAGTGATCATCACAGTGTCTCAAAATACAGCACAGTCAAATTATGTCAGTCTTATGAAAAAATGTACCTGAATATTTTGTAGCTCTCCATAGCCAAGTTGCAATTTAGTAATATTTTGAGAGATTATCTGCAAGGTTTTAAAGTTTCTCAGTAGGGAATTCTAAGGAGAAAAAAGGAGCAGTACTGTCAAAGCATATGGTTGGCTACTGCTGGTTTCTGTGGGTGCGCAATTTTAAGTGCCTTTGGAAAGCCGGGTTCCTGTGTCTAGATCAAATTTTTTATAACCTACAGTGCTTCTGACTCTAGTCATGCCAGAGAGACTTACAGGACCCAAATCTGTATGCAGAACCACTGGAGTGATCCAGTAAGAGTCAATATAGCAGAATGTGTTTTCCATTTAGTTGCAATAGTTCTTAATAGGGATTCTCTACAACTTGAAAAAAAACTCAAGTTCCTTCTGCCTGATCAAAATGCCCATGATCCCAAAAATTGTTGTTATGGTCATGCTTCTGGTGCTTGGTCAGATCGTCTTTTGTGATAGCCTGAGACTAAAAAAAGTTCCTCCAGCTAAATATTTCAAGTTACTTTATACTGTGGTGTTCTTTTGCAATCAGATACATATAAGTACCATGCCAAGAACTCAAACAAATGAATAATCAGCAGTGGCTGCTACATGATGAAATTTGAGAAGCTGTAGCTTCATATTGTATGCTCAATACAGTTGTACTCATAAAGAAGTTGCATGATGGAAAATGTTAGTTGGTAGAAAGAATGAAAATACAGCTTCCAGCCTCACGTTAGCTTTCCCAAACACTTGGGGGAACCTACCAGATGTGATGTCTCCTTCAGACCTCTAGCCTTAGTAAAACTCAAGACTTTGTTAGATGTCTGTTTATATATTTGAGTCTTTCCTCCAGAAACATTTGGAAGGGTCAAACAGCAAAAATGGAAAATTTAAGATCTCTGCAGAATAAAAAAAAAGGTGACTAAAATGTGTACAGTCTATGTTTACAGTCTGAATGTTCACAGGTGCAGTGATGTGTTCCAGATGTCTCAATGTGTGGCTTATGGGAGACAAAATATGTGCGGGATAAAGTTTTGTACAGATTCAGTGGCTCACTTCAAATGTGCTGTGAAGAAAAGAAGGTGAAAGTGCTATTAGCACTGATGAGTGTTCAGGTTCTACTGGACTAAGTATGTCTTTTGACTACAAACATATATTGTATTATAAATGTATTTTGTATCAAAATGTTTTTTCAGAAAGAGTTTAATTTTTTCTTTGCATTTGAACTTGAAATGGCAAGACAGTTTTGTAACATATCTTTGCATTGGTTCTGTTTGAGAGGATTGTGAAAAGATTGTTAACTGCAAATCAGGAAAGAAAAATCTCTATGTGGGACAACCATTTCAATGTGGCTAGCAACAGCTGTCATTCAGTTCTTTCAAGTTTATGTATTTTTCTTCATAAAATTATTTTCCTGGCAACT
The DNA here is from genome assembly GCA_013397935.1 of Dasyornis broadbenti. NCBI lineage: Eukaryota > Metazoa > Chordata > Aves > Passeriformes > Dasyornithidae > Dasyornis > Dasyornis broadbenti. The sequence goes on from VZRN01005527.1 coordinate 917,653, forward strand.
ACAGATTCTTACTACTTGTCCTCTGAGCACAGTAGAATGGTTAGAGTGTCTCAGGTTTCTGTGGGTTTTTTTGGTTTTTTGGGTTTTATTTGGTGGTTTTTTTTTTTTTTTTTTTTGGTATGAATTACAAGTAGTTGTCTTGTTTTACTGCAATATGCTTATTTTACCAGATACTTTATAAATAGTGTGGAAGATGAAAGATGCTGCACACTCAGCAAATAAAATACAGTGGGAACACTTTTAAATATAAGGCCACCTGGAAGCTGTAGGCAGCACATGTGCAAGACATAGAGGACACCAGCTATTGTGTAGTAAAGATGAAGAGATTGTGATTTATTTCTCCCTATATTTATACTATTCACTGAATTTAATGTAGCATGTATGAGAAATATCCAGGACATACCTTATTACTGATCCCGTATGAACTTGCTCTTTGATTTCAGGATATGTAAATCCTAGTCCTATTGAGCTAAAACATGTGTTTGATATTTCTCATTACAAGCTCAGCTTCATCTCGCTTCTGAAGAGTTATATTTGATTCATACTCTAGATTGGGACTTAGAAAATTAGAGGTTAAATGTTTTTGTTGTGTTCCAGGCAAGCTCCATAAATTTGGGAAAATGATTTATACCCCTGTATTCCTAAAGCATATCATTTGTAAAAGTGTGGAAAGCCTGGTATTTCCATAGCTGACAAAGCCATCACTATGTGGGGCTCAAAAACCCTGGTGACAGACACCACAAAAAAAATGGGTTTGTAACTTAGGAATCCTGTCCTTCAGAACACTAAAATATCCAGGACAAAGTGAAATAAAACACTTCAAAGACAATTGTTCAGTTTGTGGAATCAGAAGAGTTACCTCATACCATTTTATCCTGGACAATATGTGTCCAACTGTGTCAAACTGAATCTTTTCCAGTGCCACTAGAACCCAAACCACTGTGTACAAATGGGGTTAAATAAACAACTAATATGTATACATAGCCTCTACCTTTTAATATTATTATTTTTTTATTATTATTCTCCAGTAGTATTTTGGATGCTATGATTTTTTTTTTTTTAGTGCAAGATTCTATTGAGTTTAAATTGTTTAAAGTTGAGATGTTAGAACAGCTTTCTGTTGCTGTCAAGAAGCTGATTGAGATGCCAAATTGGGTATGATTCATCCTGATCTGAAATTACAGAATTTTCATTTCTATAGCATTTTGGAAGAACTATCTAATATTTTCCCAGAAATTCTAGATTATTCTAGTGAAATTATTATTCTAGTGAAAGTTTCAGATGCTTTTAAAAACTTATTTCCATAAAAATTTTATTCCTAGATGTAGTTATAAGTACTAATTCTGATTCAACAATGGTTCTACTTCACACCAATGTTTACTAGATACTCGCTAAGCCCACTGGATTTCTCTTAAACCACTTGCCCTTTAGGACATTTTAATACAGATCCCTGGTATATTGCTAAAATAGCGAGGAGAAAAGGGGGTTTGGGTAGTCATTGGAAGTAGGAAGTAACACCACGTAAAAGTGATTCTCAGAGGAAGAAGGAAGGAAAGAATATAATGCAGACTAGAGGCTGTTTGCGTTGGTTTGACTTGGCAATCTTATAAAATTTGAAGAAGTTACAGGGCAGTTTCCACACTTATGGAGTATATTGCACTTAACATTTTTCAAAGTTGTCTTCCTGTTCTGAGCCAGAATTTATGATAATGAACAATAATTGTCTCTTCAGTCATGTTTCCCCCTCTAGCTTCATCTTACACGATTTCCTTTTCAACTGAAGATAATTCAAAGTTCACACAGCTCTTTTCTGGGAATCATAATGGAGAAAACGTGACAAAACAGAATGCTAAGTTTGTTTTATCATTCCAAACAAACCACTTCTAAGATCTCAGTGACACTAAAATACTAGAATAAAATGAAATGGAGTGCAAAGAGGCACATGGGATATACACATGAGAAGTCAACAGAAAAGAAGCTTGAAAAAAATTTATTTAAGGCTATCATTTAATATCCTTAAAGCTTAGCCTTTTTATAACAAAGGTTTTAAGAGGGATATTCACTTCTCAGGCATTTGTAACTGCCAGCCCCTTACGAATAACACATATAATTAGTGATTGAATAATTTGTGTGTTGAAGTACATTTTTTAGAAAAATAATTTTATCCTTAAATATAAATTGAGTTACTTTAGTCCTAATAAATGGAAAATATGAAGATATGGAATTTTCACAGTCTTACAGCTGTTAAGAAAACCATCCCTTAGACAACAAGTTTTCCATATATAAACCTTTAGCAACACTAAACTATAATATAATTATTTCCTGGCATGCAAGGTGACATTGCTTTGTTACACCAAATGTAAATGACAGAATACAGGTTTCAGAATCTCTTAATGACTGGCAGTTGATGAAATGAAGATCTTCATTTATCCCATTTTATTCTGCAATTTTACTGGTATTCTTCCAAAAGGTCTCTATGAAAAAAAAAAAAGAAAAAAGCAGTAGCAATTAGGAAATATTCTAAGTCTCCCAAGATTTATGAAATATGTGTGGAACATATTTTTTCTGTTTAAGAGTGAGCAGATGTTAGTTCCACAGACCTCTCAATGCCTCTCTCTAATAACAGATTGAAAACAATTATTCCTAAAAGAAAAGCATCTTAGTAGTTTCTAATAGATTATTTTCCTAAATTGTTTGTTTCAATGCTGAAGTACAAACACAAAAATAGTAACATATTAATAAAAACTGTATTTTAACTATACCTTCAAAATTTTTTGAGACAGTATTTGTTGTTTCAGGTTTACAAGATCAACTGGTCTTTTTGGGTGCTTCAGTAATGCAAAGGGGGACAGCCAACATTTAAAAAAATCTGGCCACTCACATGTGTCTTGAGTTGGCATTTAATTATTCTTTAAATGCTTTGTAAATTTTACCAAATAATTACCAAATATTAATCTGCTTGCAGAACTCATTTAGAAAATGCTGCTTTGCCTAAATGCAGGCAAACTAAAGCAGAGTTCTTAAACAGTCACCTGTCAGGAGCTCAGATTACAACACTATTCCCTAATGACAAGCTGCATTTTAAGGCAGTGTTTTATATCACAGCCTTTAAAGAATAATCAATTTGGTGTGATTTTACCCATAAATATTTCTGATTTTATAATGTCCATCCAAACAAAAGTTTTATTTTTCAGTAATTTAATATACCCTTACTTATGGTCACATTCAGTGGCAAAACTACTCTTAAGTTAAATAGGAAACTATTAGAGAGGTTCGCCATTGATAAAAAATTCAAATAATATTTGGAACAAGTTCCATTTAGTGTCTTATCCTTCTTCATTTGTTTGTAACAAAGTTTGCAACATAGTACAGATACATCAATAAATAGCTAAAAATTAGTAGTATTTTTCCTATGTGTGGCAAATACATTTTAAACACCAGTATATTAAGAATAATATAAAATTCAGGCACCTTTGGGTAACTTTTGTGTTAATTAGCCATTTTAGGAACTCTTTGGCAGCCATGTCATCAAGGACTTTGTTGATATCACTTGTGAAAGTGCCATCTGCATGTCTTCGACCCATTTCTTCAGCCACAAGAGCTTTTTCTGGGAAACTTCAAAGGTAAGAAATTATCAAACAATGTGCAGGTCAAAATAAACAAACCATTTAAAAGCAGCTTATTACAGGGTTCTAATACAGCTTATTACAGGGTTCTAATACACTGCATATTTATTGTGATTTTAAGGAGTTAAGGGTTGAGCCTGATGTTATGGCTCAGTATAGCACAATGCATGTCAAAACATCTTTTGAGGCACTATTTTCAAAACAGACGGCTGTTCCTTCCAGTGAGCCTAAACTCCTCTCTAGCAGTTTTGAAAAAGCCATACATGCAAAAATATGTCTCAGTCTGCAGTGTCTATGCTACATAGACTAGCCATCAGTACAGTTACTAAGAATTGTTATTGAAGGAATACCACTGCTAAAACATTACAGACAAATTTTCATATTTTTTCTGTTTTAATTGGACTTAAGGCCTAGTTATTTACTTAAAATTATATTGCATAAGAATTTAGATATTAAGAACAGTAATTTTTCTTTTTGTGTGGGGGGGGAGATGGTGGTTGAAAAAGCTCACTTAAAGCACCTGTATAAAATCTATGTGCTTGTTTGATGTAAAATCATAGAATGCAATATTTTACACTTGGAATCAGATCCTGGTTTTGTTCTATTCTTCTCTGACTGCTGGAAAGCCAGTATATCAAAACCAGAGTTTGATTTAGAAAACTCCTGTCTTGTTTCATCCCATCAAATATAGGAAGATTTTAATGGGTTTCATTAAGCTGGGCTGATGCTGAAGCATGACATGATGCTGGGCCCTGGATCAAATGACAGGGAAACTGTTACATTTCAAGGAAGGCTATATGCAAGTCTGACCACAAATAGTACTAAAAATTGGAAAGCAGAAGGGTGGTCTGCAATTAATTGCCCATTTTGGTTTCTAATTTCAGTTCAGGTTGTATTTCTCTCAAATGGATACAGAAATACCCTGTTTCTGCTCATGAAAATAAAACATGACAGAAAAACAAGTACACGTTTGAACATCACTAGGAAGGGGAACCAGCTTTTCCCTTCTCTATATACCTGACCTAATTTATTTAACTCTGTTTTTTTTCAGGAAATCATCAAGATTCATAAAACTTACTTTTACCTATTTAGTATTCCTTAACTACAACACACAATCTTGTCTTACAGATTGTATTTTTATTATTATTATTATTATTATTATTTATTGTTTTTATGTAATGCAAGATACTTACATAGTACTTTACAGCTGGTAGAATATATAATCAGAGGATAAACTGAAATCCCTGCCCCAAAGAGCTTACAGTCTAAAGACACAAATTAGTACAGAACAGTTAAAAGGTGGGGAGTGGCAGGTGCATGGTGTAGCTCCTAACCATGCAGAGTTGGAAATAGATGAGCAGAAGGTGCCTGCAGGAGACTGAAGGTAATGCTATTCTAAGTGTAAAACCATCAAGACAAAAGACGTAAAGTTATGTATCCTTCACACATGAAGTGAATAGGATAGAGAAATCTGCAATGAGTGTGTGGAGAACAAGACAAAAATGAAAGAAGTCATAGGCAAAATCCTTAGTGGAGCATTGTGTCCTGGAAACTGTGAACCATAGCAAAAGAATTAGAGGCATCTTAAAAAGGAAGATAAGTTATAGTCATAGCAAATGATAGTTGTTACGGCAGCAGCGACTTGGGGAGACTCTGAGAAGCATGGGAAGAGGAAAAAAGTTATTAGTTACTGCTGGGAATAATCAAGCACATGGAGTACAGCTGATGACATTGGTAAGAATTTAATCTTGGAAATATTGCAGAGGAAAAGATTGACTGTAAAAGGAAAAAAGGAGAAGGCAATTTATGATGACACTGGCTTGAATAATTTCAATGATAGTTAAGGAGACTGTATGCACTGTTATGTGAAGGGGGAAGGTGGTAGTTAGAGGAAGGTCTCGTTTAGTTTTAGATGTGTTGACCTTAAATAAAACTTGACCTTTTAAAGTGTAACAGCATACTGAACAGGTTTTAATCTGTATGTGAACTTAATAATATAAAGTGGGAGTCTTAACACCCACAGAATATCTTCCAATACAAAAGAAAAACATGAAGTACAGCAAGAATGATCAAAAAGACATCAAAGTTTTATCAGACATGATTTCTAATCCCAAATGCACGGCAAAATTTAGTAATAGGAATGGATGGATTCTTACTCTCTTCTTCCTCGTCCATTCACTAACCAAGCGATGAACTCTTTGGCAGCTTGACCTTCCAAATAAGAGGTTATATCACTGGTGTAGGTGCCTTCAGCATGTCTCTCATATTCAGCATGACGCTTGGAGATTGCATTGCTGAAAGAAGAGCAATATGGTAGGAGCAGACTGCATAATAACTTTTTAAAAATCTTTATTGATTTAAATTTGCCACTTGACAGACTAGCATTTCTATAAGAGAGAAGATTTCTTTTTGCTGCTCTAATTGCTCCTGATATATTTTTTCTTGATATATTTCACTTCTGAATTTATTTCCTGAACTATACAATACAGTTTTGTGCAGAGATTCCCCAACTACTCAGTTCAGGTGTGGAAAGCAATTACAGCTGTTTTGTATTGGTCTTCCGCTAGACTAATTAGCTATGAACAAGAAACTGTATTGTATTATACAGACATGCTTTTTGTTACTCTTTGTTAAGTGCTCCTCCTACCTTCACCTTCATTACTTCTTAGCCAAACTCTTCAGACTTAATACCTTTCAAATTTACATTTTGAGTTGTTTTATGAACACCCTTTTAATCATCACTCTGACCAAGTAATAATCTTGGAAAACTTTCAAGCCTGAGTAACTCCATCTTATTAAAGACTTTTATCTTCTCCCTCCCTACACCTCATTGAGGTTCTTTATCTGATATAACACAAAATTTTGTTACACTGGCCCTTGGGAAGGCAAGCTGCACTGATAAGTAGACATATTATGGAATGTTTTCCACAAATAAGTTCCCTAGCATTTCTGTTTCAGAATTTGCTAATTTCTGCCCAAATCTAGCTCTATTATTTTTTCTTCTTGGGATTTCACCATTCCTCCTAATTTAGTACCATCTGCACTTTTCACCAGCATGTTAACTAGAGCTGTTTGGAACATTTTTTAATGAAATGTTAATTTTTTTGAGATATGCTGTTTCAATGAAGCTGAAACATTATTAGAAATTCATTATTAATATTGACAGTGTGAACTTAAAGATCTTTGTGATCTGGGCTATCCTTTTTGGAATTTCTGACAAGACAAAGAATTAATATAGGTATTTTAATCTGTTTTGGAAAAACACTTACTCAATTTCTCTTTTATTTATTTAAAGTTTCCAATCCTCTGCCCTTTCCCAAAAACACAGTCAAAAAATAGAATTCTGGACTTCAGCAGGTCTTGTGTTCTCCTTTCTGTAATAAGTGGTTTATGTAACATAGGACTGAGTGCTGAGGGCTGAGTAGTGCATCATGTTTAATGACCTCTCTGCAAATTTTCCTGGCCATCTTCTTTTCACTAATCTTCTCACTATTTTTCTATTCTTCAGCAGAACGTGTTTGGGTTTTTTTCACTTTAGCGTTTTTCTGCACCAACTTTTTCTTTTTATGTTATTCTCTACTCTCCTTGATTATTTGAAATGTGTTTTTCTGAAATGTATTCTCTTCTTTGCATCCACTGCATATAGCTAGAGGACACAGGTGCAGGAATAAATAACATAGAGACATACCCTCTTTCCTTGTAAAAAACAGGGGTGAGATAATATATTTGATTGATATTTCTTGTATTATGGTAACATTGTAAGGAATACTAGTTGTTTTCTTTCTTGTTTAACTGAAAATGAGTTCAAACTGGTTTCAAATAACAAGTTGTGACAAAGAAAATACCTTGTGAGCTGCTCAGGAACTTTTTCATTTTCTTTGTCCTCCTGTCCTTGTTGGCTGTAATGAAATTGAACAGTCATTAGCTCATTATTACCAGTACACTGCAGAGCATGCATAAGCTTTTATTGGTTATTATTTAATATTATGATAAACCCCCATGACTGATAGATGAATATTATATTTATTATATTTCAGACATATGAATTTAAATTAATACAATGTATAGAAATTGTTACTTTATACTTAGAAAACTTCCAGAGATATAAAAAACCATTAATATAATAGATTTTGGGATTCTTTTTGGACAGATTTTCTCTAGAACAAAAGACTGACACACTTTTACATTATTCCTGTTCTCAGCTTGGTAGCTTATCTTCAATCAAAGTATATTAAAAAAAACAACATGCCAAGTTATCCTAGTGATACTGGTAAAGTATCCAGTGGTCAACAAAACTTAAACTTTAGCTCCCTTTTCACAAATGAAGCATCAGGATTAGAGTATCCATTGACAGGAAACTTTTGTTAAAGCCTAATGGGCCAGACCTGTACATTATATTTACATATCTTATTGCTATTGAACTTAATTCATTCAATGGCACAATCTGCCCCAAAGAGGCTGCAGTAGTCATTTTAGGTGGCATATCAGGTAATAAACTGGTACTACACTTTGATTTAACTAAATCCTTTTGACTGATTTTGCACTTATTTCCCATTTCTAATAATACATTAACTTTATATTGATGGCTGGACTTGATGATCTTAGAGGTCCTTTCCAACCTAAAAGATTCTATGACTGTATAAAAGTTTTCTTCAGGTACTTTATTTATTTGAGGATTATCCATGGTATGGGATGGAAAGCTGATACAAAGAAACTCAATTTGCCTAGATTTTTGGTGGTTTCTATGTATGGAGATCTATATCAATGTGAACAAAATGCTTACCCATTTCTTTTAGTGCTCATTAACCATTGCACAAAGTCCTGGGCTCGTCTGGTGTCCAGGTATTTGCTGTAATCACTGGTGAATGTGCCTTGTGAGTGACGTTTCACTTCATTCAGCTGTCTGGATTCATCTATTGGTTCAGAATGGGAAGCTTTGAATGATCTGTGAAAAGTTTAGACCTTGTTAATTGGCAGTGGTTACAGTACAGTCCACAGATGCATTGACTTGTAGCAATACTATTTTTCACTCCTACAAAGTGAAAGCAAGTGGCAAGTTGATCATTGGCTGTCTGGTTAAATGAATCCACATAGCAGATTGGACACTGCACAATTACATGGACTTCCTGGATAAATAAGGCAGCAGTTGTTTAAATATCCAAAATGTTTGTGCTATGCTCTGCATTGTTAAAAATTTCGTCAATTCCAATCGTAGATTAAGTACTGTGTAAAGCTATCTTTAAGTCACACTATGTTTGGCTTCAAACTGTAAGAAAACAAAGTTCAGGCCAAGTATTTATAAAAGTTTGATCTAAAGAATTTACCTTGTTTTCTCCTCTGTATCCTGAAGAGGATTTTGCCAGCTGCCTTGAACTATTATCAAAAGGAGACCAGCAACAAAATAAATGCTTTTCATTTTCATTGCCTGTCAAAACAGAAATAAGGCAACAAAGAAAAATATTATAATCTTTACATATGTCTGAATCAATTGTATTGAAAAGAGACATTCTTAATGCTGATCTAAACTTGAAGATCTCTATAAAGAGCTGGCTAGGATGGGTTCCATATCCAGTGGATGACATTTTAAGGGCCTTGGATATGCATTCAAAAGACATAGACTCTGTTCCAGTCTTTAGGCTCTAGTCTGCATTCTAGAATGCAGAAGAGCTGAGAACAACTGCATCCTCACTTTCTTTTGCAATGTGACAATAAAGGTCTGTTCTCCCTTTTCTCTGTGTTCTGCTGATGGCATGCACTAGATCTGTAATACTGTTCCATTGAAAAACTGGGGGTATTGGTGTGACTGTGATTTTTCTTTTTTTCCCCAGATCATTTACTAGAGAAAAAACAAAGCAAATCTTTGTTAATACTGTCACATTAGCTGCTCCCCATTCTTCCTCTCTCACAGAAGTTGCAATGAGTTCACATCAGCAAAATGTCACTGGAAATAATTTCATCAGGTACTTGGGCCGATACTTGTGTATTTGAAAAAGCCCTTCTGCCATCCATGGCATTTTCCTATGGAAGTTTATGATACAGTCTGAAAAACAAAGGCAGGTAGGACACATGAGTGCCTTGAAGTAAAGCGGTTGCAAAGTAAGTCCCAGTCAAAAAACACCCTCCCCACTAAATGTAATCTGTGCCATACTCTGTGGCTCCACTGCTGGAGTTATTTACTTCAAAGATTTATAAAAGAAGGCAGTCTGAGTGAAAGTATGTATATTCTCTATTGTAATGTCTTGTCACAATAGGCTGAATTTAAATATACTATGGGCTGGAGGAAGCCTTAGAAAATTATATGGGAATGATGTGTAGTGAAGGGGCAGATTACGCTGTCTTGAGATTTACAGTTGTCTCTGCACTGAGCAACACAATTGAGGGGGCTATATGAACATCTCTGAAAAGGTAATAGCCTGCATCAAAAATCTTACTGCTATAGGACTTCTACTCTGCCCCTTCATAGCAGTTTTTTTTTTGAAACCTGTTTCTTCCATCTGTTTTAAAATAACTTATAGTTGGAGATGCAAAGCTTGACTGTTGGCAGGCATTTTATCAATAGTTAGGAAGAATATATTGCTACTGGTACTTTGTAAAGCTTACTTTTTAAGAGAATCTTAATCAATAATATGATTATTTTACTAGAATACCTTAGAATCAGTATCAAAATACTATAGGCAATCAAATTCTTTATCAAATATTTATCAAACCCAGGCAAGTAAATATATAACTACAATATTTTCGGATGGACTTTACTACTAAGCAATGGAGTCAGTTTCCCTCTCTCCACCAGAAGCCACAGCCAGTGTTGCTCCTTTTTTTCATCAGTGTCTGGAGATGTTTTTCTGCCTTGTGCAATGTCCTGGTACATGAGATTTGACTCCTTCACTTGAACATACCCTGCCATAGTACCAACATATAACATAGTGGTCACGTAGTCAGTCTTATTAAAACCCTGACTCTAGTACTGAACTCTGTTTTCACTGTTGCACTTGGAGCTGTAATTTGGTGGTGCAACACTGACATCCAATGTTTATCTCAAAGAATGCATAATTTTACATTTCATAGGCTTCTAGCAATGGAACAAAAGCTCTGCCAATTCCTTGGGAAATGACTCTGTTATGGTCATTTCAAAATGGTTTGATTGACCCCTATGGTAGCTGATATGGCTGTAAATGAGTTAGCCTGGACTTGTACACCAGATAAAGTCTGGCTATTACACCATACATAAGTAAATTTGCTCTGCTTAATAGTACCCTAGCTTACAGCTGTCTGTAGCTTTATTAAACTATAATCCACATTAGCCACAAACCCAAGCCACTCAGGCAGAATGAAATATCCAACGCCAAAAGATGTTCTTTTATATAAAACTTACTAAAAATAATTCAAAGTCACTGTAGTCAGTAAAGAGATTCAGTTATTTCAGTTTATCTTGGCTCTAACTCTTATGTCTCAGGCCTATAGAAATTTCTGATGTGAACAGTCCCACTGGCTACTTTATTTCTTCAGAATATGTTTAAAGTTAAATGCATGTTCAGTTTCTTTCTAAGTTTTTCAGAATCAAAATGGGGAGATTATTAAAAAGAAAGATGTATAAATGCAGTTTTTGAAATTCATACAATTTTCAAGTAAGAGAATCCTTTTTAATAAAATAAGCTTTTTCAAAACTATTAACCTTCTACCAAATATGTTATTTAAAAAGGTTAAAATCAGTTTTGTTTGTTCAATGTTTTGTACTTGCTATTGATAAGTCAAACCAGGAACAGCAGCTCTTGACAAGTTAAAGAGGCTACAATTTTTAAAGAAGAAATTGTTATTTTATTCTTGGTAACATAAGATGTTTTATAGAGAAAAAGAGATGATAAAGAAAATAATATATTCTTAGTTTATATTAGATAATCAATTAATTTCCCAATCAGAAGAAAGGTTTTATCTACTCTAAGCTACTTAGGTCACCAGTAGACACTGCTAAAAACCATGGAATCTTACTGTCAAGATGCAGGAAAATTAAAGATAATCTTACACAGAAAATTTTTATTCGTATGCATATTAGACTAATGAAAATATGTTCATTTCTTTCTGAGTGAAAACGAAAAATTTAAAACATCTCACTTTGAACCACCAGAAATATGTAACAAATATATCTCTCAAATCTTGAAGGAAATTTATCTGAATATTATTTCCTAGCCCAACCTAAATTTTCTAGTTTTCCAGTATATTCTACTACAGATGTCTTTTGTACCTATGTGCAATTTTAAGTAGCTTAACCTCATTGAGATTTCGAAAAAACTTTCAAAAGTCACATTTGTATCTATTTCCAGTTTTAAAATAGAAATTATGAAGTTACAGTAGTAAATAAAAGGAAATATTTTCCTATGAAAATGTATAAATGTATAAAATAGATTTCTATTGACATGAAACTGTTCGCAAATAGCAACAATTTCTAGAAACAAATGAATTACTTTTTCATGTAGATGTGTTTTACATCTAATTTAACCACCGTGCTGTAATGTCTTGTGGATAGTTCTGCAAAATACAACAGTTCTAGTATAAGGAATTCCATTGTAGGATGGAAGACTAAATTAAATTTTATACAATAATTACAACAACTATTGAAAGGTTTTTATTTTACTTCTGTGTTATAAAATTTCTTTTCAGATCTTACAGTGATATGAAACAATAGTTGCTTGAGACAAACTAACCTAAAAGTGGGGCAGTGGAGTGACAGTCTGTAGGGTGACAGAGTGACAATCTAACTTGGACAGTTTTAAATCAGTGTCTACATAAACCCACTTAATTTGTGTGCATACTTCTAACTTAATCCTCATTGATTCATATTTAGGCAGTATCTATAAGGAGTGAATAATTTTAAACTCACATTAATTAAATATCTCTTCAGAAGATACTAAAGGATATAAAAATACAAAAATCAATAATTATGTATCATTTAAATTCTTACTACAGTGCTTGTCTTTCACGTTCTCATGGTTAATGTTCCTTCTTTCAATTAATTCTGCAACACAAACTGCTGAATTCTCTTTTTCGAATCATTCTCTGTTGAAGTAATTCAATACATTAAAAGATTTAAATGACGATGTCATTAACCCCAAATATCAATGAGTATAACCTCAGAAGAAAACACCAGTTTGCTGAAAGATCTGCACCTCTATTGCAAACTTTGGGCAACACAATGCAGATAATACACTCTGCAGATAATGCACTCAGCTTTCTGAAATAAATAACTGGTAGTTTATATAAATCTTACCTTATTATACTTTGAAGTGATACGTGGCAGTTGCAGAAAGAGCTGCTACTCTCTCTTCTGCAACTATGGCAAGCCTTGAGGATCCTGAGCTCTGCCTAGCTGCCTCTTTTGCACAGACTTATATATATACTGTTCAGCTCTAGTAAGCATTACAGGAGTGCATCATTGCTGACAGTTTCCTTATTCAACTTTAAAAAAAAGTCATCATATTTGCTATTCATTTCATTTGATAATTTTACAAGCAATTTCACACATTCATTCTGCTTACTTTATGACATCCATGCTAACATGGATTTGCAAAAGGAGTGAGGTAGCAATGTCCAAACAAGTAAATATCAAACAGAAGGGCATTAACATGACAAACAGTGGGCAAAAGGTGCCTGGGATTAAGGCAGCAGTTTCTGATTTGCCACATTTAACATTTAGAATCCTGATTCTGTTGACCTCAGTAGCATTGTTTTCACTTACCAATTTTAAATCAGGATTTATACATTTAATACATTGTTAAAAATAACCAGCACAACTTCCCCAAAGCCCCTGAATGATTCTTCAAGTAATCTTGTACCAATATAATGAATATGAAGAGATTTGAAATATTGCAGTGATGGCTACCCACTATGCAATGCCTAGTACACACAAAACTTTAAAAAAAGTTTTGATTAGCCTTACATGCAAAATTCCAAGTTTGTAAATGCTACTGTTCGAAAATTCATACTCACTTGAGAACTGTATGCCAAACTTCCATTATAAACTGAGTTTCACACAGTGGCCTAGAGATATATGCAAGATAAACCTTTTGCTCACATCTCCATTCCCTACAAGGAAAAAAAAAATTAAACAAAATAGATTTGAGCTTTATACTTGTACCTGTTCTATGCAACTATTGTTGTTCAATAGTGGAGACAATTTCATTTCAATAGGGCAGCATTGCCAAAGAAAGCCATGTTCAGCCATCTGGTCGCAGCACAGAGACTGAGACAGGTGGGAGAGATAGTCAGGTAGGAGGTAGGTTCTGGAATCACAGCAGACATCTCATTGAATGTTAATAACAGCCTGTGCTCCAGTCTGGGGTGGTTCACAGTCTGGTTTGTGGCACAGGACACATACATATTGCAACAAACCCTCTTCCTCTAACGCTTCTCCTTGAAGCCAGCAAAGAATTTGCCTCAGCGAAATAATTTTTTACTGACTGACCATAGCTAGATTGGCATAGCCTATATGATACAATGAAGGTGGTGTATAAACTTAATAACCACATTAGAGTGGCAAACAAAATTTATTGGATCCCTCATAAATTTGTCATAAATACCTGGCTGTGGTACCACAGTATGGGTTTAGGGAAATATTAAGTCTCCCTATACGGTTCACATCATCAAGTTTAATTTTGGTTAGTATAATTTTTCTATGCTATCCATCTGCTGAGATTCATGGTTTATTTTTTTTCATTTTTAGTCCTCGGGGGCGGTCCCCCGGTGGCTCCCACAGAGGCCACCAGTGTGTCCTGTACTACCCGGGCAGTGCAGCAGATGGGGATCAAAGGGCCCTTTCCACTGCTTCTGCTCCGGGAGAACATGCACACGGATTGCTACAATCATCTTTCTACACGCTGAGTTAAAGATACTTTGGAAAGAGGCAATATGGAATGTGAGACAATATCCTCTCCTCTAGAAAACAGACAGTTTTTCTCTTTTTGTTTAGCTCAAGTTATTTTCTTGAGTCATATAAAGTTCCTTGTTTACAGTAGGATGGTTCCAGAAAAAAAAAAAAAAAGAGACACAGCACCTCAGTGCACCTAATTGGGCAGGTTGTTACGGAACTGTATCATCTAGCAGGTCATCTAGCATCTAGAAGGTGACTGGTTATTTGTTTTTCAAGCGGTACACTGAAAATAAAATGTACAGGAAAGAAGTGAACTGCCATCAAGAACCATGCAACCTTCAATTGCCTTAACTGAGTCTAGAGTATATACTTCAGGAGCACAGTAAACAAGACTTACCGAACAGAAACAGAAAATTATATCAAGTGTATGAAACATGCATATGTACTCAACTTTTTTCCTCTCACATTTTAAAATACACTAGTTAGTTGGCATCACGTGGCAAAAATCAAGGGCCAACCTCACTCTCCTCTGTATCATAGTTCTCATATGAGACAATACTTTCAGCCAGACTAAGAGACAGAACCTGAAAGTGGCCTGCCTTCAGGAAATTTTCATGTTTCTCATGATTCAGTTGGAGACTTTGGGTTCATTGTATTCTGAGTTTATCAAAGTTTGTTGTGTACTTGTACGTAACACACACAGTGTGTACCTTTGTACATATACAACACCATGGCTACCCTTTGGGGAGCAAGAATGAAATGGAGAGTTAGTTTAGGGTCTCTAAGCCTTTCCACAGCATGCAGCTCCATGCTCTCTGCCATGGATGCTGACTGGTTTGTACCTCAGGAGCGATAGCTATTGTAATTGTGCTGTAGCCCACACTGTCTACTCACAGAAGTTGGAATCGCTCCACTGCAAGTCAATGGAGCTGCATCAATTTGCGCAAGCAGAAGAGCTGGCCAAATATGTACTAGTTATTTTACATTCTGAGAAGACAATGTTCATAATTGAAAGTAATACCAAATGCTCTTAGCAAATACTATGAATTATTCAGATTAAATATAGAGCCTTCAAATGACTCTATAAAATGTTCTAAACAGCTGTGCCTTGTAATTGGAACTGACTGACAAACTGGAAAGTATTGAATGCAGTCTGAATTGGACTTGATATCTGAGTAAAATGAGTATAACACTAACCATATTCTAGAACCTGGCTAGTTTTCTGCTAATTTTCTCTTCAGGCCTTTTCTTCTTTGCAGCTGCAGTAACCCTAAGTGAAGCAAAGCATGTGGCTCCGCATTTGAAGCATGAGGATTGCAGGTTCTTTCATGTGTAAGCTCACACAGCACGAATGAGGTAGATGATGAAAATAGGTTTGGAGTGGAATCAGTGACTTTCTACTATTTATATACACTTCAGCTCCTAGAACAAAGCCATTTTTACTTTTCAGCTCTAGTTTTAATTTGTAAAAGCTAGAGAGGATTCACAGTGGAAACTGACTTGTAAACAACTGTATTTGTGGTTATTTATCAAGGGCCTGTCTACTTAATTCAGAACAACTACATCATATCTTCAGAGGCTTGGATACCTTGTTTACGTGACAGATATTTGAAGACTCATGGTTCATTGTCTGAAGTGGTATGTTTGAGTATCTGAAGTGTGAGAGTGTTATTCAAAAGAGAAAATAACAGAAAGTTTTCTGAAAACCAGATCCTCTAAAATATTTGGAAGTGAGAAGCAAAACTGTGAGGATGTTCATTCACCAGCTTAGAAAAGCTTGTCGTAAGAGCTTAGTTTAATTCAAATTGTGTCCTAGTGTTGGCTTTTACACTCCATATTCTATGTTTGCAGTATAGTTTTATATACTTTTTATTCACATATAAGGCTAACCCTTAAATATACTTTGTTAGATTCAGCTTGATACCTTAGGACAAGCACTTTCAACTTGAACTGTTGAAGATCTGTTACAAAAGAGCCTATTCTGTAGCCTCTTTAGGCTCTTCTCTCTTATTAAAGTCGAATGGGGTGGATAACTGTCCAGTCAATAATTGGGGTAATGCTTGTAACATGGATTGCGTTTGTAGAACAGGCAGAGTGGAACATGTTCTCGTTCTAGAGAAGAAAAGGCTTGGGAGAATCTTACCACTATATATAAATATATGAAGGGATGGTCTACAGAAGACTGAGCCAGCCTCTTTTCAGTGGTGCCCAATGACAGAACAAGAGGCAACAGGCACAAACTGAAACATAGACTATTCTGTCTGAGTGTAAGGAAGCACGTTTTTACTATGAGGGTGACCAAGCCCTGGCAGCGGTGGCCCAGAGAGGTGGCAGAGTTTCCAGATGGCTTTTAGATATTCAAAAGCCATCAAGACAAAGTCCTGGGCTACAGGATATAGGTAGCCCTGTGTGAACAGGGAAGTGGGATAAGTAGACCTCCGAAGTTCCCTTCTAACTCCAAACATTCTGTGATTCTGTTGTAGTGCGAGGGTAGGTTTGTAGTGCTCTGCACTATTTCTAATGATTGACTGTGACATTACCTGTTACAAGCACAGGCCAACCAGCAATCTAATGTTGGATGTATTTTAAGAAGGTTCTTTTCACACTCACAGCATCCTAGGACATTTTCTCCCAGGTCATCAAAATACACAGTTGCTCAATCATAAAGCTTTCAGGTTAGACATTATTTCAGCAACTCAGTGTAAATGTCACACTCTGCTGGAGACATATTCCCATTCTTTAGCAAGAACACTGTGTAAGGCAAAGAAATTAACATGACAAACAATGACGGTAAAATGATTGCAGCAAACTGCACTTATTTTTAATTTTTTTTTAATCTCCACAACTGCTACCTACAAGTCAAAGTAGATGGTGGACAGTTTGGAAGATGTGTACTCTGATTGCCTTTGGAAACAAACAGAACTCAGGGCAGATTAATAATGATATAGCTAATGCACTTCTTGAGAAAGAGGTACCAGTCTGTTATTTTATTTGACAGATTTTCCTGAAATGTCCCTAATTTCAAATACTTCCAAAAGCTTCAGAAAACAGACCTGCGGGCAGGGTGTGAGCAACTCATTGCATCATTTTATGACTTACAGGATCGACAAAGGGTCAATCTATCTGCCCAAATTTCCAAAACTTATGAGGATTTTCAAAAGAATAAATAAAATAAAGGTGCAGAAATTGTGAGTGATCTTAATATATTTATATTTATGTGAGATTAATACCATACTTTTTTGGAAATTACTCTTAAGTTCTCATTGACATATTCAGGTATCTTAAACCTCTAAGTATCTGGGATAAGAGCTTGATTTTTCTCTCTTTCACCACAATGTTGCAATGATTTCCATGGTGTTGTATCAACATAATAAATTGAGGGTTAAATCCCAGTAATTTCAATTGAATTGTATTCCTTATTTGTAAGATAACCACATTTCTGAGACTACTGTTGTGTGCTGCAAATGCATATAGGACCATATAATCAACATCTAATTAGGCCCACTTCATGTTATATTTGCTTAATGTTAACTTTCTTACAGTTATAATTTTTTCCTTTAGCCATTATAGCAGTTGAATTTTAATTACATTACCAACAAAAAGCTCATTAACGTCACGTAATTGGCAGCGTTTCCAAAAAAACCTGAACTAATTGAGTATTTTCTGAAGAGTTCCCATCAAAGTATAATTTAACCATTACAAACAGCTTGGCAACTACATTTACATAAAGATGTATCTAAGGAATGTTCTCATGTGTGGAAAATCAGATTTGATATTGCCATTAACAAACGAAGGAAGCTGTTACATAGCAAATCACTTCCACATTTTAATTATTTTGGCCAAACCCCATGTTTTTGTCAAGAAAGTCAAATGAAACCCCTTGCTTTTCCACAAAGAAGCAGCAACTGATCTCTGACTGAGAGTTAGGAAGCAGCTTGCTTTGTGGGAAGGCAACATAATCTATTTCAGGTTATTTTGTACTCTGAACAGCTAATAGCAGAGATGAGATATTGTATCAGAAAGACTATAGTTCTTATGCAGTAAACTAATTCAGAATTTTTTAAACACATGACCAAGGAATTTTTTAATCTACAATGGATCTCTTGCCAATTATCTTTTTAATATTCTTATATTATGACACAATTGATTTAATTACTAATTAAAAGACTATAAGTTCCAATCATTTTTAGCTTCTATCATTTTTAAAAGACTCCCTAAAATAGTTTCAATAGAAACAAAGCAAAGAAAGCTTGCACAATCCTTTGATTCTTCCCCTCCAGTCTGAGATGAATGACACTGAGATAAATTTGAATGCTAAGGTGATGATTAGAAATTAAAAACAGGTTAATATGGCTCACATACTTTGAATACAGGTACAAAAACAACTGATATAGAAGTTATCATGGATGTCCTGCTTTCATGTTTAAACCTGAACACTGAGAGTTTTGCAGAATCAAGGTTTCAAATAAGAGTTGAATAAAATTTGAACGTATCATTCAATACTCTCAATAAGTATCCAGACTTCAGTATTAAACACTGTGTGTTCCTATCCCTGCTTGGATTCTTTACAAAAAGTTGAAAATAAATTTTGAGGAACTGGTTCTTGTTAGGATGCTAATTAGGTACTTGCACTCCTTCCTTTGTCCTTTCCCATTTTACAGCTCTAGTTAACAAATGCAATCATATTAATCTGACGGTGTGCATTTGCAATGAACAACCTTCCTTGGACTGCAGAATGTAAGTTTAAGCAAGTTGGCAATAGATGCACAAGACCTTTTTTACATTCTGATTTTATTTTCTCTGTCAAACAGATGTTAAATGTCTCACAACATTTGTTACCATAACATTTGCTAATATACAGTATCAAAAGTGGATGTAAACATCAAGTTTAAAATTTCAGAGTTCCTGTGATCAATTCACCTGAAAACTATGCAACTCGGGCAGTGCTGTCATTGCAGTCTCCCAGAGATGTCTCAGTGCCTTAGCATGCTCTGAGTTCATTACTTATTCTGACAAAGAAAAACATTGTTTGAGGAAGTGGGTCATATGTGTGTAGAGATGTTTGCTGGAAAGGCCTGGAATTCCATGGTTCTGATCAGTATACCACTGAAAGAAAAAACAAAAACAAAACATAAACCCCCTATGTTATGTTTTCAATTCTGCAAGAGTTAAACAATACAAGAAATGTATTTTATTACCGTACATAAGAAAGTGCATGGCTCAAGAAAACAGAGTAACTTGATAATTATTTTTTCATCAGTTCCCAATATATTAATATTCTTGATGGAAAAAAGGTTTCTAAGCCTTCTGTTATTTAAGAGTAAGCATTACTGCCTCAGTACCTACAAGCCATCAAGTGAGGTAAAAGAGCCTTGAGATGCCATTAGGGATGAAATACTCTTGACCTGCTGCATCACTTGGGCAATAGGGGTCAGAGTCTTGCTTAGGAATAAATACTGTGCTCTAAGCAACCAAATGTCAGCTAAATGTTGTTTGAATTCTATTCAAAACATCTTGCATTACAGTAGGGCCATGAACTTGTGAATGGTGTACTGGAAAAAAACCACACATATGAATTATGCTCACTCAGAAATATCTGCCATTCCACTGTAGCTGAACCAGAATGACTACAACTGCATACAGTATTCCAGATACTTAAGAAATAACCCAGATTTGCTAAATATCAGTGAAGGAGGCAGAAAATGCATAATACACAAAAGGACCTAAAAACCTACGTACAGGGAAATCCCTGTTGTGATCCCTTTTTGGGGAGTTCGTAGCCACATGAAACCAGACTCAGGCAGAATGCCAGTATGTTTGATAGTAGGCAAACACTTTGTTTATTAGCCCTGAGAAAAACAGTTTGGAAGCAGAAGTTATCATATAATTCAGAACTATATTTTCCCTGTTCATTCCTCTTTCATATCCTGCAACCTCTTGCCTACGTCTTTGCCTGTACCTGCTACCCCATACACATTTTTCAGAGAACTTTTGCTGATTTTGGATATACTATTTGGATACCTTACACCCTTTTTCCTTGTTTCACTTCATGCCTGTGGCAGGCAAGTCCAGTTCAAGATAAAATCTACCACAGCCAGTGACAATTTGGCCCCAGAAGCCAGCTCTTTCATCTTCCACTCTTTTACTAGGTATCAAAAACATTCATAAGAAGGCTGGATTCTTATTCTTCTCCCTGGCTTATTTTAAAAGCCTCCAAGTTATTCTTGACAAAGAATAACTTGGAGGCTTTTAAAATAACTGCTAGCATTAGAAGGGCAAGTGAAAAAAAAGAGCAGGCAAATCCTTTGGGGAAAAAATTGAGAAGTTGCTCATGAAGCATAACAAACGCACTAGCAATTGCCCAATTTTGAAACATGTTCAGTTGAATAGGATTGTTAAAAACACTGCCAAATATCAGATAAGCTTAATGATAAAGTTATGAATCACTTTTCAAAATGAAAAATAGTCTATTGTTTACCATTGCCTGGAAATCCACCTGTGCATTAACGAGAGCTTTTGCAATTTGTGCTGAGTTCTGAAAATGTACGTTATCTAAAAAAGGAAAAAAAGATTGTCTGTTGAAACGTGTTAATACCACAAAGCATGAAGTTATAGTGCATTTAGCTGTGTCCACTAATTATCAAGTGATACAGTTGACATTACTAAGAATGAGTAAGCATCTTATGATAGGTCATATGGAAATCTACCAAAGATCTAAGCCCTGACCCAATCAAAGATAGATGCTTAATGTTTTTCAAACAAAGTGATTCTGGCTCTGTGTTTGTTCTGCCATTTGCAAACCTCACCATCTGCTGTTCCATGGATGAGAAGATACTCCACATTTTGGAAATTCTTTGCTCTTGCCATCACAGTTGAATTCTGTTGAGAGGAAAAAAGAACAATTCAGCAACTTCAATTTAAACCTCTCATTCACAGTGCTGAAAAGCTTTCATTACCTAGTAGAAAAACAATCAAACAGTTGGCCTGACATGACAGCAGTGACTTCATATCAATCTGAGATTACAATAGAAGCCATGTATATGGCTGTATGTATATATATGTCTCTACAGAGGGATCTGAACAAGGTGGATCAATGAGCCAAAGCCAGTTGTCTGAGGTTCAACAAGGCAAAGTTCCAGGTCCTGCTCTTGCATCACAGCCACCCCATGCAGCACTAGTGGCCAGGTGCAAGGGTAGTTGGAAAGCTCTCTGGTGAGAAAAGACCAGTGGGTGTTGGTCAACAGCTGAACATGAGCATGAGCCAGTGCATCCTCAGGTGGCCAAGAAGGCCAGTGGCATCCTGGTCTGTACTAAAAGTAGTGTGGCCAGTAGGACCAGAGAAGTGATCATCCCTCTGTACTGTTCCCCTGGTGAGGCCACACCTTGAATCCTGTGCTGAATTTTGCTCCCCTCACTACAAGAAAGACATTGAGGTGCTGGAGTGTCCTGAGAAGGGCAATGGAGCTGGGGAGGAGTCTGGAGAATGAGTCCTGTGAGGAATGGCTAAGGGTGTTTAGCTTGGAAAAAAGGACGCTCAGGAGGGACCTTAACATTCCCTACAACTCCCTGAAAGGAGGTTGTAGCCAGGTGGGGGTCGACCTCTTCTCCCAGCCAACAATCAACAGGACAAGAGGAAATGGCCTCAAATTGTGCCAGAGGAGGTTTAGACTGGATATGAGAAAAAATTGCTTCATGGAAAGGGTTGTCAGGCATTGTTACAAGCTGCCCAGGGCAGCGGTTGAGTCAGCATCCGGGAAGGTATTTAAAAGACGCACAGATGTGGCACTTGGGGACATGGTTTAGTGGTGGACTTGGCAGTGCTAGGTTAATGGCTGGACTTGATCTCAGAAATCTTTTCCAAACGAAATGATCCTGTGCATCTATGATCTTTGACTTTGGCTTCAGGACAGGAATACCTACAAATAAATATTGTCTTTTTCTTACATCATTTGCATGTGTTATGAAAAGCACTAGCAAGAGAAAGAATACTAATCTGCACTGTATTGATGATGTCTGTCCATAAAAAATCCCTGTGCAAGCTTGGCTTGCAGTAGGTAGCTCTCTGTGCTGTCACAAATGTCTCTATGCTATCACAAACAGATTTGATATTTAGTGCCTTTTCTAAGGGCCAATTAATACAAAGAACAGCCCTAGTTATGTCATTCCCAGCATGCTCTAATTCCTGGCTACCCAGACAGCTCTACCAGGGCTGTTTGGTATTAAGCATTTCTGTTCTTTGAGTTGGGATGGAAATAGGTACTGAGAACACAATCTAAATCTTTAACAGGAGTCTTTCCACTAATATTTTTGGATGTTCATTCAGGCCTCTCTGTATCCAGAGCTGGTGTGTGTGCTGCTACAGGAAACTACAGACTTCTATCAATGTGAAGGAAAGAATGGCAATCTGTTCCAGGTAGAGGAAGCTGCTCTGATCATTTACTATGCTTATGATCTTATTATCAGAGAGCTCAATTTGCATGAAGCAGTTTGCATATCACAGCTAACCAACCAAAACCTTATCAACATCAACATTTTAATCCCTCTCACTTGACTTCTTTCCTATGGTTTGCACTGGCAGAACAGTCTGACTTGTTCAAGGAAGAAAATAAGGGCTTCTATTTAGCATTTTTGGGATTTATAAATACAAACCCACAATTAATTATGTTGATAAGAATTTCATGGCAGTAGCCTAGCTACAACAGGAATCTACCACGAGAGCTGGTGGGCCACTTTCTTCACAGTTCTACTTACCCATGGAAGTGTGATTCAAATTTAAGGCAGATCAGCACAGAAACAGAATTCTCACCTTGTAGTGCTCAAGATTATCAGACTCTGTAGGAAGACCCATAAATCGTTCTGTGTAGATAGATGCTGAAATTAAAGAAGTAAAAAGCTATAGATAAAGAAAATGCAGATTTTTTTTTTTTGCCTTCAGTGACATACAGGAAATTAAATGTGTTTAACTGTGTCTGTTCTGCTTGGTTTCCTCATAATACACCAAATTTAAACATATTTTAAAAATCAACTATGAAGGCTAATTATTAACTGTTCTCCAAACCATCTTTGCAGAAATAGCGATTTTATACTCATCTGTAGGTTTTGTGGATAAAGGTAATTAATTGATACTGCTTTGTGCTGTTTGGTTGAACTCCAGAAGTCAGCTGAATAAGGCAATGAGCCAATAAAGGTACATGGTGGAAAGATGACACAGACTAATTCTGGCACCTTAAAAAGAGGAGCTGAGGATTTGTATGTATAAACAGTAAATATGGATATGCATGTTGTTCTTTTCTTATTGAATGTACACATGCAGCAACTAGGGGGAGCAGGAAAGGATACAGGCATGAACTGAAAAGGTGGCCCATTGCTGCTCAAGTCTCTGTTCAATTCCTTTTTTTACCTACAACAAAGACTGGTAACAGATTTGATAAAATAAATGTGAATAACTGAACAGTATCTATCATCAAGAAATCAGTAGAAAAACCTCTCTTTGAGCTGCCTCGGTATTTGTACTTTAACTAGGAGCTGTTATGAAAATTTATGGGAAACTGACACATCAGCTGTTACTACCAGAACATTACTTTCTTTATGACCTTGCCTTGAAAGAGTAACTGACACATATTGAGCAGTCAAGCTGCAGTATTACAAGAATTTTATTTATTTAACAGAGTCAGGGCTTTCTGACAAAGAAGAGCTGTCATCTTTCCCTCTCAAAAGAGAGATGATGGCCATTGTAATCATTAAGAAATTGGGATTGTCTACCTTATGCACTTTGATACACTGTATTAGAAAAACCTTGTTAAAAAGTAGAAATGAGAATCCTCCCTGGAAAAGAAAATGAATCAATATACTATTGTTTCCATGGTTTATTATGTATCATTTACATGTGGTACTACTGAGTGCTAAAGATGTGTACTATGTCTCCCAGATCAGCCAAGCAAGGCTTCTGAAGATAATTTGTAATAAACTGAGTACCAAAAAAATTTAAGTAGTCTATCTTTTATCAAAATCCTTTCTCATTCAATGAAAACAGAAAATGTGCAATATCTGTTGTCAACACAGTGTCAAGCAACCATATTGGGCTTAGGTTTTCAATAAAATAGACTCTTTCTGAATGGCTGGCATTTCTACAGTATTCTGAGCCAATTTCTCCACTCTCTTCTACCAGTAGAGCTACAACAAGTCCACAGAGGTCAGCAGAATTGCATTATAATGACTAAGTGGAAGATTCAGCTTGTCAATTACTGAGGAAGCAAAAGCAGTCGAATTTAAAGAATTTTAATAAAACAGTCACAGATATAATGCTTTTAACAATACATTGTTCCTGAATGGAATTTTCCTTTCCATCTTATACCTGTTCAGCTGTTATTAACTCTGACTCAAAATGGAGGGGGATGGGACAGCTTCTGAGAAAAGATTATGGTCCAGAATCTCATCTGTGCATCTAAGAGAAGGTCAGACAGAATTTAGAAGCTCTAGGGGCCAGTATGTCCTCTGGCATACTGACACCACTCAGAGACTCAAATATGCAGCATTCTGTAGTTTTGCCCCTAACACAGCTCACCCTAATGTTAACATGATCTGTTTGCCAAAACTTATGACTCATGACTTCCTTCTATTTCCTTCGTATGCCTGTTTGGATTTTACATATTTCCTATGCCTGTTTGGATTTTACAATGTGTTTTCAGAAAGATTCCTTAATTCCCTCCTGAAAATTCAGCTGAAGTAAAGATTGCAATGGTACAGGTCTAATCTACTTCAACTTAAAAACTTCATTTGATTTTTAATGCTTGGACAAATTTTTATAACTCATCTTTTATTAATGGACTTTTGCAAAATCAGTGCTTTATGCCTGCATTTTGGAAATAATTTTGAGATCATGAGTAAAAACGTCTTAAAATAACATTGATGCCAGTGAAAACATGAAGACTATGCTTCCTGTGTCATACAAATATTTTCCCCTTTGTTTGCAAAACACCATAAATATAAGGAATGTCTGTGCTAGCAGTCAGGGAAGGAACCTTTCCCATTTAACCACAAAATTTTCTCATAACCAAGACTTAGAAAACGACCATATGCTAAGTAAATGTGTTCAAAGTGCTACATTTTACTCATTGAATACATGCATGCCATGATTTTTTTTTTTACACTAAGGTTCCTTTATACCATGCCAAAAGCTTAACAGGTCGGCAAGTATAAGTATGTGCCTGCTTAATTCACACAGGAAGGCCTTGGGAATATACTCCCAGAGTTGTTTCCTCTCAATGGTTGGGAGCCTAATTCCATAAACAGAAATAAAAATATTTATTGTAATGCAACAATACAGAAGGTGTGGCTGAGAAATATTTAAAGGGAAAAGTATTTAATTTAAAAAATTTTATCAAACACAACACTCCCTCTCTTTTCCAGTGCTTTTGGGAAACAACTTTGCAGTCAACAGAAATACTGATTCCTGACAGAGGTCATCTCTGGTGTCTGAAGTTGAAATGTACTGTGATTCTATTACTTGCAGATAAATCAGTTCAGCTGTTTCTGAATTCAGTGATAATGTTTTAACAGGATTTTTAGGCAGATCACTCCTTAATAACAGTTAATTGAGAGGGCTTTATACACTTACTGCTACAGACGTGCATATGGAATTATCCAGGCATACCTTCTTCTTTGTGACAAAGTCAGTTCCAAACTGCCAGTTGCAGTCAGTTATTTTCAGCAAGAAAAACATTAAACTTAAGGTCTTAAGAGTTTCATATCTAGGTAATTTGAATGTCTTTATGTTTCAAATTGCCAGATTCCTGCAATGATTTAATTTAAGAAGTCATTAAATGCTACATCTTGCTTTCCAAGTCAGTATTTATGACAAGTTTCCATACCGTAATATTCCCAGCTGGAAACAGGAGCCACAGCCATTCCACATTTAAATACTCCACTGCCAGATCCAAGTGCCAAAGAAGTTACATACCCACCATAAGACTAGGAAGAAATCACAGACAGTTTAAAATTACTGGTGAAGTATCATTCTGTTTTCTGAATCAAACTCATATAAATTAATCAAAAACTAAATATTTTGTTTTGAACGCATGGAGGACAAAGTAACAAAAGGTTGGATTTTAAAAAAAATTAATTTGTTGATTGCAAATAGATCTGATGTAATTTCTTGTGAGAGAGATTAGACAACTTTATCAAATCACTTTTTTGCTACTTCTTCAATGTTTATCACAGGATACTGCTCTTATTACCACTTACAATTTAAATTGGTAGCATCCTTTACAGGAATCTAACACAACCTATATCTCAAAATAGGGCTAACTTCAGATGTAAATGATACTGATTGCAGTCACATCCATAGTACACATCCTCTCCACTCAATTTGCTTCAATAATGATCACTGTTGTCAAAATGTTTTTTCCTAAAACCAAAAGGAAACTTCTTGCAACTTGTTTTCATTGTCCCTCATCCTTTCAATGTGCACCTCCAAGAAGAGTTACAGGTTTTTCCCTCCGTTAAAAAAACTACCTAGTTTTTGCTAAAGATTGGCATATTGAACCAACTCAACCATCAGTACTAATATACTCATCTACTTCAGGATGGAAGAATTCCTCCCTACTGCTTGCCACTGCTTCTACTATTTTCTGGCCTGATTCCTCAAACTGGGACCCAGAAAGGAAGAATAAGTTCATGGCCATAAGTAGGGTAAAGTAATAAGTAAGCCTGGATATAAGAAGAGATCTGTGAAATTCTGTGGGGCTAGTTGCTAAGACAGGAAAATAATGTAAATAAAAAGCCTTTGGTTTGGCTCTCCACAGGATGTGGAACTGAGGCTGGAAAAAGTCATATAAGGTCTTTGCAAAACAATGGGTTTCTGTTTACTTTGGAATGGAGGAAAGGATAAAAATATGGTATGTCATGAAAAATTCTGAAGATTACCTTAGCAGCACATGAAAGACTAAAGGAAATAAGCAGAACTATTAAATATTTTTTTTTGTACCAAAAAAGTTGTTGTTAAGTTAGTCTATCCTTCCTCTTGACATTCCAGCTTGAAATGATAGTGAGGGATATACTAACAGAAACAGTAATTCATAGAATTTTTCCAGCTCATTTGATTTGCTCATTTGATCTTTCAAAAACTCAGTCCACAAGGCTACAAGTAAGGGATTAGGATTGGGCAGATAAATCTCTTCACTGTAACAGGCCGAGAGATAGAGCTCACAACCCAAATTGCTTTAGTAGTTAAGAGCTTTTGCCATCTTGAAGAGTTTGGTGATTCTGAAAGCACAAGTTCAATGCATACCTGCCGAGCTGCAGCCTATAAATAAGGAAACACCTTTCAACTCTTCTCAAAGCTTACACACCAGGAAATGGTATAATAAATTGGAAAAGGGAAAAAAAGACTGATAAGTTTGGCAGTAGTGCCTTTGTTTTAATATTATATCCACTTCTGGAATACAATGTTTTAGTTGTGTGCAAGCTCTTAGATGGTTCTGGAAACACTGTGGTGAAATAAAATATGGTGTGATTTAAAAAAGAAAATATTTTTCTGTGGCCTTAAATTACCTGATGTCACTTCAGAATTATTCACTAAGTGTCTGTGTCACTTAATTTCACCATATGGTACCCATTTTTTTCTGTTGTTACACTAGTGTCTGAGCAAAGTAACTTAAATACTGGTTGCTAGAAGCTTCATAGAAAAGTTTTAGCAACTCTGCTCATGAGCTGTCTAAGATAAGGAAACACATCTGGCTATTAAAAGTTCTGGGAGCGTTACAAAGCAAAATTCATGAAAAAAAATCAAAGATGAAAAATAGACTGGCTAATAATTTGGGATGACTCCTATACCGTCCAGTTTTTCCACTTGATGAAGCTGTCAGTGTCATAAACCCCTCAGACCCAGATTCATCCCTGATGACCATTGCAAAGCTAGCCAAGTACACAGTGATTCAGGATGATGCAGGGGTCACATTTTCTGATGAGATATAGTCCTAGGACTTTTCTCACCATTTTAATCTCAGATCAGAAAGGACAATACTTGAATTTTGACACCATGCCAGTAAGCCCCTAAGCTAAAAGTAAAGCCAATTAAAACGTTTCAATTTGGCTTAACTTCAAGTCCAAACAATGAGCTTTAAAAAATTCCCTCTTGAGCTGCCAAAGATTCCTTTTTGGGGGCTTGCACTGTTGCAACTGCATGTATATAAGTACCAGCAGGAACCATCCTCTTTGGCAATCCATCACACATGGGGAGAAGAAATTTTATACACCTTTAAGATAGAACAAGGAAGAATTGAAAAAAAATATAATGCAGGATTATTTAAAGATAGATATTAAAAACTCCAATTACTTACCCAGCCCCATATTGCTATTCGTTTCTCATCAATAAAGCCCATTTCTATAAATTTTCTGTGGAAAATAAAATCACCAAAATAAGTGCACTAATATAAAAAATTGCTAGTACAGTAACAAATTAGCAAAAAATAGTTTTTATTTCATTTTTTTGCACATATCCCATCAATTTGAGCGAATGGACAATCAATAGCATGCCTGATTTCCACAAAGCATCAATTATTAAATCACTAGGTGTTGAAAGGGAAAAGGAAGAATTTTTCTTGAAAGAATAAAAATACTGAAATTAATACTTTCATCATAATAATTTTTGTTCCAGTGGATGAGGATTGTTTTCATTGCTTTAGTGCCACAGGTGCTGGATTACTATTAACATTCATACTTTATTGTGCAAGATGCTCAACACACTGATGTCACAGTGAGGTGATACTTTGATTTCTCAAGAGGAACAGTATCAACTTCTGAGGACATTACGGATTAATAAACTCTGTTTAAATATACCTGAAAAGTAAAAGCTGCTTTAATAAAAAATAATAATGAAGGAATCATCTACTGATGCTCCAAGTAAGTAATAAGCTTGAAATGTATGCAAAGGTGCACCCTGCACTTTCAGGAGTCAAACAGGTCCAAGAGAATCATAAATATTAGGTCTCCTACAAATATCCTGCATCGAAGTGTGGTGACTGTATTTCTAAGGATGTATTAGCAACAGCAAAGAAAAGAGGATGAGGCAAAATACTACAAAGGTTTGAGAGTGACAGATAAACAGAATAGGTTCAGAAAAAATCCCAGGATACATATTAGCCTTATTTACTAGGACAAGCACAAGAGACCGACAACACCCAGAATGCAGGATACTATCTGGGTGGGACAGAGTTAGAAAAGCCAAAAGCTGATTCAGCTTTATTATATTATTGTCTGAATCCCTGGGGCTCCACTTACAGTAACAGCCCCTCCAAGAACTTCCCACCAGAGTACAGAACCTCTCTAAAAATCATGCATCTTAAACCATGTGTTAGATCAGGAAGAAGGAATGCACCACATTTAACTGAATAAAAATTTAGTCTAGGTGCTGACAGAAAACTGGGAAGTGTGAAGTCTGAGGTCATTTTTCCATGGCCTGGATCACCAGATTTTGCAACTGCAGAAACAGTTTAGGTTCCCTCTGATATTTTATGTCTGAGTGACGATTCAGAATAATATAGAAGCATTCTTGTGATATTTTACAGTATGCCACTCCTCCTAAAAGTTTCAAGATAAAAAATAAAATAACAGAATAATAGAAAAACTTGACATGATATACAGCTATTCTATTTCATTTATCACTGAAAAGGATAATGATAGATTTATATTTATAACATTGAGGAGGAAATGAATTATCACAAAGCAGAAAGAGGAAGGAACAGATATCCTCCTCACACTCCCTTGTAAGTACAGACAGTGCTCTCAAACAAGCAGAGAAAGCTGTGAAAACCCGGGTTGCTACATCCGATTTCTAGCTAAGACACTTCGTTGAGTCTGGAGGAAATAGGGTATTTATTGTTGCATCTGGAAATCTATCAATACTCTGATGGGCCAAATTCCAGACCAAAGGCTAGGCTAAATTCCTGCCTTGCAGCCATCTCTGTGGGGTTCAAACTAACACTTCTTCAAATGCTCACTTTAGCAGTGCTACTACATCTGTAAGATTAGCAGATACCCTTTCTTTAAAATCCTCCCAAAATTTTTCACTCCCTTTCACTCCCTCCCAAAACCTCTGCATAGGGAATTATTTTCCCTTGGAATACTTTTAAGTGTTTTGATACAAAGGAGCAGCTGTTGGGGAACACTTATTGGGACCTCATGTATTTTCTGTTATTCTTAACTATCCTACAATAGCACAGAATGCGAGTTTTTTCACTAATTGACCTCCAGAATGTTTGTATCAGGTTCAGTTTTGCTACAAACTCATTTGACCTTTAGCTAATCAGTGAGGCACATCACTATGGATCTCTGGCTAATCTCTAGGGTCACTGAGGTAGGTTTGACCTACAGGAAAAAACTTCAGAAAAATTGATAATTGGCTTATCTCTCACCACTGACAATTGTACTTCCTTAGGCTTAGAATTGAAGCCTCTGACGATTCTCTTATACCATGCAAGTGGTGAGGTCCAATGTGGACTTAATGGTATATGGATTTAATATACCAGAGAAAACCTCACTGATTTCAAGCAAACACTAGTATTTTATTTTTACAAGGTTTTTTGTCATATTTCCTGAAGACCTCAGCTCTTCAGAAGAAGGGCTGAGAATTTAATATTCTTTTCACATTACTACTTCTAGGTATGCAAATACAACAGCTATACAGGGAGATAGTCTACTTACTTCACTGCTGAGATTTGGTCCTCAACTTCATAGACTCCAAGTCTTCGATACACTGCATGCAAAATCTTGTCACCTTGATAAGCTGTCCCTCTGCCATCCACCAGAGCAACAATAATTCCTTCTTTGCTTGCAAGATAGGTTATCCAGCTAATGCTAAATGTTTCCTTTACATTCTGACTACAAGGTCCTCCATATCTGAGGATGAAAATTCACAAATTTTCAACTCATCCTTACAAATTTATAAATGGTTACTGGACACTGGACTATAGCTATCAGTGCTTCTAACATTTTCTCCACACATATTTTGCTATATGACTGTGGTTCAGAGAGCTCAGTAGACAAACAGTTCAACTACAATTTTCATGTATGCATGAGATTTTGCTATGTAAAATCCATTTTAAACATTTAGTTCTTATTCCTAAGGCAAATAACTAGTTTCAGCTCAGACTAAGGGGTGCAGTACCAGCTGCTTGTCCTAAGGGGAATCCTTGGAAAAGCCATCCCTCAAAAATTCAGTTCTTTCCTCTCTCCAAATTCCTTAGGTATAACAGCCCTTTATGGTGCTTTTCTGCTTTTCTGCATTTGATTTCCACGTGCAGTCAGTAATGCCAAAAAGAAAACAAGAGAAAGAAGTACAGCTCCTTACACATTTGGCCATCCCCAGACCTTATTTGTTTCAGTAGGGAATAGCATGTGCTGTTGGAGCTGCAGGCAGAACACACCCCACATAGCTCAGCAATACAGAGACACTCCTCATGAGAACGGCCTAATGCAAATCACACATTTGACCTCAAGGACAGGACTGTTCCACTCTAGACTTCAAACATAGCATTCTTGGACCTTTGGATCATCACTGGTTAATAAAAACTGATGTAAAGTTTATTACACCCACTCAGCTCTCCTTTCTGCATCTTTTTTTTCACCACTGCAAGTTTTATTGCTTTTTCTGCCTGCAATAAATTATGTCAAATTCTCTTAAAATATCCAGTCCAAATGGCTTAGGGGACTTTTTTTCTTAAAAAATGAAGCAAGGTCTGGTATTTTTCATATTAGCAAAGCTGAAATCAGTACTTTCAGACTGTCTCATGATAAACAGAAGCAGTAACAGAGCTAAGACCTACAAAGAATAGCCCATATGATTTTAGCCTTTCTCCTCCTCTGAGAAAGTAATTCTTACCATGCTAAGATTAACATTAAAATCCTTATCGATCTCCATTAGGAATTTCTATTCCAGAAGTATATCCAAAAAACCCACAACAAAACAGAACTAAGTAGTTTAGCTTTTGCTTCACAAAATGTTGCAAATGTCCCAGGTTTTGTTAAATTATAAAAAGTATGTTTTTTAGCAAAACAACAACATTCAAAAAAAGGAAGTGTTACATACACCTGAATAAGCAGAGGGTACTTCTTGGACCTATCAAACTGTGGAGGTAGAAGCATTTTGTACCACAAAGCTAGAAAAGACAAAATAAAATTATATTCTTAATGGTTGAAATGATTCCTCTAAACATAATCCAGAGTTTGGTGTAACAGTATATGTACATGAATCACCATCTAGTACACAACACAAGAACTGTGAATCACAGAACTTAACTGTTTATATTAACTGTTTATAATGAGCTGTTGAAGAACAACTTTGAAGACATAAACTACCCACATTAACTTTAATTTAGCTAGATATAAAATTATTTCACAAAAGTCTATGTTCTCAGTTTTTCCAGGTGCTAGAAAAGCGTAACTGTTGTAAGATTATCAGATATTGGTTTTGGAAACTTTACACTGATTTATTACCATGGGATACTGTTGGTAAAGTCACTACTGAAAAGAACAGTGCATGCAAGTCAATATAGTGTGTAACCCATGCAAGTGGTGAGGTCCAATGTGGACTTAATGGTATATGGATTTAATATACCAGAGAAAACCTCACTGATATCAAGCAAACACTAGTATTTTATTTTTACAAGGTTTTTTGTCATATTTCCTGAAGACCTCAGCTCTTCAGAAGAAGGACTGAGAATTCAATATTCTTTTCATATTACTGACTTATTACCATGGGATACTGTTGGTAAAGTCACTACTGAAAAGAACAGTGCATGCAAGTCAATATAGGGTGTAACCCATGAACAGCAGTTTATGTTTCACATTTTATTACCACTATACATTGTTTTTACATAATATTTAAACACTTTACCAATAGTATTAAAGATTTTTTTAAAAAGCATTGTGAAACAGAGATGAGATTTAACTACTATTTTACTGAGAGATACCCTGAGGCATACACAAATCAGCCATTATTGAACAAGGCAGAACCAGGCCTCTTCCCAATCTGACAGGCTAACTTTGTTCTACAGAAAGACAATACTTTACTATAAGACAATTAAGGCAAAATGTTAAAGTGATAGGACTAAAAAGTACAATAAAGATGTGTAATTCTTACTTATACCATTCACTTCAAGCTTATTAATTTCTTCTTTTGGCAGTCTGATCTCTTGCAAAGCAGACTGCAATTCCCAATTGTCTTCCAATATTCTGAGCTCTAAAGAAAAGAAATGCCTGAATTATTAACTGACTCATTGTCTATTTCTCTTCAGTAATGAAGAGTCCTTTATTTTGTGTTATTGGAATAGAAAGGAAATCTGCGAATTTTACAAGCATAGAAATGCTTGTAAATGAAATCCACTCAGACACTTCTAATTGGGCTTGATCAGATAGCTAAATGAAAGAAAAGCACTGGTATTGCAGTGCACAAATACTAGTTGGATTTTTATAGGATGTACATTTTGCAATGCAAATCATTTCACATGTTGCCTCTGAGTGTTAGAATTCCGCATGTTATGAAGAAACAGCTTTCTCTGCAGAGCCCTCATCCCAGTTTTGTAAAATGGTGGGAGCTAGAAATGCAAAATTCATCACACCGTGCAAAACACTGTCCTGTATCTCCTCTCTTGCTTATCAGACTAACATCAGTTTAACCTCTGAGACTCTTGGGCAGCCTGGTTAAGCACACAGTCCTCAGGGAATATCTTGTTTCTGGGGAATGCAGGAAATTCACTTTCTCAAGGGGTTATGATAAACCTTCGCTTAACCACTGTATGATACATTCCTACACAAAGACATCAGACTTA
Organism: Dasyornis broadbenti; assembly: GCA_013397935.1. NCBI lineage: Eukaryota > Metazoa > Chordata > Aves > Passeriformes > Dasyornithidae > Dasyornis > Dasyornis broadbenti. The sequence goes on from VZRN01005527.1 coordinate 951,966, forward strand.
GCATCTAACTGTCCTTAGTAATATATTACTGCTCACTTAGTAAATCTTTTTTGGTTTTTTTTTCCTTTTTTAATCGAAATAGTACTAACATTTATTGTTTTACTTGCTTTAGACCAAATTTACAATTACATAATTTTACTATTTAAAATTTAGTTAATTCACAGCACAGACTGCATTATAAATCCACTTGGTCTTGCTTGGTTTTGGGTTTTTTTCCATGAGTAGTGATGGATGAAGAATACTGTACATAATGGAAATCTGTGACTTTTAGCTTCACTTTCAAAATGAAAGGACCTTTTAAAACTGCAGGAGATTTTTCTTTTTTACTTTACCTTTCCCACCTCCCTGTTTCTGGAAATGCTCAAAAAAGTACAAGAAGTATTCTTCTCTCAACATATATTGAGCTAGATACTGCTTAGGACATGCCAGAAATAAAATACTGGAATTTGTTCTTTCAAAGTACTCTTGACAAGTTTTGTAGATTCAAGTGGGTTTCTTTTATGGCTGAAAGATCATCCTGCCTTTGGATGCTCACGCAAACTCAGCCGAACCCTTTCCATCCTTCCCCTCAAAACTCCTGAAACTTGCCCATTACCACAACTGAATTGCAGGCATCCAGGAAGGAACTTCTAAACTGAACTATGTCAGTTTAACTGTCTCCTACTAAAATTCATGGGTGATATAGCTTCAAAATGCTGCCAACTGCAATGAAAATGGATTTACTAAAAATAGTTTTGCACCACAGAAAAGATTATGAAAGCAAGTAACTTAAGGAAAATTAATTCAAAAAAGGTAATGAAAAAGCCAAAGAGAAGTCTGATTTTGTTTTCATTCCTGAAAATAACAGCACAGCAGAGGGAGGCATGATGAAACCAGTGATAAAAATCCATTACATGAAATTGTTCTCTCCTGCAGAGAGGTTAAGAAACACATAACTGCAGTTGGGCACTCAATTGCATGTCATGCAATTCATAGTTTGATACGATTGTAGGGGCACTTGACATAAAAGGTTAATAGTGAATCAGGAAAAACAGAGAACTACAACAACAGATTAAATATTAAAAAAAAAAAATAAAAATCCATGCATGAGCTGTTTTTAAACCTCTAAATCTATTTACATCTTCTGCAAAAAAAATACCAGAACAATGTTTCTATACTGTAATTACAATAGGCATGTTAACCTATCTTTTCCATTTGCAAAAATTTTTAAAATAAGATGTACCAACTGGTACTAGAGTCTAAATAATATTATGTTTCAATTCACTGACTTCTACATGAATCACCACGGATTAAGTTAGTTTAACAGTATTGAGGCATTTGTCTTCCTTGTATTTTTATATGTCTTTTGACTACACTCAGTTAACAGTGGGTTATCAATGCAGGCTGAACTGTAAGGACCATTACAACTACCTGTTCATTTCCACTGATTATTGGAGAAGGAAGGGAATGCTAAATCACTGAAGTAAGACCATGTTAGTTTTCTATAAAATTTCAGGAAATGAGGGCTTAAAGTCAGAGAAGAATTTTTCAGGAAAAAACAAGGGACAGAGAGAGAAGATCGACTGCAGAACAATTAATATTTTCATAGAAAGTTCCTGCTTGGCTGGATTGCAAACAGTCCTCACTAACAGGCTACTTAAAGAATGAGGGCTCTGAATGTTTCTTGCTGAAGATCACACTTTGTATCAATAATTATACCTTGTCTGAAGCAGTTATTTGAACTGATCATCTGAAAGAGTTTCTGCTCTTCTCTGACATCTCTACTGATGGCTGAAGTGCAAGTCATTGATCCAAATTCTAATTAGTACAGCACAATAGGTCAAACTGTAAACTCTAAATAGTACACTGTTGTCTTTTGTATAAGGTAGTGTTGCCTCATAAAAAAGAAAGTCTTGTGTTCATTCAAATGTGGAAAGAAATAGCCTGGAAATCACAATAATATTGTCTACAAAGTTTGACCCAAATTTTGGTAGACAAAGAGTTGCCCATGTTTATTTTATCTATGATGTGTAAACAGGAAAAACAGCAGGATGCTATAAAAGTGCTGGACTCAGGAATTGAGATAAAGGCACGGGTGTGTTCATTCATGTTTGGCTTTTACTAATGAACAAATCTAGAAAGACACTAGTTATTTTAATAACAAACAAGATGAAAGGCTTCTTGATCACAATCCTAAATACTGTATTAGAAGATCTTGATCTGGATTAAAGGTAAAGGAGTATACCAATTGCTCAGAAATAAGCAGAATACTTGCAGTACCTCTATCACCGTGGTTCTCAAAAAGCGTAGAAATGGGAATCCCGGGACCTGTCATAATAATGATAAAAAGTCAGTTTACAGTTTGAGGCTGGAATTTGGTGGTGCAATGTGTATTAGACTAACACTAATAAATGACAGGAGTTAAAGAGCTCAAAGTTGACACAAAAATCTGGATTTCCTCTGCTGCATAACTTACTAGCTCCTGCTGCAATACATAACGTACTGTGTGTACAAAGACTTGTATACATATAGGCATTGCTTAGCAAACATAAGAGAAGCAACTTTAAATCTACTAATGCTTCCTCCTGAGAGATGAAGTGACATCCAGTTAATACCTGAGATGTGATTACATAAGGGGAATGCAGAACTAACAATGTGAAACATTCTTCTGAGAACATGTCACATCATATTTGTGAAGGTGAGTGCCTTTCATATGGTGACGACCTTACTGACTACTTTGTGCAAGAATGATTGAAAGGTGTTGTTATTTGCTACATTTGGTTCTCTGCTCAACGGAAGTTCTAAGGAACTCTTCACTGGATCAGTCAGGGCAGAATCCGAAGAATAGTAAACTTTATAAGAAGTACACAAAAGGAAAACCTTGGATACTTTTCCTCTTTTTTTTTTTTAGATTGTGATGTCATTGTTTTTTGAATACAGGAGTAGATGAAATGTCGTATCACTGAAATCACCTAACTTATTACCAAAGAACTAAGACTTCATTTAATACTTGTGTCTTGCAAGTGGTTCCAATGATCACACATCTTGAACTGAATTTTTCTTAGATCAGTTATTAAAAATATTCTCAGATGCCAAATAGCCAACATTTATGGCTGACACAGGTCCTAATAATTTCAATTGGAAAACACATTAAAGTAGTTTCTCACAGGTAACATTTATCACATAACTGGAAAACAGTATTATGTTTCTAAATCCTGCTCTGGCTGCTGCAAGGAAAAACATGGCTCTCACAAGCTGGATTAAATCTGTTTTGTGACATGAAGGACATTCACAAATTTATTTTTAATTCTCAAAATCCTATGCTTTTTGTTGAAAAAGTAAAAAATCCTGAAAATATCTGTATTTACAGAAATATTTCCATAAAATTTTTGAACATCGAAAATCTCTTCCTAGAAATCTTTCCTGGTTATCATGAAATTTCTATGATTCATACAAAAATCAATTGGGATAATCAGTATTAACTACAAAGCTGATAAATTGGAAGAACAACCGATTATATGTTTGCTCCCATGCTATACATACCATAACAGATCAAGGCATAATACTTAGAACGTTCACTGAATCTTGCTGTATAATACTGACATCTCTCTTTCCTTAAATTGCAAGTAATGCATTGTTTTCTCATAGGTTTATTTCCAATACTGATTCTAGGAGAAAAATCAAATAAAGCAATGGTTATTTTGCTACAATTAACTTTACATGTGTCTATCTTACATTCTTGAACACAGGCACTGTATTTTCAGAACAGTTAATTTAAAAATAAATGTTTGGCTTTTTTATCAATTTTCCCCAAAGAGTATATTTAGAAGTTAGATGTCATTTTTCCTTAATTGTCAGATATAATCTGAGGTTAAACTTTAGTAAAAATAGCTTGTGAAGTTACACATTAAACATCTTGAAACTAAATTGCTTTATTGACAAATCCACAGACATCTTCTATTAACCTACTATCATTAGGATAATGTTGATAACACTTACTTGTAAATATTCCTTCTTCCTGGATAGCCTTCAAATTCATTGCTTGAATAGAAACTGTAAATTCATTTATATGTTAATAAATAATCCATAAAGTGATGCCCTATGAACCAGCACCAAGATGAAAAGCCGTCTTGGAAGTTACTTTAGACTTTTTGAGATTTCTGCATGCGATGGAAGAGTAGTTAAGCTTATATACCTTTCATTTTAATAAATCTTTGTTCAAACTATGATTAGATGACACATACGCTGTATAAATAGGAGTTCTATCTTAATTCTCATGAGCTAATCTCTCCAATTATGTAAGATGTTTCTATCTATACAGTAAGCTGAATGAGAGATCATAAGACAAGTAACTGCAAATTGTGTGAGGGTTAACCACACGATTAGATTAAGTGTTTTAAAATAAATCTCTCTAAGATGGTTGATTAAAATAAATGTAAAATTGAGGGCAATTTGCAAAGAATGTTTCATAAGTAAACCATGTTTACAAACCTATGCAGTACCTTAGCATACAAATTTGTTGTGGATGCATTCAGATAAAAACCAAATTACACCTAATTATAATCTAACGAGTTAACAAACGGTGTTCAAATGATTAAGTGTTGTTTTCACTGACAACACTCACAACCTCTTTTTGTCATGACACTTACATTGCATCATTTGTTACTCTGAAAATGTATATTGCCTCCCATTCTCCACTTGTAACTTGGATTGCATTCTCCTGTGTAGCAAGACATTTAAGTTACTGAATATTGTAGAATTATTTCAGGACAGTAGATCAATGTAGAACATTTTGCTTGACTTACCACAGAGCCATTGATGTAATGAATATGCTTATAACCATTTTTGTCACTAAAAATTTTGTAGTAGGAACTGCTGTCTGATGTAAAATATGGAGCAGAAACAAAGAACTGAAACAATGGAAGAAAAATAGCAGATGAGACATAAGACTGCCCAAGCTGTTTAGCAGATTATACTACACATACTAAAAGTAACAAGACTATTTAATCATTTCAAATGGGACAAACTACTTTGCACAAGTTTGTACATGGGATATTCAATCTCCCCACAATGACACGTTACAATTTCTGTCATGTGAGATTTCTTAAACTGGTAATATAGATACCACAAGCAGCCCACAAATGTGAGCTCTCTATTGGTAAGTGGAATTTGTAGATTCTGAATGACCTTTCTTTAGTTATTTGAAAACAGTCAGAGATGATTTTTAACAAATAAGCTGTTATGAATGGTGCCAGACTGAATATTCTGTGGACCACAAAGTTTGGCTATTTCACTGAACAAGCACAGCATCAAAGAAATGGATATCTGAAGTTTCCCATACTATTCCACTAATTTTAAAAAACAGATGATTCCAGATAAGATCATTCAACTTTTACTTCCTTTCAAACAGTCATTTCTTTACTAAAATTCTCAGTCAAAATTGAGTTACTGCAACTCTTAAGTTTTATTTTCAAAACATGAAGACAGAAAACGACCTGCAAGCACTTCAAACATAGCATCTTCAAACATTCCTGAGCGAGTATAACTTTTGAATAATATTAACTCAAGCTCAGCTTGCAACCACAAGTTAAATTCTCCTGGAGACTGTATCTGTGATTCCTAATACTTGAAATCCCCTAAAGGCAAAAGCCAGGATTTATATATGTGTGCAAATTCTTTAGCTCTAATAAAAATCTGCCATCAGAACCTCAAACAAAGTGTCAAAAAAAAAGAAAAGGACCAAGTAAAATCCTTGTAAATATGTGATCTTCACAATAAAACACATCTAAGGGACAGTGCACTGAAAATTGAAGCTCATTGTTAGGTACACTGTAGGATATTCAGGCAGTGTGAGGTTCCACACACTTCTGTTAAATTCCCCTGCCTGAAAGTAGATATAAGCAACAGTATTCACTGTTGGATTATCTGATTATAAATACTGATCTCACGCTCTTAAAATTTCCTTGTAGGTTTGTTTTTACTTCAAGTTTCCAAAGGTATATGGTTGTTTAGGATTACTGGGTAAAGAAAACTTCTTTTGCTAAGACACAACTACAGAGAAGTAGCACCTGCCATTCTAAGTGGGGTATCTTACCTTGAAGGTTCCCCCCTTGCTGAAGATGTGCAGCACCTGGCACTAAAATTCTGTTCTGAATGGTCAGGTTTCATTCTTAAGATACTATGATAGTCAATCTTATCCCTTGCCCTGGTGTCATCAGAGGAATTTTACATCTATTCTTAGGCTCCAGGATGCTTCTAAGGATTACTTTGCACTAAAAAGCTAGCTCTTTTCATTACTTTCCTCCCTTCATTAATTTCTGTTTCGACCAACTTTCCTGTCTAGTCAGTTGGTTGAGACAGAAGTAGGTTTTTAAGTTTAGAAAACAGGTGGCCAGATACTACATCTAGCACAGCATCAAAAATCTCAGTCCTACAATGCAACAGGTTTAAGCAGTAGTGCTGTATGACTCAGGAAGGTGCTTCATCTTTCCAAACACTGATGTGAAGATGCAGGAAGCTGTAGCTTTTAAATGAATTAAAACAGAGTACGACAAGAAAACCTACTCCGCCTGCCCATCCTGTTTGACTCTCTTCTATGTGCTGTTGATTCTGAAAAACAAAAGCAAACGTACACTCTTTAAGATGATTGAGTTTATGGAGATTCAAAATCTTCAAATAAATCAGTAGCCACCTGTAAAAGAGAATTTTAGAGTACTTGCTATGAAGGTTCAGGGAATTGAAGGTTGTCTAAGTAAATAATATTGCTGTATGGAGGTCATTACATTAATTAAACTATTATTTTTTAACAGCTATCATCAGAACTAAATAAAATCTAAAGCAGTTAGATAATAAAGTCTAAAGCAACTTTTGCACTGAAAATGAGAATGAACAACTACTTAATCTCTAACTTCTTTTGCAAAACATCCACGTAAAATAATATCAGGAATATTAATATTAAAAATTTGGTTTAGATTTTCAACTGGTTTATATTTAATTTCATTTCAGAGCTGTGATGTTGATTTAGAGGAGTGGATGATGTGACTAATGGGTATTCTGAGACTATGAATATAAATTTAGAAGATCTTAACTCCTTGTTCTTAAAGCTGATTTTGAAACGGACTTATACTGAGTGAAGGATGAGTACCTCCTGAAGCTAAAGGTGCTTTTATGTTTTTATATTTTGTAAAGTTTCTAGTGATACAATATTTAAAAATTCTGCATTCAATGTGGTTTTTCATCTTACAAAAACTTTTCTTTATACTGTTCATTTAATACAGTAGTTCTTCACAGTCTGAAATAAATTTAACAAACTTGCTTCTAAGAAATATGGTATTTCTTATCCTCAGTGTAATCTCATTAGTATTCAGAATCATGTGTTCTCCCTTTTAATTTAATCCCCACACACTGACTTGAGCTAAAGTTGCAGGTACTTGTCCCTGAGGAAACTAGTACTTTGCAAGGGCTCCACTGAGCTAGTAACTCAAAAGATGGCTTTTATTTACTTTTAAGATAATAAAAATGGGATGTATTGTTTTAGACCTGCCTCCTAACATTATTTTCCTTTCTTTAAACTAAGACTCAGATCTTGATGACATAGTACATACTATTACAGATATATTTAACTTCTCTCATTTGAGTAGTTCCCTTCACTTCTATGTACTTTTGTGGGTATTCAAGTATTTACAGAGTTTCATGAGAGAACTGGCATCTTTATAGGAAATCCCAATTTCACAAAGACATGTCAACCTTTTACTCACATGAATAGATCCACTGGTCATATTGGTTTCTGTGGCCTATTTACATGAGCCAGAGTTGAACATGTGAACATTTCGGATGAATCTACACTTTAGGAACATCTTGTAGGTTATATTTTTTCTTATTATTTTCAAGTACATAAAACATAGCACATTTATCGTACATTAGACACTCAATGAAATCTGAATGCAACAAGAGAACTATTTTTGCCAAAGGAAATGTACAGAGATATACTTTCTAATGGCAAATAGAGCTAATGCAGCTCTCCCATCTGTTCACACTCCTTTGATTGGCCATTTGTGCAAACTTTAATGTGATAAAAGCATTGTATCACTGTATAAATATAGAATTATAGAAACGTCAGTAGTGACTCCATAAATAAGGTTTCATGGAGAAATGCAATTAAACAAGGATCATGAACACAGTCCTGGAAGATGTTAATTGGTGTGGTCTGGTCTGGTTCCAGCAAAGCAATTAAGCACATGCTTAATTTAAAACACATAAACAGATCTACTGAAGTAAATAAAACTGCTTATGTGCTAAAAGTTAAGCCTGTGTTAAAGCACTTCAGTGGATTGTGGCAGAATCTTAGAAACCTTAAATTTTTTTTTCTGTCCATTAAAATACATAATTATTAAAATATAAGTTACTTGGAGGGACAGTAGAAATTCAGTGTTAATGCACCTATAAAGTGGAACAATTACATAGGAAATATGTCAAATGCTGAATTAAATACGTTATTTTTTTCTAATAAATTACAATGTTTCTCTGTAGGAAACTACTTCAATGGCAATGTTTGTCAAATAACAGAACCTTATATTCCCTTTAAATTTGCAACAATTGTCATATTGGAGAGAATAAAAATTGTTTTCATCTTGAGAAGTCTGTGTCAATAAACTCTGAATTTATAATTTATCAGTTATACAGAACACTTTTATAAATATTCTTGATTTTTATTTCCCATTAGTTCAAAGTTTCATTCTAATGTTAGTTTTAAAAGATGTTCTGTACCATCAACCCTAAGAACAAGACAAGCCAAAAGCATAAACATTAAATGACAAAAAATGAGACCTCTGTAGCAGAGTTACTGAAATTTAGGGTTGTCTTTCCTTCAGGATTTATATGAACTTATCTGTGTGTACACTCTTCAGGCTTTACAGAGCTCTGTTCTGCTCAATAGAGCACGGTCTTCTTTCTGAACTAAAGCATAGAATGACGTATTGAAACAAAATGTACAGTTACTGTTGCAGTTAGCCTGAAGTTTGCTTTTCAGATCTGACTCCGTTTCTGAAAACCTGCCTACTGTCTAGAACTGTAGGATTTGATAAGATAGAAGAATTTCTTCCTCCTGAAAACCTGCCTTACTATTATCGTGTATATTCTTTCAACTAATCTAACATTAATCTAAAAGGACATAATTTAGCCAGACTTAGTATGGAATTTCTACATGGCATAATAAAATTTTCTTTAAAAAAAATAGAGATCCTATATGGTTTCACTTTTGAAGATGTTAACATAAGAAGCAAATAACATTACTGAAAGATTTTCAATAGCATTCTTCTGGGGTTTTTTGTTGTTTTGGTTGTTATTTAATCTTCACAAAGAAAATACTGGTGATTTCATTTCTTGGAATAACTAATATTTTTCACCCCTCTTCCAGCAATTAAAATATTGAAAAGGATATCACTACTAGTAAAAGATTATTGTGATAAAACACTGTAAAATGTAATTATGGTAGGGATTAGTAAATGCTAATTTCAGTAATTTTGAATTTATATTTCCAACTTCATTACCTCTGGACAGTCCCAAGTATTTGAATGTTCATTGAAGTCACAAATAGCTAAGACTGAAAAATTCTGAATTCTCTTCAGCCATTGCACACAGATTCGAGTATCTGTTACCCAAGTAAGCCAAGTAAAATAGTGATCACTGAAAGATAAAAGAAAAAAGGGAAGAAATAGTGATTATTAAACAACAGGGCTATAGAAGCACTACTACAGATTGTATCCCCCACACTGCTCTCCGGAAAACAACAGCAAAGCTTCCACTGTTTTAGGGTACTTTTTTCTCCTTTGTAACAATGTATCATATGGACACCCAAAATCAAAATACAGTATTTCAAGCAAACTTCTGATCCTTCTAGCAGTTTAATACGGCAGTCTGCTGTTTGAAACAGTACAACTCAGAGGTTCAAGCACTTAAAAACAAATAGACAAAATCTTATTTTAAACAAGAAAAGACATATTTGAGGGCACACTACCTGGATGCTATGATTGCAGGAACTGGCACCTCCTTAGGACCAAACACTTCAGAGTAAATGGTGTCTACAATAAACACTTTAACAGTAGGATTTTTAGCTCCAGCCTTCAAAGAAAATGTATCAGGTTATTAAAACCAGGCTCTGAATACTTCAGATCAAGGAAAATCAAAACACTTGTTGCAGGAAAGTAGACAGGTTACAAAATATTAATTCAGTAGAGTATAATAGGGCAAATGGTCATAAGATCTCAGGGTGATGCTGCGGCAGTAGTACATACTTAATTTTGTATCATTTAATAAAGAAGAAAACCTTTTAAAGAGTCAAATTTAGCGCCTTTCTCTACAGAAAATATGCTTGATGGGAACCATTGTTCTATTTGCAGCGTGGGTCTTTGCAGCACACATTACACTGACTTTGGCATAAAACTCCAGATCATTCACAGGATTGCAAGTGCTGTTTGACATCCCAGCTGGGAAATGGTTGCTTAAACTGATTTCATGGTTGCTTCTTCATTGCATACATTATCAGTTTTTTAATTCTACTCCACGTGCGGTCTAAACCACCTAGTTTTACTTTAGAACTGTAACCCTTGCTGACAGGTGAGCAAATTCTTAAAATACATTAATATGATCCCTTGCAATCATAAGAACTTGACAAGAGTCAGGAGAGCTCTCTAATACACGCTGAAGAAATGCCAACCCAAAACCTTCTTGCCTTAGATCTGGCACTTGAAAGCAATTAAAATCCAAAGCCCCTTGAGATCAAAAAGCATTATGAAGTGTGCAAATAAACTGAAGCTGTCATAGCCCTTATTTTTAAAAATAAAAAATGTCTCATAGTTTACTTACTATAATGAAAAATAACAACTGCATAGTTTACACATCACAATAAGTAAACCGAATTGAAAAAAAGGCTTGACAATGCAAGCTTGCACTTTTGCACATGCTTTTTACTTGCATGAGTAATTCCATTTATTTCACTGGTAACATATTTAAGATTTTGAATGTACCTACAGCTTTCCAGAACTGACACCAAGCTTGCTTTCTTTCATTTAAGCCACAATGGATTCAACCATGGTTACACCTAATTTCTTAAGCACAGTTAATTTTCTCATTGCCATAATTCATTTCTCAACAGAAAGTAAGTCAAAAGAATGATAAAACATACCTTTGGGTATGGGATAGTTATTTTTCTAGGATACTGGTCCTCACCAAAATATGAATATTCAATAACTGGTATGTCAGAATCATTAAATTGTACATATGCTAAATATCTTCCACTTGGAGACCACCAAAGTGCATATTTTGTTGCCAGCATTTCCTCTGAGGAGAAAAAAACACAAACATTTATAACTCTAATCTATCTTCTAACCTATTTTAGTATTCTTCTCAGCAACCTAGTCACATACAGTTACACTAAATAAATAACATCTCAAAACATGCACACATGTCCACTTGACTCACTTGGGATTTTCCCGTGTGCATGTGTTTGGTTTTTAAATTTCTTTTTGATGTGCTGAAGTGCCACATTGTCACCAAAATTAAAACTTCCATTAAAGCTTAATTTCCAGCTTCTGCCTTTGCAATAGAAGGAAGACAACTTTGCAGAATTCTGATATAGTTTCAGTAACAAGGACTCAGGATTTTGGTTATGAGCTACATAATATTGAATACAAAATTCATACATTGTACAGCAAATAACATATAGAAATGAAGTAATCCTCAGGGCTTAAAAAAAAGTATCATCACAGATATTTTAGAACGGATTGTGAAAACCAGAATCAGGTAATCTAAACAAAGCATTTATCATGTCAGTTGTTGCCCTTCAAGATTTATTTACCTTCGTAGACCCAGTCAGGAATCCCATTAAATATTTCATTATGTTTTCCATCACTAGTTATTTTAATTGGTGCCTCTCTTGGACTTTGTTTCAAATAGATATTATTCTGATATACATATGCCTAAAGACAAGAAAGTTGTTAAGAGTACAGGCAATAACAGGATTAGAGCAAGATCTTCTGCAGTCACTACTCTCACATTACACTAGCAAGACCTAATGAATACGAAATGGGAAATAAATGCTACAATAACATCCCATGTAAATTCTGCAAGGGTAGGTACCACAGTAAATAAATTATACATTACAGGCCAAATTCTATGTTCAGCAAAAATTTTAGAAGAGATTTAAAACTTTGCATCTGTAAATCTCTGCTTTAAATTCATGTGTTGCATAGTGTCAAAGGGAAACCAATTGGTTTTCAGGCCTTGAAACTGCATTTAATCCTATATAAAATTATGTTGGTCAATTCTTGATAAGAGACTGGTGAGCAAACTGAAACATAATGTAGTCGAGAACATGGATTATTCTTCTATTGAGACACAGACAAGCAAAATCTGAACAAGCTAAAACTGTTTTCTTTGTCTTTCTTTCTCATAACCAAAATTAATAAACACAGGCCTGTCAAAAATATGGCCTAATAAAATAAAAACCAAAGGCAGGTAAATGTCTTTTAGCCACACAAAGCAAATTCATTCTAGCACTTAATTATCTTTACTAACCAATCTGTGTCCAACGGGTGACCAGGATATATACTGAATTTTATGTGGAAGCTGGTTTTCTGTTACAAAACCACTAAAAAAAGGAAAGAAGTTGAGATGGCTTTTTGTGCACAGTGCAAATGGATCATTATACTGTACATTAATAAAACAGTCACAAAGTTATTTTCTAACTGCTTTTTGTTTCTCAAGCAATATACAATTAAGGCAGGCAGAGACATGCAGTTAACACGATGGTGTGCACCAGTGCTGGCAAAGGCTTAAACTGAATCCTTTGAAAACCTATTCAACAGCCTAAGAAGCCAGCCTTATTTCATTCCAAATGCTGCACAAGCACCCACAGGCATTTGCTCTACTAGCAGTCTGCATTAGTCTCAGTAAGTTATTGGGAAAAGTGAAGTGAGGATACAGCACGCTGAGGCGAGTGAAACGGAATCACGTCCAGCACTTATTAAGGATCATAAGTCACATGCAGTACCTCTCTACTCAGCATTAGCTTGCAGCAACTTCCTGTCACCTCGAGCCAACAGTTTCCCAAGAATGGCACAGCTCAGTGCAGCCCTTGTTGCTCGGAACTAAGAAGCATTTGGCCACACTGGTACTTACAGCATTAAAAGGTGACTGCAGAGGCAGATGGCCTCCTTTGGATTTGGATGGAAAGGGGAGTGGTTTGGGCAATCTTGGGAAAGAGACCAAATGCCATGGGAGAAGCTGTAAACTTTTGAGGAATGCGGGATGGACTGTTACAAGATCACTGGAGCCTTAAAGGACATGTGAGAGTTTTAGGAAAGCTAAAGATTAGATCAATGATAAAAAGAATTTATTAGCAGAAGGGCATGGAGATATCAGATGTGAGACTGAAGCAAGACTCAAGTAGCCAAAATAAAATGGCAGAAAATCATGCAAAGAAGGAAAAGAAAAGAGAATCCTGAGCTGTGAAATTTTAGGACATGAAATATAAATCAATCCAGATGAAAAGAATGTATGATTTTCTTAGAGAATATTTTTTTCCCAAGCAAACAAGTAACCTGATAGGTTTAGGCAAAAGCAAAGCAAGTTGGTAGTCACAGTGCTACAGTTTTTGAGTGAGTGTTTGCAAGCACATCACTACAGTGTATTCACTACAGCTCTCTGTAAGAAATATCAGGCCTTACCCATTTATGAGATCATAAATGTGGTATGACGCCGTATAAGAGTATCTCCACAGCTGCATAAATTAAGAAAGAAAATATTATTAGCTTTGAAAAAGATAATCTAATTACAAATAATCAGCTGCCTCTTCACAGCCTACCCCTTTCTCAAGGAAGTACCAAGATACATTTATCTATGGTAAACACAATCAACAAAATACTAAATAAAATTAAGCATTTCATTAAGAGGTATATTAAAATAATTACCTTTGAATAATTGCTTTCCAGAGATATGAAATATTGGTCTGATGACATCACATAATTTGAAGCATTAACTTGTTTCTGAAAAATTAGGAAGTAGATTAGATTCTAGTCTCACTTTTAAACTGGGACTTGAAATACAATTGAACTTTTCTGCCCTTTTATTGATTAAAAAGGTACGTACCATTGTGCTGTTTCTCATGATGGTGGTTGCATAATTAAGTTCAACATTGTAAAGAATAATATCATCTTCTGCAGACTGATGAAGATATTCATTATCTTTATAAACAAGATAAAATGTTGGTTACCTTGACAGACGTTACTACAGAATAAATCTATTTATCGATGTATTCATACCTCTTTCAAAGAATAGATTTTAAGCAAATATCTTCTGGCATCTACATAAAAAATGTTTTTCTTCCAATGATGCAAAGGTACAGAGTTATCAGGAAAATGTCTTAAGGGTTCTGGAGTACATTCCCCAGATTATACACTGCACAGAAGATCTGTTATTAACTTTACAAGCAAATGCGAAATTTTATTTTCGTCAATATCTAATCAAGAATGCCACTGACAGACCCATCAGAAAGTCAGTACCAAAATGTAAATGTTTTGCTTATCATTTTTACCAGAACATTCTCACTTGTATATTCTGCAGATAAAGCAGTACCGTGCAACTGACACTGCTTAAATTACTCTGCCCTTAATCACACAAGTCCTACAAAGTGAGGGTGAGTGGTCTTAACTGAAAATGGAATTTGACCCTATCTGTGCTCAAGATCTGAACTATAGTTTGGTAGAGAATGAGGATCAGAATTTTAGTTTCAGATTATTACTTTCACTGTTATAAACAGAGAGAAGGAATTACATACTTGGTATAGCTAGAGAGTGAGAGTAAAAGTTAAAAAGCAGCCTGAAACATTGTGAAGGTGTTCATTTTTAGGAAATTAGATCACCCTTTTGATCCTTTGAACACTCTTGTGTAATTTGTGTAACAGTATTTGCATTTAAAATCATCCTTAGGATGAGATACTCAATTTTAACTCCTTGTTTCAGAAGAGAAGTAGACATATGGAATGCTGTAGGCATGACTATCTATGGAATCTATGGCATGACTTTTGTGTGAGCTTTGTGACTGTTAAAAGGAAAGATAAGTCTAAGTGAGAAAGCTATAAAGAGGGAAGAAGAGTATTAGGTTTAGGTGATATGCTGCCTACATCCTTCAGACATTCAGACAGAATTCTAACAAACAGTGACCTAATTTTTAAATCGTGTAAGTGATATCAACATACTTCAAACTTTTAATTGTAAAATTTGAGCTGCTGCAAGCAATGACCTATAATGCTTTACTTCAGTCCTAAAATTGTGGGCTAGAACTAGCTTGGTGAGACTCCATGTGAATGGGCATTATGTTTCTTGCTACTGGCAAAGAACAGTGCTTGAGGCAGCACATGGATGGGAGTGGCAGTAAGTGTGTGTGTATTAGAATGTAACCTAGGCTAGCTCCAGCCTTCCCTTGCTATGCAATTCAATGATAACAAGACCACTGCTTCAGCCACACACAGACACATTTATCAGCACCAATTAACTTTATGTCTCTACCTTAAGGAACTCAGAAATTCAACTTTATTTTCTATGCAATATCCTGGAACTCAGGAATTTCAGCAGAGTCAGCATTTCCTTAAATGAAATAAGAACAGCTGGCCTCACTGCAGAGCCAGGTACTACTGCAAACAAAGAACAGGGCCTGTAAGACAGACTACCTCAATCATTACAAGTGGCAAGTGGAAAAGTGCTGTGAAAAGCATGAAAAGGAGATTGCTTAACAAATGACTGACATATTGACAAATTTCTTTCACTTGCTGCAATGAATATGACAGTAAAAGAAATAAAACACTGAAGGCCTCTGTAAAATTATAGTTTATACTTGACTCAAACATGTCTGTTGAAACTTCAAATACCTGGATTTTCTAGAATGACTGTCAGAATAGTAAATTTCAACCATAAGTTTTGACTAACACATTGTTTAATTTCATAGTTAGCATTCATTCAAAGTAAAGCTGGAAGGCAAATACATTTTTCAGTCTGTGTAAAGCAGTCTGGAAATACATATTAGAAAGGCTTATCTATATTTGCGAAAAGATTTTACTTACCTGACACCCAATATGGAAAAAATGTTTTATATTGGAAGTTTCCATTCAAATAATCCTCCAGTGTAAGAGCTCTGGGGCCATCATCTGTGTTGACAACTAAGAATAAGCCAGAAAGTTTCGGTTAATGAAAAGTAGAAAAAAACTTCCTAGTCCAGTATTTTCTTTTTTCTATAATTAGTGCCATAAAACTAACCACACTGATCCTTGGTCTCCAACCTCTTTGTTTCGTCACTACTATTTTTTTATTTAAATCTCCTAAAAATATTCTGCCTTCCCTGTCATAAAATGTAGATTTGATAGGAGTAAGTCTGAGGATACCATAATCCTGAAGATATGCAAAGAGTAGGTGTAGCAGAAAGAAAAGTTTTCTGATACTGTTCTGATAATGTCCTTTAGTCTCTGAAAGACGCATCTTTAGGAATACACACTAGACAAGCAATTTATTTCAACGAGTCATTTATTCACTCAGACACATTTACCTGTAGACCCCGTGAGTCCAACTAAGCCTTTTCCACACAAATAACAAATTAAAGGTTGTTTTGTGTTCTCTTGGGTTTTTTTGGTTCTTTTTAAGCATGGGTTTCATGAACTTGTAGAGACAACTATTTTAATCAAGACCTTCACATGTTCAGCAAATGGTCAAACTACAGGATGTGCCCACAAACCCTGACTTCCAAATTTTGTACATGCCTCATCAACCGTTGTTAGAAGATGGATATAAGGTAATTACCATCCACATATATTTTCTAGTAGTCATATGAAAAACATCGATGAAGGTATGCAAGTAAAATTAATGCTGAAACGTAATGAATGAGTGAACCGAAACTTGAACTTTTTGTTTAATGCTGCAAATGAAAATTGACAATGATTCTTGAAAGAAGACAGGTGCTCAGATACTTGATTTCTAAGCAGGTCAGACAACTGTATTAAAATAATGCAAGAAATGGAAGCTGGTTTGTGGCTTGTGTCTAGCTGCATTTCTCCCCAGGCCTAAACAACTTAAGCTAGGGCAGATTTTAAAACAAAATTCAAGGACAATCAACTGGATGAGAAGGGGATTATGTTGTGCCATTCCTGTGTAGAAACGATGCAGTTCACAAGAGTGAGAGTAATCAAAATACTTAATCCTTAAAAGACACATGAACTTTTCTGGTAAAGGCCAATTTTTAAAGTTCAACAGCATAATAATGGAAGCTTTCAGGTCTAGACATTCTGGATGCTATGCTTTCTCCTTTAAAATCAGAGGGACTTTTGCCAGGGTTTTCAGAGGTAGTAGGGATGTCACACTGCAGCTCAGTAGATCTCTGCCACTTCCCCTGTTTGTTCCTTCAGAGGTCTCAGAGGACAGTCAAATAATCAGGATGACTCAATGCCCTCAGGTTTCATAGCATGCTCCATCACTTGCTCATTACGGTTGCCCTCTCTGTTAAGATCACACTGACTTTCTGGGAAATGTTTCTTCATATTGCCTTCTATGGTAGTTTGTAATGATACTACATATTTTCTTCTGCTAAGTGACTATTACTTACTGTAGAATACACATGTCAGGTTGCCTGTTGACACAAGCCTTGTCTGCACTAATGCAGAAGGAAGCTGTCACAAGAAATAAAACTGAATGCCAATCCAGAGGCAAAAACCTGTCTGTATAAACTCTGAGCTGGCACTATGTCCAGAAAATGTCCCAAGAAGTTCAATAAGAAGTTAATTCTTCTTGCTACATATTACAGATCTTTGATACCCTAATGATAAATATAGATGGCAGACAAAAAAAAAAAAAAAAAAAACACACAGAAGGTAATTCCAAAGAATCCAGTTCTAGTTATGTTGAGTGATGACTACTTATCACTATCTCTCAGTTAAAATTCTCTATGTGAAAAAGCATATTAGCAAAAGGAATCTCCTGTTAACAGCTATTTCCAAGGTCGTGTGTACAGAAGGCTTAAAATTTGCAGGCTTTTTTGATACCTTAATCTGGTAAAATTACCTGGTTCCTTCTCTCATCTTAAGACACAAGCAATAACACAAACTTCTTATCACTGGTCTAATTTTCACAGCTCTAATTTAAACCTTCACTCTGTTAGCCATCTCACCCTTATATACTTAATATTCCATGATGATTTATTGTGACTACTAAAAATTTTAAAAATGTGCCCACTAAGATCTGAATTTGTACCACTGGACTGCAAAAAAATTTGAACACAACTATTTATCTCTTGAGTACTTATAATTTTGAATGCTTATTTTTAGGTAACAGAAGATAACAGCAGGATCTTCAATAGTTTCCTACAATTGTTGCTGATTCTTTCTTCTGCAACTAAAGACTTGTTCAATAACAGCAATGAAAATATCTGCTTACAAATCAGACAGTAACAGGAAAAGTACTTTACATATCTGCAGCACTCTGTAAACAATAATTTGGATGGCTGTTGGTTGGCTTGGCAGATTCTTCCATTGTGGTTCGTTCCTCTATGAAATAATACAGATGACAAAAGATGTCCAGGGACAAAAAGGAAGCAAATAGCAGAGCCAACCACAGAAATGAAAGCTTACCAAATTTCAGCTTTGCTCACTTCCCTTCACCACCCCGCTGTTTCAGTTTTAATCCTTTGTGGTCCCATTTCCATTCATTTACAGGGCGCAGTTCTGCATTTCTCTGTGCACTGAATTGGTTACTTTGCTTCCCAGTGTAACTTGCTTTATACATTCAATGTTCATGATTACTCATGCATTTGAGTGATTGGACTTACATGTATAATTGTGGTGATAAAAGTCTGTAAATATCTAACAATTGTCACTGGCTTTATGCAGATACCTTCTCCTTTACTTTTCAGTTCACTCTCATGAAAGAGCTTAATAAAATACAGAAAGCAAAACTTTCAGTTATATTAAACTCAGATTAATTTTATGCACATCTCTTCATCACTGTGAAATTCTGTTTGTATTGCCAGGATTATTCCATTTCAAAGACTGGATGCAGGTAAACCAACAGAATCCAAAGCTCTGTAGACTTACTCCACAACATGTTCTAATGTACATCCTTATAAATGGTGTCTAGTCCTGCCAAATTAAAGTAAGCATACATAATAATTAGAAAGTATTGTTGTTTCTGCATATGGTATTTTTTATAGATGTAGTTATATATATATGTATTTTAAATGTATTTAACATGTATGTATTTTTATATGTATTTTATTTAGCATCCACTGCTAAATACCAAGTAGAGGACATACCAAAGAAGACTAGTCAGCATGGTATTGTTGTCTACTTCTGGACTAGAATGTCCATTCTCATCTCTGTGGGCTGATGCTGGGTAGCTGAAGTACAAACTCCTCCAACATGAGGAAACCCACAACTCAGTTCAGCATCAGAAATTAATTCCAACACTCCTGACCCTGCTCCAGAACTTTGGTCACACTCAGCTCCACATCAAGAGAACCTGCTTTTCCACTTTTGGATTTGGCTGGGGTGTTGCAGAGAACACTACCTCTTCCTAAGAAACTGGCTTCTAACCACTTCCTGGCTGAGCAGTAAGCATTATGACCTCATCTGTGACATTGGAAAAACAGGGATTGGGTCTCAGGCCTAGGTCAAATGCAGGGAAGAGAAACATTGAAAGAAACTACTCTGGATATTCATTACAAGTATCAGAAGAGATTAATTTGGAGCCTAAGCAATACATACAGTTAATTGTTACTCTGTCTGTGGTTCTGATACTACTTTTCAACTGCAGACAGGTATTTTCTTTCTTGTTTATGCTGTGGAAGAACAGGAACAGGAACACCAGTGGACAAGTCGAAAGCACCTTTCTGATCTGTTTGGAGTTGCGATATCATAGTTGGCTTATCACTGTCAGGGAAATCCCACTACACATTCCTAACTCAAAGATGTGTCAAAAAAGGGTCAGTAATTTCTTAGGCGCGGATGCCATTCGCTACACCGAGATTGCCCACCTTGCTTTTCTGAGCCCCACCGAAATTGTCTAATAACTGCAAGTATTTCCCACTTAATATCCTCTCCAAAAAAATTATTTTCCAGTATTAAGTTTTGAGAATTTTTGACATTTTTATACTCTTGCCTGTGTAAATCAAAACCACCTATCGCATTTTGAGAAGTCTGAAGAACATGAAATGACTAGAAACTTAGCAGACAAAACCAGAACTAACTGCTCCTTCCATATCTTTCAGAATTACAAATGACATTTTTCTTTGCAGATTTCTTAAGCAGGAATTTATTTGGTCTGTGTCTATACATTTCTCATAAGCAATTGTCTTCCTAGATTGCCACATCCTTTCAGTTAAGCAGTGGTAAAGGCGGAATGTACAAACAACATTCCATCTGTGTAGCCATTTCCTGTCTGTCTTCAGCTTGCAAAATTTGTAACTGCAAAATTAATTTATATTTTTTCTATTTACAACTGGTCAGTAGACTACTAAGAGTTCAAAAAGATTAAGGCATTTGAACAGGTAACTGCAGCATTTGCAGTTCCATCTGTGAATAAGAAGCCATAATCTGACACACCCAATATAACTGTGTGTTGGACATAACCGCATGTTCAGTAAAATGCTCCTCCAAAAGCATCCTGTGAAGTAAGATAATTTCTTTATCATCCTACTGGATCTAAATGTGATGTTTGGTATGACTGGTTATCGAGTCACTAATCCAAGAAACTAGAGAGATGACAAGAGTTCTCCATAATTGCTCAGGTACTGAAGAGGCCAGTGAGCCGTGTGTGACAATTTCCACAGGGAAAAAATACATTAGCTTCTTCCTACAGTACCTTCCATCATCTTTGTCAACTTCTTCAGGCTGCCAAACTGATCCTTGGTCTCCAGCCTCTTTGTTTCCTCACTACTATTTTTTTTATTTAAATCTCCTAAAAATATTCTGCCTTCCCTGTCATAAAATGCAGATTTGATAGGAGTAAGTCTGACTTGATACCATACATTTACCACACAGTGAAAGCTCAGATTTGACCATGCTTAGCTAGACAAAAAATCTGGCACCCCACTATTGACAGTAAAACCTGTCACTCGGAGGTGGTATCTCTTCCAGCACTGCATAATATATATGTGTGTATATATATATATATATATATAAATATAAAATTGATATAATCTATCCTCATATTCAAATGCTGCATAACAGAATCATCCCTAACTGCTTCAGAAACCTTCAACCCTTCTCTCAAGAACCCATGATAAACATATTTCACAGAAATATCAGATACGAAAGAGATTTCACCTTTTACAAAACCTGCATATTAACTGCAGGATTTAACTTTCACAAGACTTAAGCAGATGGTTGATTTTATAACATTTTGTTGTAAATACAAAACTGTTTTCTCCATCTCAGTCACCCTGCCCACACATGAAGAAAGAATAATAATAACAATAATAGAAAAGACATCCTTTAAATAGATACTTTTACTGGAATACAAGCCTTTTATTAATATTTTAATTATCTCAGAGGCATTGAAGTAATCGCCGATGGTGACAGGGTCATGTAAATACTTGTATTGCCCTTACTACACATCTCATAGAAAACAGTTATCATCAGGTCAGTGCCACTCATGTTCAAAATTTCAAAACTCATTTCAAGCTTCACCAGAGGACTCAGCAGACCACACTGGGTTGATTTACCTACAAGTGGCATAATAATATTAGAGCAAACTATCTATCGTGATTTTATACAATGCTGACTTTAATTTTCAAACACAATCTTGAATATATTCACAAATAATTCATCATACCTCATCTATTAAAAAAGTGTTTAACTTGTAATTTGATACAGAACTTCTGTAATTATTACACAACCATTTAAAACCAAATGCAATTTCACCAAGCTAAAGAAAATTACTAACAGTTTGGGAAAGTCTCCTAATCCCTAACAGAAAAATAATATGAGGAGATCTGAGAAATATTTTTGCAGCTGTGACTAAGAACATTATATATCATGCACAATAAAGTTAATTCAGGTGCCTTTCACTTCAAGGAGTTCCTTGTTTCAACATCTGCTGGCATTTCAATTCTACCTTCAGGATATTTCAGCTGTCAGTACCTTACTGTAAAAGTGATAAAGCCATAACAATTCTGACAGGACAATCCTAAAGATGATTTGACAAACTTCTGTGAACTTTAGAAGCCACAGTAGCTAAAGATACTGCATTTTACACAGCATTAGACTAGAAATACCTTACCTCTTGATGGAAGCAGTATAATACACATAAGTAATAAGGAAAGCAAAAGGCATATAACCACGCCAAATATGATTTTTAGCCGGGTCTGCAGAACAGAAACAAACAATAATTACATTTTTAATATTGCCTGAAATTCGCTTCCATGGCTGGTAAATAATTACATCCTCCTACTCTCTAACTGCTGTAATCCGTCCAAGCAACAAGCAAAAATGTCCCTGCAGTACGTATGAAAAGACTTCCCTTTCCTATTCCTTTAAAGCAAATATTTTCAAATCAGAGTCTGGCCTTGTGCAAAAGCTGACAGTTTAAAACAAAGGACGTAAATGCTACCAAAAGTTGAATTCAGGAGCATACAGACCTTCATTTTCCTGCCGTATTCTAAAAGAATGTAAATTCTCTCTTCTGGGTGTTGGTCAGTAGATCTAGGAGAGGAGTTTGAAAAGGCAGTGTCTGTTTTCACAGTTGGAGGCCAAACCTCTGGCAGACTTTTTTTTTCCTACATACTTTTGAAAACTGTGCCAAATTTCAAAGCCTTTCCATAAAATTGAAACCACACTTTTGGGGAAGTCGTTGGACCAGAAATGGACAGTGGGTGGCTATCGGGGTAGTGATTATGTACTTCCCATCAATGTGAGCTGTAACCAACATCTGCTTACACTAACTTGAGGTTTTATGACTCATCAGATACTTGACATGCACTGTTTTTCTCTGAAAAGTATCTACTGTGTTTTTTGGCAATCCCCACATTCTCAGGACAGTCATGACCGTATTTCTACTCTCTACAGAGAAATTAAAAGAAAATCCCATAGCTTTATTACTTATGTAGAATTCACATATGTTTACTTTTAGAAATAATAAATGATAGCACAAGAATGCAAAACAAGCAGCAGAAACAGAGACTGTTTAATGCCTTCCACATGTGAGGAAAATTACTGTTTTCCCCCGAAAACTATGCACATCTATAGGCTATGTAGGAGACCCTAGAGAAGTAAATACATACAGGCCCAGTGGAAATTCTGAAATAGTTCCTAAACCACCAATTACACCTATTTTATTTAGCCCACTGAAATGAGGTCAGCTGAAAACTGGGAAAACTCCGGAGACCGCAGTGTCAAATTACATAATCCATCCCTCAGGAGAGCGAAGAACGGCTCGAAAAGGGAAGGCAAAATCCGCCGTGGCCGATGTTACCCGGACCCCGCTGCTGGCAACGACCCCGGCCCTGCCCGGGCAGTGCCTGAGGGGAGCCTGCCCCGCCCGCCCGTGCGCGCGCCACCACTGCCGCGGGAGGGGCCGCGCGGGGCGGGAATGGCTGCGCGAGCCCGCGCTGCGCCCCCTGGCGGCGCGGCCGCACACACACGGACACGGGGACAAAGCACACACCCAGGGAGAGGGAGACACACAGGGAGGAAGACATACACAGGGGCATGGACACGGACACATACAGGGACACACACACATGGACAGAGACACACACAGACAGGGACACACAGGAACAGAGACACACACAGGGTCATGGACACACACACAGAGGGACATGGACACACAGGGACATAGACACATACGTGGACAGAGACACTCACAGGGACATGGACACTCACAGGCACATGGACACGGACACACACACACAGCTGCACACATACACAGACACACAGAGCCACATATATACACATACATACATACATACATACATACACACACACACACACACACACACAGAGAGAGAGAGAGAGAGAGAGAGAGACACGGCAAATGTCTCATGCCAAAGAAGGCCACAATCTGACAGAATATTCACATAAAACTTAGGGCTGGTGACCAGAAGTTGCAGGTTGGGCTTAAGTGTGCTGACTTTGCATGCGGAGTCTGATGACTCACCTCACCTTTCTCCCTGCTGGGACAGAGTTCATTTTCTTCTGAGGAAAGGAGTGTGGAATGGTGGTGCCTCTGTGTGAAAGTCAGGCACTGGGACTGATTTTTCAAAGGAGGTTAACAAGGACCAAGTACCCAGATCTTATTGAAATTCAGTAGTTGATGGGTATATCAACCCCTCTAGCTTCTCAAATTGCAAATGTAGTAGATGAGACAGGTTTTCTGTCACACCAAACTGTGCGGCAGGATTAACTACAGAGAAATTTTTACAAAGTATCACAAAGAAAAAATCCTTAATGTTACCACCCAAGTGGCCAAGTTACCACCTTATCTTAACAGTATGGGCTGAAATGAATCCTAACTGTTACACCAGCCTTGGTGAGACAGAACTGATCTGGGAGTATTTTGGCAATATGCATTGCATTAGACTTGGAGAAAGAATTTTTGAAAATATTCAAATTTATTGTCTGGAAAAAACAGTGATATGAATCATGCCTTTTTTTTTTTTTTCTCATAAAACTCAGTTCCCCTCTCTCCGCAGATCTTGTCGCAACAATAAATTACAAGTTAGACAAGATGAAGTTTCTGAATAAGATCCATCCTGGTGATGTTACACATGCAGGACAAAAAGGCTGAGAAGGCCAAAATACATTGTTTATGTATGCATTTGTTTATACAATGTTTGTATATACATTGCTTATGTATATTGTTTGTTATGCTAAAATACACTGTGTAATAAGGGCAGAACTAAGCTCAAAAACAGTAGTTTTCCTAACAAGATAAAACAGTAGCTATTCAAAATTTCCATAACAGAAAAGCATTGTGACAAAAGAATATTTCCCCTTGTAACTCATGCTTCATATTCATATTTCCAAGCTGCTACTTATTTCCTAGCATTCCATAATTAATGTCATTTGTATTTTCAATAACGTGGTTCAGAGAAATACATTTTTTCCTACCAACATTGGTTATTTCTGACAACCAGAACATCACGAAATTGCAAATGTAGGTTTTGACCAGGCTAGTTTTCCATTCCAAATATGCAGTTTCTTCTAATGAATGCATACTCAGAGAATGCTTCAAAGGAAGTGATTCAAACTCACATGATCTAAAAGGCTTTACAAAATGACTGTATGCTGCATACTGTGTATTTGTCTACTTCAGAAATCGAATTATTTAGGCATGTGTTTTAATAAGATTCACAATGGTTGTAGATTAGAAGAAAAAAATTACCTGTCAGAGAATGACATTTACAAGCTTTGTAGAACTCCTGCTAATGCCTGAACTCCCTTCTCTGGAGTGTTCATACTAGTACCAGTGAAGAAGCAAATAGCAATTCTTTTAACAGCCAAACTCCTCCTAACTTCTGCAACATAAGGAACCCGTAATGTAAGAGAAATAAAAGTGTAAGAAAGCTATAAAGAGGGTGAGTCACTTGGAGAAATGGGCAAGTTATGGAAGAGAAAACATACTCAGTTTGGCCAGCAGCTATTCAACCAGTTATGCAACTACTCAAAGGTTACTAAAGTATTTACATGTGAGGAGATGCAGATTTACAGATGTAGGTTGTACATGACATCAGACCAAAAGAAAACAAAGTAATGAACATACAGCTGAAGCAGAACCACCTCTTACACAGCAACACACACAGCTAGACAAATCCCTAGTGACTGACTTTTTCTTCTTGCCAGATCTGTGAACTAATAAAAGCTGTAAGTAGCAAATACAATCAGGATTTGTCACACTCCCTGGAGGACTTTGGGTCCCTAAAAGCAATAAATCCAGAGGTAAGCAACAGATAAAACACAGCAATCTAGCTTGTTTTTTACAACTTCACACTTCCTGATGGGCAATATAGGTGTGTTTTACAACCCCATTCAGAGGACTGGAAATTCGTTATCCTACACACCAGCAGGATTAATTTGAGGTTCATTATGCTGAAGTGACATTGTGCAAACACTCTTTAAGTTTCGGTGACAATGTGGCCAAGTCACGCTAGGAACTAGGAGTATTACAGCAGCACACAGGCGAACTAGAAGCCCTGGCACATTTGTCATACACGTCTGGAGCACATGTGCAGAAATTCATCTGTATATGCTTTCATTGCTGCAGTAAAGGGAAGTATCAAGAGCTCAGATTTCAGAAAATCTGCTCATCATGGAAATTTATTTGATTGAAGACCCAGCAGAAATCTATGTAATGACGTATTGTTTTTACCTGTGTTTTACACTTCTTTAAAAGTACTGAATAAACTAATTCAGACACTTGAAAATGCTAGGTACAATGTACTATGTTGCATTTATGTACCTGCAACAACTCATTAATAAAGAAATCCAGAGATGATCCAGATGATGGATGATATCTAGATGATTTCCTGAGAGGCTATTCTAATAATTAATTTAGTATATTTCATAGCATCCTCATTAGACATGGAGCATATGAACAAAATACATCTTAAATTATGTGTGACCTATCAATTTTAAACATTTTTAAATAATTGGATTCTCAGATCAACATGTAAAAAGTATAAAATTTGTCCTGCACTTGCTGCTAAACTGTATAATCTAGGAGCAGCCAAAACCTTTGGTATTAAGCAAAATACTAAGGCACAAGAAACATAATAACTTAAAGAGTTTCTAAGAATAATAAATAGATGAGAATGGTTTGATTTTTTTCAACTGATGAAGTATTTAACAGTGAATAAAGAACTTGGTGAAGATTTCACATTTATTCTACCCTGCACGATACAGAAAGATAAGAATAGAATTATATGATTCAATACACAACTATAAAACATACACTACAAACTGCTTACACTGCCTTATCTCCTAAAAGCCCTTCCTGTTTTAGTTGTATCATTCAAAAATAACAGTGGAATTGCTGTCCTGAAGCATCTTTGCCTCTATAACCTTACTTCTCAAAACTCCCGATTTCTTTTTTACAACACTAAGATAGTAGCTTATGCATATAAATCACTATTGTGGAATAATTTCAGCCTATACATAGACCACAATTTCTGTAATTTAAGCACATTCTAATCTACAAAACCACTATAGTGAAAACTCATCAGCATGTCTATTTATTTCATAATGCTATAATTTTTAAGTAGCTAATCCTAAAATGGCCTGAATTAGCTGGTGATATCAGACATGTACTGCTCTTCATAGTCAGAAATTAGACTTTATCTCCTCCCACTGAAGCAAGACCAGAAATACGAAAAAAACACACAAGTCCACCCCAGATCTTGTTCTGATGGAAACCTGAAATCAAATCTGATTTTAAAAACTGTGCGCAGTATTTATATCACTTTTTAAAAAGCAGAGCAATTACAGATCAGATTCCTTTTTTGTTGGGATATACTTTTCAACTGTGTACTAATTTAGAAATTTTACTTGGGGCCACTGAAGAGTTTACATGTCCTTGCCAGTAAACATACCACCTTATCCTGAATTTTAAAAGCTGACTGTTGTAACAACAAACAAACCTTCCTTCAACTCTCCAACATCTTACTTGCAAATGGTGAAATGGCGGG